>QYAK01000025.1:0-426798 GCA_003988795.1 Proliferodiscus dingleyae
CTGGCACCCCCCCCCCCCCCCCCTCTCTCTCTCTCTCACTCTCCTCAGTAGCCAGCCTCCAGGGATGATGACACGGATCCGCCCAGTATAATATCCCTCCTTACCTACCTACATACCTACATACCTGTATCCCTCTATACTACTACTAAGACTACTACCACCGCCACCATTACCATCCCCATCACCATCCCCATCACCTCGCGCTATCCCTCACACTATCTATCACGCCGGCTCAATTTATTGTGGATGACCAGAAGCCATCAGCCATCAGCCATCAGCCCAGACAGTCGATCAGCGCCCCGAACCGAGCCCCCCCCCCCCATGCGCCTCCGCCCCCAGAACCACGGAGCCACAGTGAGAGCAAGAGCAACCCTGGGCCGTCCGTCCCTACATCCCTGACCCCTTCCCTGGCCAGCAGTCCTGGCCGGTCCTGGTGGTCCCCAAAGACTCTAAATACCAGCCCGGTCCGTCTCGGAACCCCCCACAGCAGAAGCTTTGTCCAACTCTCTCGTCCCACGACCACGACCACGACCACGACCACGACCTCCACCGCGAACACGACCGCGAACACCGACTTATAGCACGCCTGTTCGTGTCCCCTTCCCTCGTCCCCTTCTCCACACTCTCACGCAGTGCGACGACAGACAAAGCCTGCCTGGTGGCCCTCGCACGCTGTCCAGCGCTCTCTCGGGCCTTGCGTGCCACTTGGATCTGCGACTCCGCATTCCCTTCAGTCAACCCCGCGACAAGCGACCAAGCGACCAAGCGTCCAGACCAGACTTCAGGCAAATCTGGTGGCACTGCGTGCTCGCTCGGCCTGCCTCCCATCAAGTCTCCGGCATGACATAGTCGATTTTGAAGGTCAATTGACCGGCCGGCGAGGAGTCGCAAGGCATCCTGCTTGCCGCGTGAAGCGATTGATTACGCATCTTGCCGTAATCCGCAGGACTGGAGCCGTCAGCTTGCTGTAAGTCGGTGCCAGCTTTCCGTACACAATACTCTTCATACCACCCGCGCGTCAAAAGCCGAGCAAATTATGGCTTTTGATAGAGAATTGCGGCATCACCTGGTATTCGAAGCTTGAACATATCCGTCTGACCGAATAACTTGTAGACGTTAAACAACCATTATCACCGCGCGTCGCATCGGCCGTTGGCTCAGAGACGAAACTCCCATCTTCACCGCCTAGATCTTTTGAAAATTCGGGACTATGACTTCAGTTCTAGCAGCGCAGCCTCATTCATTTTCTAGGGATACTATTATGTCACAAATGAACAGCCCCAACATGGCTCAGATACAGGACCCTTCGGTGCACCGGCGCCCGAAAGCGGAGTCCGGTCCAGCAGACAAGAATCGTGGCCGACGTCGAAGCCGATCCGATATCCACAAAGACAACGTGGAGGAGGGCGATGGCTCACCCGTGGACGGCGAGGTTGCGGAGGAACACTCGTCAGGAACAGAGGGCCCCACGAGGAAACGCCGCAGAAGCCGCAAGGGCTTGGACAAGAAATTCGAATGCCCTCACGAGGGATGTGGCAAGAGTTACTCCAGAGCAGAGCATCTGTAAGATCACTCTCTTTTGATCTAACCTCGTTGATTGCTGACTGAAGATTCAAAAGTTACCGACATCAGCTGAATCACACGCCAAAGCAGATCTACAACTGTGATTTCCCAGACTGTGCGCGTACTTTCGTCCGGCAAGACCTATGTAATAGGCATAGAGATCGCCACACAGCGAAGGGCTCTCAGTTGCACCGAAAGGATTCGATGCTGGGCCATGCTCACGCTGCTTCTCCGGTGACCGACAGTAGAAAGCCTTTGTCCATGCATGGCTCTGCTTCTCCCGAAGCAACGAGATCAAACCTTTCTGCAACAAAACTACGGACAAACCAGCTCCAATATCAGTCGCCGCAGGAGATGACACCGAATCCATATTCGCCGGCCACCAATGCATCATCTGCCACCTATCCTGAGGCGGTTTCATCTAATAGAGCAGAGGGTTACGCCCAGTCCACTGCTTTCAAGCGCTCGAATAGTGATGGGCAGCATGCTGCACCCCATGCAATTGGTAGTAGATCTCAGCGCCACGCCAGCTTTGGGGTGTCAGATGCAAAGTCAGCAGATTTCTCCAGGCCACCGTTGCAGGCAGGTCCTTACGGAGTGTTACCTTCAACCTCAGGGAGCCAGAACTTTCATTCGACTCAACCTAGTCCACAGGGCTTTGTAAGCCAACAGAACTTCCCACCCTTCAGTCTCCCTCCACCCGGATATGCAACCTCCGCGACCACTACTACACCTGCAGCAACGCAACAACCGGATTCGGCATATCAGACCTCCATGTCTACAGACTATCCAAGTGACACCATTCAAGGCCAGCAATCTGGCCCGGATATGATGCTCCTGGATCAAATGACGGCACCTAGTGCAATGCCGGTATTCGGAGGTGAAGGCTATAACCGATCACCATTTGCTATTCCAGAAGACTTCGTGGCGTTTCTGTTCAGTGGTCAGCAACTAGAGAATACCGCATCGCCAATGGGTCAGATAGGCCAGCAGGGCTATGCAAAGTGAGTGCCCTGCATCTGTTTCTTATGGACCTCGTGCGGCATCAATTGACCGTGATTGCAGTTATCCTGATGGAAACCAGTACTACGCCCCGTACTTCACTAACGATATCGGCATGCCCGGGTTCTTCCCCGCAAATCAGCAGCCAAGCCACCCGATGGCTGTTACTGCTATCCTGGACACGAGTCTTCCGGAGACCGTGCTTTCTGAGGAGAAGAGCCAGGCGATCATTGATCTTATCAAAGAACGCTTCAATGAGACTGATCATGCACCAGTAGCAAGGCAAAAAGAAGCACTTCTTGAAGGTGATCGTGGCGATGATGCCCACATGATGAGCCGCAAAATGATGCAGACGTATATTTCAAGCTATTGGTATCATTTCAGCGAGCAAGTTCCTATACGTGGGTTCACTTCGGTCATTATTATAGAGTTATTATTAACTGGCGGGACAGTTCACAAACCGACCTTTTCTCCCGATAAGACGCCAAATCTACTGTTGATAGCAATGATGGCTATTGGCGCTTCTTGTCTAGAGAAATCGCATGGCCATGATGTAACTGAAGCAGGCGCTTCGTTGTCAAATTTCTTGGCGTGGCATTTGAGATGTCGGTCACCCGGTTCTCAATCATCTAGATCACTACAGACTGACTTTTTCGCAGGGGAGATCTTCAGCGACTACCACTTCCGCCCTCCGGCAAAACTCTGGGTTTTCCAAGCCCTGCTTCTATTGGAGCTTTATGAGAAGATGTATTCAACCAGGGCATTGCACGAGCGAGCTCACATTCATCATGCGACAACGATAACCTTGATGCGACGCGGAAGCTCGCTCATCGGACGCTCCGCTCTGGATTCACCTCCCAGTGTCCGAGATGACAAGCAAGGGCTCAATGGCTCTCGGCATTCTTCCACATCAGGAGCCAATACCCCTGATGAATGGTGGCATCATTGGGTCACTAACGAAGCAACCCGGCGTGCAGCATTTGCAGCATTTGTGATAGACTCGACTCATGCCACGATGTTCGGACACTCGACAGTTATGGTAGCTCATGAAATGCGATTGCCGCTGCCCTGCGACGAAGCCCTGTGGAATGCCACGAATAGCGCCGAGGTTGGGAGGATCGAAGCAAATCTGCATGCCAATGGGGTGAAGCCAATTTCGTTCTTGGAAGGACTTAAACGGACTCTGAACGCACAGGAAGTCCGGACGAATTCCTTTGGGCGCACAATTCTGATGTCCGGACTTCTGAGCGTCAGTTGGCACATGAACCAACGAGATCTCCAAGTCAACTCTCTCGGAGTATCGCAAGCACTTGGAGGACGTGACAAGTGGAGAGGATCTCTCACTCGGGCCTTCGATCTATGGAAACAGGATTTCGACAGATCCTTGAATCGTATGTCTGAGATTTCCACCAGCCCATACACGCAACCGGATAAGAAATCCGAGAACATAATCATGCAGAGCCGGACCGTCCTTCATCACCTAGCTCACATGGCAATGCACGTGGATATCGTTGACTGCCAAATCTTTGCCAGGGCAAAACGGCTTCTTGGTCGCACTATTGGCTCACAGGATCTAAACAGTGCTCAGCGGCGTATGAAGGACAATTGGGCTCCCACGGCCAAAGCCCGAGACGCGACATGGTATGCCCTTCGCTTCCTATGCACCGTCTTACTACCGGAAGAATCCGCCAGCGCGGGAATCGTACACAGCGGCTATGATGACTCGGTGTTCGACTACGCTGCGCGAGATGATGTGATATTGAATAGACCATGGGTTATGTATTTCGCCGCTCTAATTGTGTGGTCATATGGTTTTGCTCTTGAGGGTCCTACTACGCAGCAAATTCCCTCGCACTACGACTTTGATGCCCAAGTCCGCGACATGCGCACGTACCTGCGAAGACTTGGCGGCGTGCGCTCTCCCGAGGACTTGAAATCGATGCGTGGTTTCAACGGCTGCAGCGGCATGCTCATGGTTCTCCGCACCACGTTCGAGAAGACAAGATGGGAGTTATTGCATGAAGCTGCTCTGTTGCTGACCAACTGTATACAGTTGCTCAGCGGACAAGGCTAGTTATGTGATTTGATTGGATCAACAGGACTGATGAAGGAACTGGACAGATGGGATATGGCTTGGTGTACATGGGTGATTTGTTTAGTATTTGTATTCTATGGGGTTGGAAAACACAGGTTGTCAAAATACGGGAGGTATACTGCACACGCATGTCTTGGTGGAGATCTGAACACTGTACTCATTGCATGTATACCCTGGCTAGTCTTCTAATGCATGGAATGATACTCCACGTTATGTATCGCGACAAAAGATTCACCTCCTGGGCTCTTTGTGAAGGCTGTTTCATGAGTATGGCAACGGGCGCGGCAGCACGCCGTCTACTTTGGAAATCCAATTTCGTCTTTGGTCTTTTCAGAGGAAAGTGCTGACTTGACTGTCTGATCGTCGCTGGGCTCATTATAGTAGTCTTCGCTGATCAAACTTAGAATCAGTCCGCAGCACTAAAAATTACTGCATGCACGTCAAAACGTGGGGCATTTCGCTCGAGCTCGCTCTCGCTTCTAGTTTTTAAGCGAGGCGGAAAAGGGGGTGGGCCCAATCCAGAATGTCTTCGCGACGCCATCAGAGAAGGCTAGAAGGGTCTTCAGTCAGCAACGTTGCATATATTTGATGATCCTAGGTGAGAACAGGCAGTGTAGATGATCTCGATCCGCTTCTTCGTATGCCGGGCTGAAGTCATGGCCCGATCCCCTCTAGCTAGTGCGAGATTTCGGATGGCAGACCGGCACGTCATTAGGCATAAAAGGTAGCAATCTCATAAAGATCGGTTTAACACACGACGATACGGCAGCTTGTCTCTCTGAAGTCGGACACATGAGAGAGAGCTCAGAGAATGAGAAAAGCAACTAACAGAGTCCGTCTAAGCATCACAGGAGAATTGCCATATTCCATCCAAGTCAAGTGTCGATAAGGTATGTGCAATTTTATGCCGTTCTGATACAATCCTACCTTGACAGCAAACTCAAACTTAACAACCGCCTTTCCCGTTATCGCCTGGTCCGAGACTTTCTCCCTAGACATACATATAGAGGAAAATAAGCCTGTCGATGCCCGTTAATCTATATCCTTTCCTTCGAAAAAGGCAGTACAGCACCTTGAACGCTGGATTGTCAGCTTCATTCCGGGCTTGGGCAACGAGCAAGTGGAAGTCTTGAATTGTCATACTGCCAGACTGTGTCAAATACTTGAAGCTAGCCTGTGGGGTTGGCAATACCGTAGTAGTTCAGTGAATGGATAGATAGCTAAAGAGGACAGGAGTCGTTGCACAACCTCTCGGAATGCAGCGCCAATGTCATATTCTCTTTGGTCTACACTGTTTTAGCTTGATGATGAAGCACTAAATGATGAGAACATACCAGTCGACCAGGCACAAGTATGCAGAGGTATCATTCTATGTTCCACGTCCACAAACCCTGCATCTCTCATCATAGTGTGCAGTCGTAGCGGAACACGGAGATCTTTCAGGCCTTCCAGACTCTGCATATAGCGGCTACTCCACTGCCGCAGGGCATTATCTACACAACGTCAACGCCACCATGGGGCTAACTGAGTCCGAAAGGGGTCACCTTCAGTCAAGCTCCCGTTGTCACTCTGGATATTGAAATATAGCTCTACCATCTGGCACCATCCACCTGGCCTGGTAACTCGAAACATGTCCCGCACATATTCCCTCCACCGATTAGCATGTATTCCGGATGCCATGAAGCGTGAGTGGACAAGATCGAAACTGTGGCTCTGGAAAGTGAACCTAGACTTGAAATCAGCGGACGACATCAATACTTCAGGAGCCACAAGCCTTCTGTTCAGGTCATCACACTGGAGATATAAATTTCTGGGGACCTCTTCCGGCTGCCAGGGATTTATGTCCACCGCAAGGACCTAGAACAACAAGTCAGTGCCGTCTAAGGAGTACGTTCTGGATGTAGCTGTTGCCAAAGCATTTCTGGAACTTGGTGGAGAAAATGAATTCTGCCATACATCGCACCGTTCATTCTGCTCAGCTACTGCAGATGCCCAGTCGGCCGAACCATATCCAAGATCGAGAATGCGTCGTGGTCGCGTCAGTGGAGGAAATAGTAGCCTGCCATCGAAGACTCTATTTAAAACATTGTGCATGATTTGCAACCTCTCAATTTCTTCCTGACAAAGCAATTTTATAGATTAGTGTTTTGTCTGCTTTGCTTTGAGTGTGAATACTTCATCATTTGGCACAAGATAGACCTGATTAGTTATGGAGTATTGCTGAAATTCTCTGTTGTGCATAACAACAGTCTCCAAAAAGCTGTTGTCGAGCGAGGTTGTCCCTGACTCAGGGTTGATCCCTACTGAGCTTTGACAAGACTTTAGCAACGTCAAAGGCTAGAGGAGATTATTATAGCGGACCTTGACATGTAGAGTGATCGTGATTTTCTCTATAAATCACTGCTCTCCTGGTACAAGCTGAGTAATTTGTATTCTTTCAACTCCACGCAATTTTCCCAGCCGAGCAAGGTATCCAGGAGAAACTAGAGTTGGAAAAGAGTAGCAGATTGCTCAAGAGAAATCCCACCCGGATAATCTCTTCCAGACAGAAAGAGCGACACAAGAACGGAACCTCCGACAACTGTCATTGGGTGCGAAGAGCGTGGGATCACCCCTGGTGGAACGGCCCGCACCCAATTCATCCAATCTACTGGGTTCTAAAAATTGATGGGGGTTGCGCCTAATTGAGAGTGAGAAGACAAATGTTACCATAGTTGTGGCCATGCTTTCGTAGTCAGAGAGCGCAGCGAGCCGACATGGCTACATCTGGACGATATTGCAGGCACCCTAGCCTTGCGAAGACACCATTATCATCTCCACAACTAGTAGAATAGACAGTAGACGGGACTCATTGGTCAAAAGTGTGGGTCTTGCCGGATGCTGTCAGTCCTGAGCTCTACAGCTTGCCCCATCCCGTCAATTGCTACTGTG
Organism: Proliferodiscus dingleyae; assembly: GCA_003988795.1. Classification (NCBI taxonomy): domain Eukaryota; kingdom Fungi; phylum Ascomycota; class Leotiomycetes; order Helotiales; family Lachnaceae; genus Proliferodiscus; species Proliferodiscus dingleyae. Next base: position 7,592 of record QYAK01000025.1, read on the forward strand.
GCTCTCTCTACTGATCGACGATGGGCATCCCATGTTCTCGGAGACTGACTATAGCTTCTCTGGGTCATAATCCACGGCCCAATTTCTGCCCAAAAACGTCCTGGTCACACAGTCTTATGCCGACCAATAGCTGTAGATAGCCGGGATGCTTGCCGGCACAGTATTGGGGGATTCCATGCAATGTTGAGCACCTCAGAGAAGCTTGACAGAGGGGAATCCTTCTACGGTCGTGTTCTCTTATCTGAGATGTGTAGTACAGAAGTACCCCAGAAGAATGAAAGATCCACAATCGATGATGTCTAGACGAACCCAAGATACCGGTAGCTGGAACTTTGCATCACTTTGGACGCATGGCCCATGGTACAAAGGAGTCGAAAGCCCATGACTGTGTTACAACAATGCCATGATCTAGTGACGTTCTCGAGTCGCACGAATGGAATCTAGGATGTGGCATCATCCAGATCCTGCGGTTGCATTTTGAAGCCAAGCGGGGCAGTGCAGGAATCGGTGCATACGTGACCACACCACGAGATAGTCGGACTTGAAAGAAGAGTAAGAGAAAGGTTTGAAGGTGGCGTCCAAACCTCGTCCAAACCTCTCGCATACTTGCAGGGTCATATCGGCCTCCGAAGCACCACCTATTGTGTCGATTCCCTACCTAATCTCTATTGCTACTTCCAGTTGTTTGAGTGCTCTGTTTTCGCGTCAAGCGTCCTTTACCAGAGGTTTTATGCACTTTGGTTCTCGATTTTGATAATGCTGTGCGCTGGGCATGGACAGTGGAGTCTAGGAGTAGACGTGAAGAAGCCACTAAGTGGTCGACGTCCCAATCATCTGGTACCGACGGGTCGCAACGATCCGCTTGTCTGTGCTCTTCCCCACTGGATGATGAGCTGTACAGGGTGATATACCCTCACGCTACTCAGAATCGGGTCTTGAGAGCCACGTAGCACCGAGAAGTAGTCTGAACTCCCCCGCCAGCATGAAAGTCGATGCTGCATAACTTACAAGCTCAAGATCTCTGCGGCCCACCATCATGCAGGGATCCGGCGTTCATCGGATGAGCTGTAAGCACTTTAAACCAGCGGCGCATAGCCTGCATCAGTCTAGGCTGCATCTTGAGAATGCTGCAGGACACGAGGTCTGCACGTAGGCTCCACATCTCCAACTACTCATTCATAGCAGATTCTTTTCGACCCCTCTATTCTTCATGGTGAGGAAGTAGATGCTTCATCTCGCTTCAGTCGTAAGCAGAACGGGTACTTACATACGGGGCACAAGGGCAAAAAGACCTACAGAACAGCGTTCGATGGACCATTGACCAATACGGTCCAAGGTCTGGGAAAAGTTGATCCTCCCGCTTCGAGAAACCGTAGTGAAGGTAGTCTTCTGCGACGCAGGCGGGTGTTTCTTTCGTGTGCTAAATATTATCCAGCAAGGCGGAAAGGTGGGATGGTGTATGGTTGATTTGAAATATGGCTCACCTACATGAGAATTACGGAACTTCCTTTTTCTGTCTCGGACCAGCTGCCATGATAGGAAATTGATTCTAGTACTGGAAAACTGATGCTAAGTAGAAATAGACTAGTCGGCTCCGAGTCGAACCGCCGCTATAGGTACCTCTGCCACTTGAAGAGTCAAGAATATGTCTTCGTCTAATTACACATTGCGACAAAGCCATGTTTGAAGGGAATGATACCTGTGGGGGTGTCGGAATAATTTGGCTCATTTCATTTGTTCAATACTGAAAGAAAAAGTATTAGGCAATTCATGGCGTCGAATTGATAGCGGGAAATGGTAGTCTATCAATGTTTCTATAATCTACCACAATAGCTAGGACATTTTGAACCTACTATCTTCGCTTTTGCATCCCGTAAAATTCATTCCCGGTTATCACACTAGCCAATGCGCCGGCTAGACATGGAATTGAAAACCCACATACGCCATGGTACGCCAGCCGTAAAGTTTTGACGTTGCAACGGGACATTAACGGCTGTTCGTCTTGCCCATACCACGTTTGCCGGAGAACTGCGAGGTGTCAGTAATATGATACTATATTGTGGCGTAAGGAGGATTGAAGAAGAGGAACATACCAAGTGCTTCGGCATGACGCCAGCAATATGCCTATCCGCCTCACCCTGTCTCGCCATCCGATTCATTTTCCTTTGACTCAGCTTCTGCGCTCGTTCGGCCTTCGTTCTCGCAACTTCATTCGTAACTCCATCATCCCTCCTATTACTCTGGCTCCTAGCCCTACTCCGTGCTCGCATCTTGGACTCATGCCTAGGATCATCTAGATCCATCGCATCCTCAGTGCCTGTACGGCTGCGCAACGGTGTGCGTCCGCGAGACTGCGAGCGGGCACGGGAGACAAGGGAGGTGGTGTCTAGGCCTAAGGAGTCGAGGTGGTCTTCCATTTCCGTAAGCTTTTTACGAGTAGCAGAACGTGGAATAACGGCTCGATTTTTCAGCGATTTCCGCATCTTGGCCTCATTCTTGAGCTTTGACTGCTTTTCCCGGATCAGCTGCGCCTTCAAACGAATGTCCGCGTACTCGGCATCCTCGATGCTTTCATCACTATCATAATAGCCTTCCGCCTCGAGCTTTTCTTCTTCATCGTCGAGCGCTGCAAGCTTAGCATCGATATCTGGGTCGATAAAGTCGGCGATATTTTTCCCATTGAGGATCTCGGGAATCTTGTCGTGCTTCCAGGAATCATCGGCGAGTAAGTATTGGCCTTTTAGGTCAACATTGTAGACGCCTGCGCCGCCGTTCTCTTCTTCGATGTCACGCGCAAGTTTGGAGCGGTTTGGGTCGTTCTTATCGTATCTTTGCTTATTCTTGACAGCTTCAGGGATATCGACGGGGCGGACAACCCCATCCATAGGGCGGGCGACATGGATTCGAGAGAGGACGTCTTGGAGCCGGCCACCAATGGAACCACTATTGTTTGTACCGGCCTTAAGTTTTTGAGCCACACGGTCGGCAATCAGACGATCGCAGGCAGTATTCTTGACGTCTTGAACGCCCTCAGAGGTCGTGCAAGAAAGTTGGAGAAGTTCGACATCACCAGGCTTTAGGAGAGCTTGGAGTTGTGCTTGTGACTCTTCATCAAGATCCTCGGGGCGCGTTACGTCGATCTTGTTAATCACAATGAAGACAAGCTTGTTCGCGAAGAGGGGTTTGATGCTCTGAAACAGCTGCATTTGGGCCTGTACCGTGTAGCCACACTGCTCGGAGAGGTCCATAAAATATAATATAGCAGATCGAAGATGGGCGATTGCAGTTATGGATTGCATTTCGATGGTATTCATTTCCTCAAGAGGGTGATCTAAGATCCCTGGAGTATCAATAGCTTGGAATCGCAAGTATTTGTAGTCGAAATGTCCCACAAACAAACTCTTCGTCGTGAACGCATATGGCTGAACATCGACATCTGCTCTCGTAACACTCTTCAAGAAACTCGACTTGCCCACATTTGGATACCCGCAGATGAGTAGTGTCCTAGTATTGGGATCAATGGAAGGGAGACGGCCAAGATGCTGACGCACTTGATCCAGGTAGACGAGAGGGTCTTTCAACCTTCGACAAATAGTAGCCATGCGCCCCAATGCGGCACGCTTGAGCTGCTTGCACTGGAAGAGCGATTGCGCATATTTAAGCAACCGCACGTAGTCTCTAGACACAATCTCGATCAAGTGTTTTGCCGTCGACAGCTGACCGAGGGCTATTTTGAAATGGTCCGCGTCGTAGAGGGTGTTGAGGAGATCTTTGTGGAAAGGGTGGATATCTTGGAGCCGCGGAAACCCGTCGAGGATAAGTTGAAATTTCTCAGAGAAAGTTTCTTGTGTAAATTTGACTTTTCTGGTATAGAAATCTAGAACTGTCAGTCCTTCAGACATTTCTCAAGCCTTTGTCGCTCATACTTCTAATTCTACTTATCTGAAAGCCGGCACGAATTTGTGTGGGTAGTCTTCGCTGCGTCCGGCTCAGCACAATGTCCAGGAATTCCTGCGACGTCGGCACCGGCTGAATATCTTTCCAAGTCGTCTTCATAGTGGGTGACTTGTCGTTTGCGATTTGGCAGGGAGAAAGAGATCGTTACCTGCTGCCCGTGATTATTTGAGAAAAAAATCGCCCAGGCCCAGGCACTAGTCTAATCTTATCAGTAGCCGAGTCTTGCCCCACGTCAACCTTTTTTCTAGGTTGGGCTGAGCTGGTAGCCCGCCCTCGAGCAGGTAGGAGGGAGGGAAAGACATTCTTCGTTCTACTGGGTCATCGACAGACTGGGTTCTCCTTCTATCCTGTCGTTCTCTACATCTTGAAACTAAACTCTCAGTTTGCAGCCACCACTATGTCTCTCCCGCCCTATAAAAGCGAATTCCTCAAAGCAGCCATCGAAGGCGGGGTCCTCAAGTTTGGTAGCTTCAAACTGAAATCCAAACGCGTCTCCCCCTACTTCTTCAATGCTGGCGACTTTTACCGCGCCGACCTCCTCCATGCAATCGCCACTGCGTACGCTAAGACTCTAATCGAGTCCGCCTCTTCTGTTGGATTCGACATCCTCTTTGGACCAGCATATAAAGGCATCCCTCTCTCCACAGCTACGGTGTATAAGCTTGCGGATTTGGAACCTGAGAAGTATGGAAAGACCTGCTACAGCTTTGACCGTAAAGAGGCAAAGGACCATGGCGAGGGAGGTAACATAGTGGGCGCGCCCTTGAAAGGAAAGAGGGTGTTAATTATAGATGATGTTGTGACTGCGGGCACAGCGAAGAGAGAGGCTATTGATAAAATTCGAAAGGAAGGGGGTATTGTGGTAGGCATTCTAGTGGCGTTGGACAGAATGGAGAAGCTTCCGAGTTTGGACGGCGATGAAAGCAAGCCAGGACCGAGCGCAATCGGTGAGATCAGGAGGGAATATGGAATTCCTGTGCTAAGTATTTTGACGCTGGATGATGTTATTGGGGGCTTGAGAGGCATTGGAACTGAGGAGGATGTGAAACGAATGGAGGAGTACAGGGAAAAATACAAAGCTAGTGATTAGACAAGACGGTAGCCTGATGTAAGAGCGACTGGTGGGTTTGTCTGTGGTCAAGACTAATAGGAGAATTCTAGCTTGGTATAGACATTATAGAAAGCGGTGATGCGAGGGGACCACTCTAGGATGCCAAGGAAACGTTTTTGGGAACTTCTTAATCATCCATATCTGGTTCTGTATTCCGGTATCTTCATGTCGAGCACCTTGACGCAATTAGGGCCTATTAGGTCTTGAAAAGGTGGGCATTTTACCATGTCGAACCAGCCACCCCCTCCAAATTGAGCTTGACTCTTTCCCTTGTTTACGAATCCTAGCTTCTCGTAAAAAGCCGTTTTGTGCTGTCATAGACTTAGCAAAATGTAGACCTAAACAGGGTGAAAACCTCACATCGTGAGCAATCAACGCCAATCTATTAGCAACACCAGCCCCTGTCATATTCTGAATATAAGCTTTTGTCAAAATCTGTCCCAATCCTCGTCCCTGAAATGCGGGCAGGATGCCAATCGAATGCAACACAAGCGTTGTTCCTCCCTCCTGGTGGCCGAGATCAGATGATTGTGGATTTTCCGAATCCCAATCCTTCGGATAGTCCATAGACTGATCTGTAGCCACAGGGTCATTCGTCTTAGCTGCCACGACGTGCCCTAGCAAAACACTGATAGCTCCAGTCCGGCGTTCTGTTTCGACGAGGTTGCCTGTAGATAATGTCTCAGCTCCGAAATCTGAGCTCGGGTCTACAGTGCAGAAGACGCCGAAACATAGCTCGCCGCATTTCGTAAGCCGATATCTGAACTACAAAATTGTCAAAACGGGCAAAGAATGGTAAGAGGGGCTCATAATCAGAGCACGTGCTCACATCAAGTCGAGCCATGAGAATGTGAAACTTACCTTCTCTCTTGAAGCTCGCTCATTTGGGTCTTCAAATGCTGCATTCTCGAGTGCTACACAAGATTCGAGATCGGAGATCGTGAGTGGCCGCGTGTAAGGGTGTAAGTTGTCCAGGGAGTTGTTTGGGCTTTGTTGATCTGGGGGAATTATGACGAAGTTCTGCTCCGATGTTGAGAGTCCTGATTCGTGGGGTCGCGTAGGACTTTCAGGCGAACTAGATGACATTCTATTTGGAGACTCGGTGAAGGTTATTGGTGATGTATTATCTTTCTTCCTTTCAAGTTCAAGGTTCCGAGGCATTCTTTTGGAGAAAGCTTGTCGCTGATCTCGAAAACGTTTCTGACCAAAAAACTTGAGAGGATCTAGCTTTGGTCGGCAAGTGGGTAGAGCAGTGGCGAAATGCGCATTCGAATGTCGGCTTCAGCAAAGCGGTTGCTGTGCAGTTGAAATTTGAAAAGCTTGAATGGACGAAAGAAGATAGGCAGCATCATCATTTTACTTAGCCACACCAAGACGTTCGAGTCCCCCATTATTGACAAGGCTCGGTCAGGTCACGCGTCTTGTACCAGCCTATTCTAGAGTGACATGTAATACCAGTCTCGCCAAGTCCCTGAACGCCTCACAATGCTGTACCCAAGCCGCGGCAATAAGAGGGGTATCTATAATATGCTACAATCACGGGTTCTCCTTCGGCGAACGCGATGTTTCGCCGCTACTCCAAACATTCTCAAATTCCTCCCCTTCCAGGCCGTATTTGGGTTTCAGTAAAACCTCTGGCTCTCTAGCCTGCTTCCAATATTCCGAGTCCCCCGCTTCTCCATCGCTGTTCGCTCCGTCGCTCACAGCAAAGCTATCATCTCGCTCATCAGCAGGCTCATAGCCTTCACGAATTTCCTCGCCGGTATCATTGCCGTAGGTTTTTCTGTTACGTTCTTTCAGCTAGAATATTCTAAAACAGGTACAAGCACTTACATAAAACGCTTAGGCTCGACTTCGTTCCAACGCGCGCTTCCGTCTTTTCGAGCGCGGACCATCTCCGCATCCTCAGCAGCTTGGTCTTCAACAACCAAGTCTACCAATTGGCTCCGGTCGGATTTTACAGAGCTAGATGAAGACGAATGATGCCTCAGCATTCCCATCATGGCGGGCGCTCGTCCTTCTTCCCCTGTCGCATCATCCTTCTGCTTGCCCTTCGAGCTACTACTTCTCTCCTTGCTTCTTTTGGGAGAGCTATGTTTACGCTGTGTCTTCTTCTTTACGTGCTCAACCGTTTCGCGGATATTACTTTTTCGTCTGATCTCATTGTCTCTTGTTGGCTGCAACAAATTGCGGTTGGCTGAGGTCGTTAACAAGTCAGGCGATGCCGTAAGCCATCTTTCTCGTGATGCTTCGTGTGCTGTGATCACAGGGTACTATGGTCTTCAGCAAAAAATTTGTGCACAAAGAACAAGGTCAACTTACATTCCAGTCGCCATATTCTAACTTTCTTGCCCTCTCATAAAGGCGCTCTTCCTCTGGATCGAAGCCCTGCTCATCGACAGTACCGCTTCCATAACCGTGTTGCGGGTCATCTGATATAGCTTTCTTTGGCGACAAATCGCGAGAAGGCATGGCATCACCGCTCAGTAATGGGGTCCGCACCGTCGCCTCACCAGGCTTTGGTATCCAATATTTACCTTTCCCACCACGCTCATATCGCATACCCTCCATCATTCTCGCCACACGTGAGGAGGACTGCTCATGACTCATGACATTATCACCAGAATCAAAGGCTCGATATTCATATTTGTTGCCACTGAAAGTCTCCCTAGTATCCTCAATAAGATCCCGAACGCCAAAGGCGTCCCGAATCGCATACCACACCGGCATCCTAGCTGCTGAAATAGTTACATCTGCATAGTCGTGCCATGAGAAGGCATACCAATGGGAAATTGCAAAGATAGGCATTTCAACACAAATCAGAGCATCTTGTATGGCCGCGGCTAGATTATCGGGCGTATAGCCCTCAACGTCATCGGGGATCGCACCTAGCCATACCATAATGGATAGGAGAAACCCTTGCCAATAAGATGCAAATATGATCAGTTTGATGCATAAGAACTTCGGCATCGGTCGGAAGGGCTTGAGGTCCTTCGCCATGATGACCCAGAACATTCCAAGGGAGTACAGACTGACAGTGACGCTGACATTGTAGAGAATCCCAGTCCACAGATATCCAGAATCGACGCCGAGATAGCCTTCTTTGTAGGTCCTGGTAGCTTTCATAATTATTGTTCCGATACCAAGTATGGGTTTTAGCCACGCATATTGGAGGATTCCACGCTTGATAGCCAGAAATGAATGAGGATCAGATATGTCGACTTTCGGTAAGCAGTGGTTCAGAGGCCATAAATGTTGGACGGGTTCGCGACCATGCATCATAATGATCAAGGAGCGTTCCCCTCCGACGAAGTTGATCAACAACTGAAAGAAGGTATATATCGTAAAAGCCTAGTCTAATCATCAGCCGCAAATACTAGATGGGTGTTTGGTCATCTACCTCATATATGTCACGGATAGGGTCTACAAACATGGCAACCCTTGTGGACTTGATACTAGACCATGATGCTATTGAGTATATTGGTACCCTGAATTTAGTCAACTTTTAGCCCAATTTCTCACACCCGAAACCTACATCAATAATATTCGTATCACATATCTTTGGAGCAGAGGCTTTCGGTAATTTTTTCTGCGGCTGGGTCAATCCTTGCGGATCTTCGAGAAATAGATGTAGACTCACGTCTGAAGCCAGACAGACCTATTGATATGTTAGGATATCTGACTAGAAGCTTGAGCTGGCTGGAAATACGTACAAGATGGATAACAATGAAGCTATCAAAGATGCGACTCCAGCTACAATAATGGTAGCCCGGGTCAACTTCTCCCCCGTTCCTCCAGAAAAGCCTGTCCCCGCCATAGTCGTGATGACGCGGTGGAGGGTTCGAACCGTTCACAGCTCCGTGCCGAAGAATGTGCTGTTAAGGAAAGGCGAGTATGACCACTGACATCCCGCCCACAGTTAATAGTTTAACAACAAATGAGAAGACGTCGTCAACGGAAAAGATGATATTCCAGTAGTTGTGAGCCAGGTTGGTGAGCCTGGCCACGACATGGACCTGAAGGCGGCGAGGGCGGCCGAACTTCTGACGTCGCGTCATTTGACAGTGCAGCGCAGATCAACTGACACGCCAAACAAGCCAAACAGCAACACCATCACTGTTCGGCACAGTCAGTTTGGTGGAAGTCGACTGTCCCTTTTTCTCGCTCCGGACATCGTCGCAAAGCTTGAGATCATGTTCTCTAATTGATACGACTCATTACGAGCGTAGGGCGAGCCCCTTGTCCTCACCTCTGCTGCTCAGCTATGAGCAGCAATACGTTGTAGTGTTCTGGTCTGAGCAAAAGATGTCAAGCACTGGCAATTTGACAGGCGCCCCTCTGAAACCGAATTTGGTATTCAATTGGTATGAGAGCCTTTTTGCAAATGAATGCATACACGTTTTGGCCTTTCGTGGCTAATGACAAGTCAGGGTATTTCTAGTAGAACTGATCGTCTGTGGTGTCCTGTGAGTCAGAGAGCTTGAACTCCGCCAATTTTGTTGCTAACCGTTTCAAGGACGCTATTCTTTCTGTTTTACTTCAATCGACTCTTTGCAACCCTCATTTCGTATGGCTTCCGTGGTTGGACGTGGTACAAATACCGGGTGTATATTGATATCCAAGCTCTTCAAATTTCCCTGCTTGGGGGCAGGGTATTTTTCAAAGGGTTTAGATATCATGGAAATAACGAGACGATCCTCATCCACAGCGGATTCATCACATGGAGTTACTGGCTTCGGAATGTGAGAGACCTGAATGTCGGTCGTCAGCCTAACGTAGGAAGACAACATCCAACCTCAGACCCTGACGATCTAGGCAAGAAAGCCCAAGATCGAAATCTTGGAGGAGCGGAAAGAAGTGGAGCAGATATTCGAGATAGCTTACCATGTCGTCTCAATGTAGAATTGAACGGGGTGGAATGGTTTGTTTATAATCGAAGTGCAGCATATGACGCGATCGTCGCTGGTATGACAACAGAAGATGATTCTTTGGCCGACACGACACTTAATGACCAGAATCAGTACGAGGGAACGAATTCTAGGTTGAAGAAGAGAAGCGAAACATCTGATTCTGAGAAGACTGATGGACTATCAGAGGGCTCGATTGAGCCGAACCGAGTCGTAGATGCTGACAAGAAGAGCTTCAACGATCCCAAATCTCATGACACTTCCCAGATTTCTGACATAGAATCCGATGAGGATCCTACGACCAACCATGGCAGTCCAGAAGGAGCGTTCATCCTACGATTCCTGCCCATTCACATCGAATGTATAAAAGCTGCTGTTGTCCTCGGAAACGAGAATACAAAAAGCGTGCTCATCACCAAAGCAGATCGAGCTTCTGGGTTAATTGATGGAACTGAAACCAAGACTTTGGACCAGTATCGGCAACTGATCAATTTTCAATTCGAGCATCCCGTTATTCAGATGAAACCGAATGATGATTACAGAGAGGATCAAACTTCAGCAGCAAATCGAATCAAGCATGGCGAGGTTGAGCAAACGAGGCAGACGTTTCATCACATTCATAGCCATGGTTTTCTTCATCGCCAGCGCCGAAAAGTATGGCATACCTTGCAAGACCTTATACCTGCCTTCCGGAGTTCAGTCGATTCCATAGCGAGCTCCTTAAAAAGTCCTAAGACAACTACGCATACCGATAAAGGTTCCAATAGCTGGCAAGGTCTTTCTCGTTATCTTGATGAGAGCGAGCAAGATGATAAGACCAGATGGTCATCGATCGAGTATGCGACAGTTTCTACAATCGTCGACAGTCCCCATGCAGACATGAGTTTCTACTGGGATGTTGTAGGCGTAGTTCCAAATCGAGAACGACCGATAGAAACCAAGGGAGAGAAGCAGACGAACAACATCAATGGAGATCCTCCCCCTGAGTGGGGCTTGGATCTGTTTCTAAAAGGCGCAGTCATAAACTACGGGCCCTGGGCTGATAGACAACGTGCTGACATTCAGCGAGTGTTCTTTCCCAATCTCTCCAAAGATGCAACACCTGCGCAGAACCTCGTTCCGGGCCAATTCAGAGTGCCTACGGAGTTCAAATTATACATAGAATTTAATGACGAGACTACACTACGAGTTCCAATCAGAGAGGAATCGAAGAATTGGAAATGGACGAAACAGGCTGATGCTATGGGCACCCGACAGAATGACCAGAAAAATCGCAGCAATAAAAGTAGTAAGAGAAAGGCCGACAAGGGCAACCCCGGGCCTGAGATCCGACCATTTGGCTGGGTAGATATCAAAGTAGGAGCAAATACGACCGTTGCGTACACCATGGACATGGTTGCTGGCCCCGCCGGCTTTTCGAATAATTTGCAACTCGATCTGCCAAACGCCGAGATCACCACAAGTGTCAATCATGGCCTACTATGGAGATCCGTAGATAACCGTCTTGCTTGTGATCTATCAAATCCTCTCCAATGGAATGGGCACCACGCTTGGCAATTTGATTTTAGTAGCAAAGGGCTAGAACTTTTCATCCTTCGTGAACATGTTTTTCTGCTCATCGACCTCATCGATGACTGGGCTAGCGGCCCTGTCCCAGAGTATCTCACATTCACTCCCTTCAGATACGTGGTCAACCTTCACTTAGAGGATTTACGACTTTACCTCAATGTTAATGACTCAAATATCATCAACAACCCTTCCGACTTTGACGATAACACTTTCATCATCATTTATGGCACTGTTCTCACTTCAACGCTATGTATCCCAATCGAAAACTACCGCCCTCATCGGAATACCATTCCTTTTGATGTTGACTTGAGGCATGGGGGCCTCAACCTTCATATACCACCGTGGAGCACTCAGGCAACATTTCTAAATTCGACAAATTTAGCCTCACTGAAGCAACTGAGAGTCAATGGCGAATATGAATATTGTACAACTACTTCGACAAATAATACTGATACACTACACCTTGAGATTAATGGGCACGCTCCCACAGCTCAATTCTACGGCTTTGTCATCCGATATTTTCTCAAGATCAAAGATAATTACTTTGGCGACGACATTCGTTTCAAGACACTCGACGAGTATCAAGACGTTCTTCGGGCGAAGCAAGACCTTGATGAGGCTACATCGAACAGTCCACCTCATAAAAAGTCGAATGATCTCGACGTTATACTTGCGGTCACTGCTAATGAATCGAGTGTGATCCTTCCTGCCCACCTTTATTCCGCGAAAGAGCACACTCGTATTGACATTGCTACTCTTGCAACCGATTTGAGATTCACAAATTATTACATGGATCTCGATGTGATCTTAACCACATTGGCGTTCTCTCTTAACAGCGAGAATGAAGACACTCCAACTCCACTCAGTGCAACGTCTAGTACACAGCTTTTTGTTGATGGGGTCAATGCTTCTGGTAATAGGCTCTTTGGGTTGCCGCCATCTGAGCCTACTTACGTCTGTAATTGGGATTTCGCGGTGGGCGCAGTCACCGGCGAGCTCACCACCGAGTTCTTTGCTAGACTTGTCCAGGGGGGTCGAGCCTTCGCTTTCTCCTTTGACGATCATGAAAATGCCTTGCCGCCCATCTCGGAATCTATATTACACGATATCACTTTCCTCCGTGCCTCGGTAGAATCTGTCCGGTTATGGATGCACGCTGAAGAAGCTGCATTCCTTCTTTCCACAGGGAACATACTGGTCAATTTCAACGATTGGGCCATCTCAAACTACTCAAAGAAGCTAAAGCTTCTTATTCCTGATCTAAATCTGAGTTGCGTAGATGCAGAATCCGCTTCTCGACACAGGTCTCGGGCTCAGCACCGCGTCAAAACTCATGCATTACTTCACACAACATTGTCATTCGCCGTAATTTCGAGGAAGCCTAATTTCAAAGAAGATCGACAGTTGCAACAAGAGCACGTTAAGCACCAGGACCAACGTACCCATAGGGCCGATTTCCTATTACATCCAATGTTGTCTAATGATGCAATGCTTATACCTGCAGATCTACCAGCCATGCCTGTTCCTCCACTACCTCCTCCATTACTGCAGAGTACTGTATCAATCACCGACCGCGTCTCATTACCCTCTTCGAGATCATTGATGCGCAATGGAAGAAGGATCATCACCCGCAAAAGCTCCTTTTTGTCAATGTCATCCACAAGTCAGCAAAGCCGCAATAGCGTTGTCCAGTCTCGCAAATCTTGCAAGATCACAGATCATGCTAGCATCGCAAGGTCCAGAAGCCTACGAGCGACACCCAGGCCGACTCGTAGAACACCACTAAGAGATTTCGCTATTTCGACCGCCCGACCGTCCTCGCTTTCCAGTGCTGCAGGGGATCATAGCAGAGGTATGCCAGCTTCGAGCGTCACATTTTCGAGCTCTTACGTTGCACCCCATTTTCCTTTAGAAGGCGTAGAACCCGATGGGAGAGATCTTCCCTCTGTACCGCAGTCCGCCAAAGACGTTAACGCCGGGGATTCTCTATTCAGCTCAGAAGATGTCTCCCTCGACCACGTGGACGAAGGCACCACTCTTTTGAGCTTCATACTAGAATTGCCGGTGGGTATCACTGCAGTTTGCAATCCTGAAGCAATGAGAGCTGTCGCAGCTTTAATTACTGCCATGCAGCCTGTTGACCCTATCGATATTCTGGATGATATTCAGATCGACTCGATGAACGAAATATTCGACCTGAACAAAGAAAAGAGTATCAACGGGAAAATGGTTGAATTTCTTGTGCGGGCACCGAGTATCAGTCTTCGTTTCCTTAATTCGTCGACTTCTGAAAGCTTGGCCGAACCTCAGCAGGCTATGCATGACCAATACGATTTATCCGTGTCTCACTTTGCTATCACTGCGAGAACAGAAACGATGCTAAAGGACTCTACTGCAAGTCAAGGTCTCCGCAAAGTATCGACAGCTCATTTATCTTTAGCATCAGCAAGCGTGTCTGCAAAAGAGCGTTTCAATGATATTGACGACCCGCAAGCAGCTATCAATGGAATGCTTATTGATATTGCCTGCTGGGTCAAGTCTGGCGAGGAATCATCCGCCGCAGTCGTTTTCAAAAGCATCGAGGCAGCTACAGCTAGCTCCAAGGTCGAGTACCTTGCCTCATTATTACATCGCACGGATGTCCTTGCCACCAACATGGCAAAAACCTTCTCCTCAGTCATTGATAAGCAGCGAACTCGAATTCAGCTCTTCACATATCTTGTCGCCACCGCTGGGCAACAAGCCACCGATCCCCTGTTCCTCACACGGCCTTCGTACGTTCTCCGCTCTGCCGTCAATCATCTGCGAATGTCTGATTCCTGGAAAATTGTCTCACGACTACGTCACATGTACGCCAACCTCCATACTTCTGCACAGCAGGATATCATGAGACGATGTCTGAGCAATGATGAAACGGTTCCCGATGATGCCCAACATCGTGTTCATACAGGATTCGACCAATGGAGGAGCTGGGATTTAAACGACGTACATACTTGCCTGGTCATGAAGAGAATATTCGGCACCACTGAGGAGGGGACGCCTGTATCGAAAGCTTCCCTTCCTATGAAGTTAGGCATGAGGACGGAATTGGTCCGACTCGTCTTAGACCCCGGTCCGAAACAGAATGAGGTCTCGCTTGTAGATGTCACTTGCAACGTCGAAACCAGAATTACATCTTCCGAGGCTGAAGCTCAATCGCCGCTGGACCGGAGCTTGGCCACCCAGACTTTCACTTTACAAGTATTCTGTGCGGACGTTTCTGTCCGCCTGAACTGGGAGCTGTGCGAGTTGGCCGAGAATATAATGAAGCTATATCAACCAAGAGACCAGCAAATTGTGCCTGTAAAAGCACAGTCTCTGACGTTAGATTCGGCTAGTCAGAGTTCGACCGAACCGAGCCTAAACCTCCATATCATCGTAGCTACTACGAAGGTCAGTATCACAGTCGATACTATCAATCTCCTGGCGGCTTCTATTTGCGAAGGCCTTAACGCCTCCTTCATAATGATTGATATCCCTGGTACCTGCAAGAAGAGCACAAACTTGATGCTTGCTGCCGAGGCGGCCACCACAAAGATCAAAAATCACTCGCAAGATTTATCTCTCTACCAAATACGATACCCAAGCATATATGGGTTGTACGAGATGGGCATCATTAACGACTCACCTCTAAATACTATCAATATTGCTGGGAATTGTGAGCAACTAACATTTGCGACGCAACAAGATATTCTAGCTTTGATCGAAGTGTTAGATGTTTTTATAAGAGATGAGGTTGCGCAGCTATACAGTTTAAAAAGACGCCTACCTGTTCGGAGTCCGTCTGAAACCCTAACATCAGAGCCTGCATGGAAAGCGACAGCTGTCACGAAAATCAACATTGCCATGTTTCTGGACGTATACGACATCAATATACCTCTGCTACAGACATTAACGTACAAAATTGCTGGGGTTGTGGCAAGAGCTTCTTTGGCAGCGCAGTTGAATTCCGATTTTGTCTTCAATTTTGACATCAAGGAACATACACACGAGATGCAAACCTACGTTGCAAACAAGCCCAGGAGTATATCTTTGCTTCAAATGCCTCCAACGAACGGCCACATCACTTGTGATATGCTAGAGAGAGAGACTACGCTATCCGTGTTTGCTTCAGTTGAGCCGATCAGACTTGACGCTTCAGCAGTTCACAGCCTTCTCACAGCACTCAACCGCCCAGAGATCTCCAGTGTCATAAAAGATGTGAGAGAAGAAACCGAAAATGTACAAGCTGGGCTTGTACAAATTTTTGGGCCCAGAAAAAAGTCCACTCCGAGCAATATGCAGGAGCGTAAGGCGCTGATTTATGATGCGCATCTAACTTTAGCAGGGTTCGACATATCCGCAACTACAAATGAAGCGCAAGGACAGTCAAATAACGCAATGCTTACTTTCAGTCTTGGATGTGTACGGCTTGTCTTTGCCAACCGTCTTGATCAGGCTGGGCCTACACTTGCGTTCCCCGAGTTAAGGGTTAGCATACAGCACGTCATGTTCGAGCTATCTCGATGGAACGATGGCAATATGGAATCCTGTGGTAATCTTGCTTTTGCAGCTTTCTTGACTGCTACATCGAAGCCAAATGACGCTGGCGACGAAGTTAGATCGTTCCACCTGAAAAGCGATGCTTTGAAGATTAATCTACTTGCTGAAACGGCATCCTCCGTAGTAGACATCATAGGTCAGCTGCAAGACAAGATTAAAGATGTGGATTTAAGCAGGGAGAAGCACTACCTCCGGAAGCTGCGCAAGTCGAAGCCTCGCATTGCCGTCACCGAGGAGAAGGATAATACCAGCACCTCGGAGCCCATGGCGATATTCTCGTCGATGTATTCCTTAGAATTGTTGAGTGTTCAAGTTTGCTGGCTTGTCGGTACATACGATGCAGACCAAACATCCCATTTGGAAAGAGAGGATCTGGTTCTATCGTTGAAACGCATTGCTCTTTCAACAAAAAAAGAAAACACAGCACGACTCACTTTAGAAGAGCTGCAACTTCAAATGGTACCCGCATCCCAGGACAGAGTTCCGAGGTCCCTCAACTCTGCGCTCATGCCTGAAGTTGTATTCAACGTAGGATATGTATCCACATCTGACGCTCGTCGGTTGGCTTTTCAGGCGGCCGGCAAATCTCTCGACCTTCGCCTAACATCTCAGTTCATTATACCTGCAGCAGCGTTACAGAAATCAATAGCCTCTGCGGTAGACAAGGTTCGTCACGCAACGGAAACTTGGTCTTCACGAACGCGTGGACGTCCTACCGACAGTAGCCGCCGCCGCCACCCCCTCCTGGGCACAAAAAGAATGGAGTCATTACTTGTGGACGCTGATTTTGCAGGTGCTGTAGTGTACCTTTCGAACAAAAAGGTTCCTGAGATGGCCCAAGCTACCATTGGGGCGAAGAGCAGCAGAGTTTCACAAGGCGGCAAGTATGGGCAGTTCTCCCAAAGCGATGCCAATAACAATACGGTTCTCCGGGCACCTGGCCTTGCTTGGAAAGTTGAGTATAAAGACAATGGACTAGACGAACCTTCGTTAAATGCAGAAGTCAAAGTCGATGCATCTACCAATATTCTATTCCCAACTGTAGTTCCTCTGATCATGGAGATCTCGTCGACCGTAAAGGAGGTCGTCAGTAATGACGATGGCGACAGGAAGAGGCCGTTGCAACCCAAAGCACCCCCACAAAAATTTATGAGCGCAGATGAAGATAATATCTTGACCGTGGATCCTAGTACGGTCCTCGGACGAACAAGACTCAATCTAGGCCTCCGGATTTGTAGGCAGGAATTCAGTCTTAGCTGTCAACCTATAGCTCGGGTGGCTGCAACAGCTCAATTCGACGATATATATGTTACAATCAACAACGTACGATCTGTGGAGGCTGGTCATTTCTTCGCCATATCCGCTGCGATAAAGGATTTAGGGGCCTCTGTCCAGCATGTATACTCCAGAGAGTCTACTGGCAGTTTCGTGGTTGATTCAGTCTTCTTGTCCTTGATGAATAGCAAACATGTCAGCGGTACCAGCGGCGTGTCCGCTATTCTTAAGATCAGCCCAATGAAGATTCTTGTGAACGCAAAACAATTGCAAGACTTCTTGCTATTCAGAGAGATTTGGATCCCGCCGGAGATTCGTCAAAGTTCGCCGGCGCCTGCAGCGTCGACCGCACAATCGCAGACATACCTTGTCCAGAGATATCAGCAAGTGGCAGCGACAGGAGCTTTTCCATGGAATGCAACTGTATCAATTGCTGAGCTAGATGTGCAATTGGATCTTGGACAGGCCATCGGAAAGTCGGCTTTCATGATCTCTGATTTCTGGATATCGTCAAAGAAGAATTCTGACTGGGAGCAGAATTTGTGCCTTGGCTTTGACAAAATTGGCGTCGACAGTACCGGAAGGATGAGCGGATTCGTAGCTTTGCAGGAGTTCAAACTTCGCACATCAATTCAATGGCCTGCCCGAGAGATGGCACTTAATCAAACACCAGTTGTACAAGGGTCCCTAGGATTCAGCCACTTACGAGTGAAAGCCGCGTTTGATTATCAGGCCTTTCTAGTTGCCGATATTACCTCATTTGAATTCATCATGTACAATGTTCGCAGCGGACTGCAGGCTAAAGGGGACCGTTTAGTTGCTATTCTGGATGGTGAGGCAGTACAAGTATTTTGCACGACAAACACTGCATCCCAAGTCATTGCATTATACCAAGCAATTCAGCGACTTGTTCAGGAGAAGAAGTCAAACTACGAAACTTCCCTTGCAGAGATAGAAAAAGTCATGCAGCGCAAGTCGTCGGTCCAAATTCTAACATCACTCGCACCAAAGAGCCAACATCGGCAATATCCTGAAGCAGTGATAGCGAAGTCACCCATTTCCCTCCATACGGACGTGATCGTCACACTAAAGGCCGTCAATGTTGGGGCTTTTCCGAACACCTTCTCGGACCACCAAATATTTAAGCTAGAAGCTCTTAATGCGCAAGCTAGGTTCGCTGTTATGGTGGAGAGAGATAAGATCCATAGTTCCTTGGGCCTCACGCTTGGCCAACTTCGCATCGGCCTAGCCAGCGTCAAGAACATTGAAGGACCTAAATCAGTCGATGAACTATCCGTCGAAGATGTTGTAAGCAGGGCAACCGGTTCTCGGGGAGGCACAATCCTGAAAGTGCCGAGAGTTGAGGCGATTATGCAAACATGGCAAGCTCCGGAGACAAATCACATCGACTACATCTTCAAGTCTTCTTTTGAAGGCAAAGTCGAAGTAGGCTGGAACTACTCGCGCATAAGCTTTATTCGCAGCATGTGGGCCACTCACTCCAAGGCTCTAGCCCAGAGACTGGGGAAGCCACTTCCGAGCTCTGCCATCAAGATCACTGGTGTGCCGGATGAGGAAGGAGGCGAGAGAAAGAATGGTGAGCAGCAGAAGATTACGGCTGAGGTCAATGTGCCTCAATCGAAGTATGATTATACAGCTCTCGAGCCACCAATAATTGAGACACCGCAGTTGAGAGACATGGGTGAGGCCACGCCACCGTAAGTTACTTCTATCGCTAGAGCCACTCTCTCCGCTAACTAAACTAAGGTTGGAATGGATTGGGCTGCATCGCGACAGGCTGCCAAACTTGACGCATCAGATTGTTATCGTGACCTTGTTAGAATTGGCGAGTGAGGTAGAAGATGCTTATGCAAAAATACTGGGATCTTCTCATTGATGCGGGACGAAGGGCTCTAATATTCATTATCGGCGTCTGGCATAGCATAGCGGGGAGTTTGATTAGCAGGCGAGAAGCATTTTCACCGGCGTTTCTTCGTGATGGTCAGATAGTTTAATACTGCTTGGACTCGATAGACTCCACTAGATGACTTGGAAACAGAAAGTCCATGGCAATATCAAAATAGAATGCGAATCTCAACAGTAAGACTAGATCAGTCGTGAGCCCTGGTCGGACATGCTGCGTGGCGCAGAGGACAAATGGTGAGATATTTGCTGGAACACTAAACCTGCACTTGAAGTTCAGGATTAGATTGGCTCAAGCCTCGAGAACGCTTGTGAGCAGCCCATTTTTGTACCCCGCTGATATAAGCATAACTCACTTGAGCACGAAATATTGGCGGTGCAAATCAGGCCATTCAGGAAATGTAGATTGAGATCATACAACTGGAGGACGGTCTCCGGGGGGTTGGACGACATAATGCGCTGGTATAAAGAGTCATTCGCCGGACAGGTACAGGTAGATATAATTCTACATCTAGAGTCATTGATCGAGCCAGCCAAATCTAGGGTTACTAACCCTGATTTGGAGGCCTCGTGCTCGACCAGTCATTGGCGGCCTCAGGCATCTTTTAGCCGAAAAGAATTGCCCCTCCTGGTGAATCTTGCGCTATCTCGAAAATAACCCCACCGCAAATTCATTTACACTTGCACATCCTCCTCCTCCCCCTCCTCCTCCTCCTCCTCCTCTACTCCACCATCACCAAGTCCCACAGCCCGGCTGCTGCTCTGTCTTCCTTACATCGTGGCCTGTCCAGGGACACTTTGAGACAGAAGACATACTTAGGTGGCTCTTTATTTCACTCTAGCTAGGAGTGTCGAAGACGTCAACGCTCCGGCGTCCCTAGAAAATTCTTCTATTAATCAGCTTTTCGAAGTAACAACGCCACAATGGTCAAGTGAGTGTATTTCCTTCACCCCAGTATCAGCAAAAAGATGCAGCCACAGGTTTGTCGCCAGTATCAAGCGCCTTTGGACACTTGAGGATCAATAACTTCGCCTTCGGAGTTAAGCGGCTATCAAATGCTAATACTTGCGTGCCATGTAGCTTCACCATCGAAGAGGTCCGTGCCTTGATGGACAAGCCTACGAACGTTCGTAACATGTCTGTCATTGCCCACGTCGACCACGGAAAATCTACTCTTACCGATTCCCTTCTCTCAAAGGCTGGTATTATCTCCGCAGCAAAGGCCGGCGACGCGCGAGCCACCGATACTCGCAAAGATGAGCAAGAACGTGGTATCACCATCAAGTCAACCGCCATTTCACTATACGGTCATCTTCCCAACGACGAAGATCTGAAAGATATTGCCGGCCAAAAGACTAACGGCAAAGATTTCTTGATTAACTTAATTGATTCTCCCGGTCACGTCGATTTCTCCTCTGAGGTGACGGCTGCTCTCCGTGTCACTGACGGTGCTCTCGTTGTCGTCGATACCATCGAGGGTGTGTGTGTGCAGACCGAGACTGTGCTCCGTCAAGCTCTTGGCGAGCGTATTAAGCCTGTTGTGGTTATCAACAAGGTTGATCGTGCCCTTCTCGAGCTGCAGGTGTCCAAGGAAGATCTCTATCAGACATTCTCGAGAACCATCGAGTCCGTTAATGTCGTTATCTCCACCTACTTTGACAAGACTCTTGGTGATGTTCAAGTATACCCATACAAGGGCACCGTTGCTTTTGGTTCCGGTCTTCACGGCTGGGCTTTCACAGTTAGACAATTCGCAGAGAGATATGCCAAGAAATTCGGTGTTGACAGGAATAAGATGATGGAGCGTCTTTGGGTAAGGACTAGCCCAGTCTTATAGTTGCGTGGGTTCTGATAGATGTAATGTAGGGCGACAACTATTTCAACCCACACACGAAGAAGTGGACCAACAAGGGTACACACGAAGGCAAGCAATTGGAGCGTGCCTTTAATCAGTTCATCCTCGATCCGATCTTCAAGATATTCAACGCCATTATGAACTTCAAGAAGGAGGAGACTGCGACTCTGCTTGAGAAGCTCAGCATTAAGCTTGCGGCTGAAGATAAGGACAAGGAGGGTAAGCAGCTCCTCAAGGTTGTCATGCGAACTTTCCTCCCAGCTGCCGATGCTCTTCTGGAAATGATGATCCTCCACCTTCCATCTCCCGTAACCGCTCAGAGGTATCGTGCCGAGACTCTCTATGAAGGTCCCCCTGATGACGAGGCGTGCATCGGTATCCGCGATTGCGATCCCAAGGCACCCCTCATGTTGTACGTTTCGAAAATGGTGCCGACCTCTGACAAGGGTCGTTTCTACGCGTTCGGTCGTGTCTTCGCTGGTACCGTCAAGTCTGGTCTCAAGGTCCGCATCCAGGGCCCTAATTACACACCGGGCAAAAAAGAGGATCTTTTCATCAAGGCTATCCAGCGTACTGTCCTCATGATGGGTGGCAAGGTCGACCCCATCGATGATGTCCCAGCTGGCAACATTCTGGGATTGGTTGGTATTGATCAATTCTTGTTGAAGTCTGGTACCCTCACCACAAGTGAAACTGCCCACAACTTGAAGGTGATGAAGTTCTCCGTCTCGCCTGTCGTGCAGCGATCCGTTGAGGTCAAAAACGCCCAGGATCTCCCCAAGCTTGTTGAAGGTCTGAAGCGTCTCTCTAAATCCGATCCTTGTGTGCTGACCCTCATTTCACCTTCTGGTGAGCACGTTGTTGCCGGAGCCGGTGAGCTACACTTGGAAATTTGCTTGAAGGATCTCGAGGAAGATCATGCCGGTGTCCCTCTCCGGATCTCTGACCCAGTTGTCCAATATCGTGAGACTGTCACTAGCAAATCTAGCATGACTGCCTTATCGAAATCGCCCAACAAGCATAACCGTCTGTACATGGTTGCAGAGCCTCTTGACGAGGAGGTGTCCAAAGAAATCGAGGGTGGCCGAATCTCTCCCCGTGATGACTTCAAGGCTCGTGCTCGCGTTCTAGCCGATGACTTCGGCTGGGATGTCACTGATGCCCGTAAGATTTGGTGTTTTGGTCCTGATACTAACGGCGCCAACTTGTTGGTGGACCAGACCAAGGCCGTTCAATACCTGAACGAAATCAAGGATTCAGTCGTTTCCGGTTTCCAATGGGCTTCGAGAGAAGGCCCAGTTGCTGAAGAGCCAATGAGATCGATCCGATTTAACATCATGGACGTTACTCTCCACGCCGATGCCATTCACCGAGGTGGTGGACAGCTGATTCCAACAGCACGTCGTGTCCTCTACGCTTCTGCACTCCTTGCCGAACCCGCTCTTCAAGAGCCTGTCTTCTTGTGCGAGATCCAAGTTCCGGAATCTGCTATGGGAGGTGTCTATGGTGTTCTCACCCGAAGACGCGGTCACGTCTTCGCCGAAGAGCAACATCCAGGAACTCCTCTCTTCACCATCAAGTCTTATCTCCCCGTCATGGAGTCCTTTGGTTTCAATGCAGATCTCCGCTCCCACACCTCCGGCCAGGCCTTCCCTCAATCTGTGTTTGACCACTGGCAGATTCTCCCTGGTGGATCACCTCTTGATAGTACATCGAAGGTTGGTCAGCTTGTGCAGGAGATGCGTAAGCGTAAGGGTATCAAGGTTGAGGTTCCAGGTGTTGAGAATGTAAGTTTATTCCCTACCGCAATGCGGCCCAGATCCCGGCTAACTATAGTTTCAGTACTACGACAAGCTATAGATGCATGTTATCCAGTTGATAGATTTCCTACTCAACTTTTGTATGCGCATCCCCTAAGAAATAAAAAAGACTGTCAGTAGCTCAGCATCATCATCATGACTTCACGAAAGACAGCTCTGGGATCAAAAGCGAGCCGCAACTAGGCTATAAATCCACTCGACGAGTTCTACATTTCCTTGGGTTTTTTTTTGCCTGTTAGTTAAGTTTCGGTCTTCATGTATGTAGCTGCATGAGAATTGAAATGCTTTTTTGACATAGTTTTTTTTTCGGTTCTACTGGTTGTGGATGCTAATTTACAGCCCTGAATAATTTAAGTGAATAATGCAAGCTTTGGTCGTCTCCATCATGGAGCTTCCCAATAGTAAGGCTTGCAAACGGACGGGTATGAATTATCAAGGCGATTTAGCAATCTCGGAACTTCGCCCGGCCCATGCGCACATCTTCGTGAAGCCGTGCACATCCATCCTGACACCCCTTATCTCATAATGGATACCCATATTGAAACAGATTCTTAGAACAATTAGAGCGGTCCTAACCCTTTGATGTCAAGTCGTTGGCGATCATCGATTCTCTACAGCAACCTCCTGTACGCCAAGCGGTTCATCCTCAGCGGTCACAGCCGCTTCGTTCGACCTATCGACACAGCCATGACTTCGGCTTCGTGTCCGAGTCCTCTGCCTCCGCCTCGGCTTTGGGGTTCCACTCATAGCTCTACTGCGGCTCCGACTCGGGGATTGACTCCGTCTCTGATGCTCCACCCAAAGGTCGCTCTCGCCTTTCGGCACCTCTTTGGACTGTTTGCGGTGCTTTCTGCCGGGGGGGTGGTCTTCGCTATGCGTGAGTTTTTGAGATGTGATCGAATTGAAGGATACAGAAAGTGAGCGTCGACGACACCGGCCGCGGAAAGTGCTAGATTGATTTGATGAGATCTGTTGGGTTTGGGCAAGGGCTGAAGAGCGGCGGCGTTTGCGGCCTCGAGGCTCGTCGGAAAGCTCGTCAAATGATAGGCCAGTGCCGTGGGTTGAGTGCTGATTTTTGGGTGATGGGGCGGAGGTATGTGCCACTTGGGATGCCATTGATAGACCTTTACATTGAGAGACGTATTATGCTTGCAAAATAGTAAGACTACAGCTCTATTCCCAGGAGCAAGTAGATGTCATCTAACGTCCATTAGCAAGCCCATCCAAGAATAGAGCTAGCGCCAAAGCAAAGAGGTTCAGTAAAAAGGAACTGGTAAGTTTGGCATACGTGAGGTGCAAGCAGGAATGAGACAAATCGACCAACATTTGATATATAGAGGTCAATGCTGGAGCGAGTTCTATGCACATTTCTCCACGGTAAAGTCGGGAGAGCATTCAAAAAGGAAGCAAGAGGGATTAGCCGAATAGAATGACTGCACTTTCTATGCTTCGTAATTTTCTCTTTAGTGATATATCCTGAAGACTAACTGTATCATTCACACTGGAGCACTTGCAACCCTTGCCTATGACGTTCGAACACCAAATACTAAGCATATGATCTAAAGAGACAAACGAAGTGGTCAATACATACCAAACAGTCTCTCCGACCTTTCTATAGCACAAGAGTCCTTTAAAGCTTTGCTTGCACTTACGTTAATGTGAGAAACCACGAATGAGGAGTAAGGGGTGTCGCGTGCTCAATTTAAGGCTGACGTTATGACAAGGCTGAGACTTGGCACTGCCTGGATGGGAAATCTTCTTAGGCCCATGCCCCTTCGTCTCTGTTACCACAATTCTAGGAACCCCCCCCCTTAACAGCACACATAATGATATCGCGGCCGAGGATCAGAGCTCTCCGGCTCTGCTGTATACGCGACTATGCCACAAGCTCAGCAACACCTTCGCCAATGCTCCTGAAGATTCGGTAGGCTCGCCGCTCGCCTCGTCTTGGTCCTTGACCCAGAACTAATTGTGACGAATTGCAGCAAAGATCTTAAGGCTGCCATGCAGAATAAGGACGCCAACCGCCTCACCGTCCTGCGCTCCCTGCTCGCGCAAACGCTCAACGCTTCCAAGACCTCATCGCCCATCAACACCGACATGCAGATGTTGTCCCTCTTGCGGAAATCAGCCGCCCAGTCGAAAGCCGCAGCAGAGGAGTTCAAAAAGAATGGAAGAGAGGATCTAGCTGGTAAGGAAGAGCAGCAGATCAGCGTTTTGGAGGAGTATGTGGGTGGTGTGGAGGTGGTAGGCGCGGATGAGATTAGACGGGTTGTGGAGGGGGTCGTGGCCGGGTTTGGGTTTGGGTCAGAGGCTAAGATTGGGGATGTTTTGAAAAATACATTTGCCGAGTTTGGAGAGAAAAATGTTGAGAGAGCGGTGGTGGCTAGGGTTGTGAAGGAAGTTCTGGCGGAGTTGGGACAGAAGGCGTAGGTTGTCGGTGTTGGCAACTGAAAGACGGGTGACTCTGCTGTGTATGATAGATCAGAAAAGGCAGCAAGGCGGGAAAGGCTTGGCCTGGATGTACACTACTAATAAAGGGCTGTAAAGCTGACAAGATACACAAAATTGTATAATAGGTCACATAAGTGGAATTGACATAGAGAATCCTCTATCTAAAGATGCGGCTTAATTCTGAGCTCATTGGGTTTTCATCTCCCAAATTGAGCAGACGTACCTTGCTATGTCACAGCAATTACCAGATGCATCTGAAACTAAGCAACAGCTGTCGTTGAATTGTTGGACAATAGCGAATCTTTGTATAGAGTTGTTCTAGCATCATACCAAGATACTACTTCGCTTCGAATTATCTTTTGATACTCGAAAGAATGTGACTTCAACTAGATCTCGAAGCGGTGGCTATTGTCCTACTGAAAGTGGTGGAATTGGTGCATTACATGCACAGAAATTGTACTTGACCTCATAGTAGGAACTAAATCTTCCAAATGCATCAGTTGCTACAAGTTCTTGATCATTGCTCTACGGTTTGTACTGAACATCTACAACTGATAATTGAGGAAATCGCACGAATGAATTATACCTATCTGTATCAGCAGAACTCAACCTCCCTGTAGCAGATTGACTTTACAGCTGTTCGCCATTAATAGAAGAACAAGCCCAATAAGATATGGCGATGTTCCTGGATGATGTAATGGAAAGAGAGGAGCTAGGATCGTCGTGGTATGATATCCACGCTTCTGGTGCAATTGACGTATAGCGAGTCTGAGACAAATACAAACGAAAACCCGAGACATGTTACCAGGTATCGGGTAAATGATAGGGGGCTTCGCATGCGTAGATGACAAAGGCCATGGCATCATTACTTGCACTTCATAGGATCCTAATTTACCAAATATTGGGACCAGATAGTGAAAAATTCTCGTCCACTACAAACACACTCGAAATGAGATGGATTTACATACTGTTTTGCTTGACGGTGTTGGGGCTGCTCCTGCTGTCCTCCCATTCCGAGAAGTCAAGACATGCCGCACGGGCAGATGGGAGGAGTTGAGGAATTGAGGATCTTTCCCGTTCAAGGCTGCGGTCGCGTGGATCGTCGCAAAAGGTCGAAGTTGCCAGTGGCAAGGAGATGAATCGAGAATGAAATCGATCCCCGACACGAGGTATGATGATAAGATTGGTAGGACGGCGTGTATGGTGTGGTGTATGGTGGTGGGTTGGTCTATTCTAGTTAGTAATCACGAAGAGACAGCTGGGTAAGGGGGGCGAGATGAAACGAGGCTCAAAGAGCTGGAATACTGTACTGTACTGTACTGTAGTAGTTGAACAGTCAGGGATTGAAAACTACGCCGCAATGTAAAGGCAATGTAAAGGCAAGGTTAAGGTTAAGGTCGAGGTCGAGGACAAGATCGAGGACAGATCGAGTGGAGCCCATGAGGGCCTATGAGGGTCGGGCAGCACCCCGAATTGGTGGGTGATGGAGATCAATCACTCGCTGCAAAAGCTGCAGAAGCTGCAAGGATACTCGGATTCGAATGCGCTACTGCTCCCTGGGCTGCTTACCGGACTGGTTACTGGCTGCTGGTTGCTGGTTACATGCCATGTCATCTTCATCTTCAGACTTCATGTCATGGTCATGGCCCCCCCTTCAACGCTCGTGGGAGGCACAAGACGATGAGATTGAGTTGCGCCCGCGGAAGATGCCGTGGGAATCGATGCACTGTCGGCTCTTTCAACCTGGTACATACCTACAGTACAGTACAGTACATATCATTATTACTGTACTGTGCAGCTACTACACAACTACAGTACCGTACAGTCCCATACAGTCCACATCCACGTCCCTAGTCTTTATACAGCACCGTCAGATTCCTACCTTTCGCAGCCAGGCAACTCTATCCTGTAATGGGAATCTGGCTGAGACTAGGACACATCCAGTCCCGGCAGCTTGCACACTGGTATTGTATGTAGCCTAGTCTGGTCAGTTCAGTCCGACACGGCGTGCTATGAGGGCATGCTATGGGAAAGAACGTTGGACTCTCTCTGATATGTCTTCACTTCACTTTACAGCAGCAAGCAGTGCCAGTCACGCTTTGCAGCAAGACCCCCATGTTCGATGACTAGCTGTCAATTGTCAGCTGTAGACTTTGAACATTGTAGATTGTCGCGCCGCAGCTCTTCAGTTTCCCGCAGTGGCCCAGATCCCCGGTGCGCCAGGATGGGCCCTCGAGCTTGGGGATTTTCCCACTTGAAAGTTCCTGGTCGTTATCGTAATGGGTGATATCGATCTGACTACCTCGATGCTCAAGGGTTAGACTACCCACCTACCTTAGGCATGACTCTGTGTCCCTCCCCCCTCGTTCTAACTCAGATGGCGCGCAACACGATTGGTGTTCAGAAAATGGAATTGTCGCAGATCGCTCTGGCATGCTGAGGTGAAAGCAGCGGGAGCACGAGCAGCGATCCGGGGTATACATACAGGATCTACTGCGAATTCGAACTTTTGCGAAGGGGTGCTTCCGCCACATACCACCATTACCAGTATCAATACTCCCCCGCCGACCTTCTCCCAGCCAGTGATCAGAAATGGATCCTCGTTCTCGTCCTCGTCCAGCGGCTCACGTTGGTCACGCATAGCAACTGCTGCCTTTTCTGCCTCTCTCCTCCTCTCCTCTCTCTCACTAGCTTGAACAGGAATACTACAGCGGTACTCCTCTCATCCGCTGCATCGGTAGTCCCCAGCCACGAATTGCATAAGCCTGGCCTGGTGGCTCTCACCCGTAAGCCCTTGGACAGTTTGGCTTGAGCGTTGACCTACGTAGCCAAGACAGGCAGATCGACAGGTGGCGCCTCGGGTCAGACGTTTGTCCTGTTGGTGGCAACACCGCATCACCGGCGCGGTCTTGCCAATAATTGAAAGCATCCTCTGTAGAATATTGTTTCTGGCATTTGCACGGCATTCTGGCGGATGGCTCCTCTGGTCAAAGCTTCTCTGGGATGGACGCACTCTGCAGGTCCAGCCAACACGCAATAATCGCAGCCCCAGTGCATATGCCTTGTTCATGTCTACTCTATCCCCACGCGACTGGTAGTGGAAGGTGCACCTGCAAGGCAACCACATCCATTTCAAACGGTGCGGGAAACGAGGCGTCTGTTTAACCTCTGTAGCGGGCGATCTTGGTGGGATTGTGGATCAGCGGCGTGTTGCCAGCCGGGACGTACTGTACAGTACTTACTGTAGTACCTGAGTGCATGTGGGTAGCTCGGAGTTCGAGTCCTGGCAAACATCCACAACCAACACCATCGATACCTTGGCTGGGGGGCATTACTGTATGACTGCACTTGCATTTGCATTACTGTACATGGATCATGATGGATGGCAATCCGTGAGGCGACGAGCTGTGTGGGCTTTTGGCGCAACTGGCTAGTACTGTATGGAGGGATCTCTTGGGGGGTTGGTCTAGGTCAATGGCAGAGCAGAGCAGAGCAGAGTTGTCGTTGTCTTTGTCTTTTGTGTCTGTCTCTGGCTAGGTAGCTGAGCGGTCAGCACGCTAATGAGTCTCAACTGGGGGTTAGTGGGGTGGTGGTGGTGGTGGTGGTGGTTGAAAGGGAAGGGGGGGAGGGGAGAGGAGATGAGGGAAGTCTTGGTATTGGTAGGGGGGATGGTAGGGGGGATGTGACTAGGAAGTACTGTACAGTACAGTGCAGTACAGTACTGTATGTACCTTAAGTCGAGTAGGGTACCTAGCCTAGGTAGGTAGGGTGCTACTGTAGGTAGGGTAGGTGTAGGTTCTGTACTGTACTGTACTGTATGCATAGTAGTAACTATTGTACTGTACTGTACTGTCCGGTATTCCCCTCTCCAGTACCATGATGGCCCTTCACTGGCTGTTGTGGGCGACGACACTGACGCTGATGCGCCCCACCCACCTACCCACCGACGCACCCACCAAGACGCTAGCGCCAACCTTCAACGCGCCTGCTCCTCCTCTTACTCTGTACTGTACTCTACGGTAACCGTACAGTACTGCAACAGTACAGTACAGTACAGTAATCAGTCTACACGCGCCCCATGTCCATATTCATCTTCCATCATAATACTCAAACTCATGCTCATGCTCATACTTATACTTATACTCATATCCATATCCATGCCCATGCCCCTGCCCCTGCCCTGCGCCCTGCGCCCAGACCAGTCCTGAGATCCCATTTCCCTCCCCCCATCCACCATCCTGGAAGCAAGTCAAAGTCTACCTCTAAGTACTGTACCATGATGCTTTAAGCCAAGCCGCCTTCTACGGATGCGAACGAGCTGACCTTATATCAACCACGCTCCATCTTGAGGCCCGTGTCGGTGCTGTCTCTTTTCCAACCGTCGTACTTGAGGCGCAACGGGCGACTTGAGGTCTTCTCGACCAGTCATCCAAGCTCCTCAATGGCAGCCTTCACCAAGAGACTAACGTATAGTGGCCGTTGAGGGACTTTCTCCAGCAGACAGTTCAACAGCGATTTCCCTCGCCGTCACATCTTCCGCTCTCTGGCAGCGCGACTCTCCCAGAGGATCCCCTTCCAAAGCGTGCAGTACCCCGCCCGAACACGCGCGCTGACCTAGGTATCAACTTGAAACCGCTCAGCGCCTCATGTGTCAGCCATAGAGCGTTGGTCTTGAGCCAAATCGACCTACCTGCGCTTCAAAGTATTCGACATGGAGAATGGTGGACCTTCTCAGGGCCATGTCGAAGAGGAGAACAAACCTTCTCAAATCGCTGATGGGGATCCGCCGCCCAAAAAGACAGGCTCAAAAGAAAAAGGAAGGAAAAGAACCAAGACTGGATGTCTGAGTAAGTCGGATGTGATTTGCAAGTGGTGATCTTCCAAACGTATAACTGACTAGATGTGGTGGAATAGCGTGTCGCAAGCGCCGCATCAAGTGTGGCGAAGAGCGACCGACTTGCCAGAATTGTACCAAATCCAAACGCCAGTGCGAAGGGTACAATCAAAGGGTGGTGTTCAAAGATCCCCTCAATGCATATCGACCGTCGTTGTCTGCATCCTTGCAGGGGACATCTACAGGCCCATCGAATTCACGTCGGGGATCCACCCAACACCACCACAATGGAAGTCAGGTCCCTCAACTCATTGCTCCGAAAGTATCTAGCCGTCATGCGGTATCTTCTCAAGACATGAATACAGCTCTCGTATATAGTGTCAATCCGTTGGATCCCTCCGTAGATAGTAGTCGGTTTGCGATTCAAAGCGCTGGTATCCAAGATGCGTCTTCCAACGTTGATCTTCTTCCGCAGCCTCCTCAACTGGTCACCGCTATGCTTGATACTATAGATGCCTCACACCTTCCCGACCCAGGTAGCAGGTCTTTCCAGCAGGAGAAGGCCGCCCATTACGACTTTGACGCTCTGATCAAACAAGAGCGTGTCGACAATATTCAAACATCTGCCCCTCCAGACGCTCATGCCTGGTCAGCTGGCCCAAACAGCGAGCATCACTTTTCAGAACAGAAAGTGAAGCTGGAATCCGATGCACAGTCAGGAGCGTCAGCTGCATTCTATCAATCACATTCCCCGAACGCAGTATGGACCCCTGCTTCACTAGAAAGCTCTCATACTTCCAGTAAGCCTTCTTTCTGTGTCCAGATCCAGCCACAAGCTGCAACACATGCAAATGTGCCAAGGGAGTTTGAAGATATCGCGGAGAAAACAGTAAATCATGGAAGCGTACCCCCAGACCAACTAAATCAACCAACTTTAGAGCCTCAGACTTCAGGGTCATACCTTTGGCCTAATCAGCAGCTGTCACTGTCAATGACCTCCGAAAATTATCCTATCGATGACGATGCTGATCCATTTGATATCGACGATGATGATGATGATGATAATGATGTCTTCTTCGAAGATTATGATGGCACAGGGAGTCGTCAAGATCACTTTTCAGACCACCATCTCAAGGAGAACGATCTCGGCGTCGTCGTTGCTCTTCAAGCCGATCAAGATAATCATGGCCTCCGCCTCCGCACTTTTAGGTCTTTTATCGATCGGCCAGATATGCTTGCAACCTATATGCCCTCTCCGCAATCCTCACCATTGACAGACACGATGTCGGCTCGAATCTTCTGTCATTTCGTAAACGTCACCGCGCCTTGCATTTCTATGTTTGAGAGACATCCAGCCAATCCATCTTTGATATTTCAAGGACAACCCGTGCCGCCATCACAACAGCATGTTTGGACCTGTAAGTCAAGATCTTAGCTGAGCCTACAGTCTCATGAGCCTTCATCCGATCTAACTTGATATTAATGATGAGGTAGATACTTTCCCCACGATTGCCCTCCACCATCCGGCAGTGCTCCATGCCATTCTAGCCCTTGCAAGCCTTCACATTGCAAAACTTCAAAATGAGCCTGTGACGGCCGCTCTGAAACACTACTCGATTAGTCTCCGACGAGTCGCAAAATGTGTGAGCAGTCCGTCTCGTAAAGTCCAACCAGCGACGCTAGCCGCAGCAATGCTACTTGCTTTCTTTGAATGTTGGTCGGCCGACCACCAAAAATGGACCAATCACCTACTTGGTGCAAGGCAACTGGTGCGAGAGATAGACTTTGCAGGCATGACGAAGTATATCAAAGCCCAGAAGGACCAAAAACGCGTGGAAGAGCAAATGAGGTATTACCAAGCCCAACAGCAAGGAGCTGGCCATAACTTCCATGATGACAGGCTTCGATACCAGGCTTATGTTGATGATGTGGATGAGGGAATCGTCGGCATGTTGATGGGCAAGAAGCTTCGCTACGATCAATTTGGTCAGGTCATCGACGACGATTGGCCAGAGGACAATGGCAAAACTTATTCCCAAAAAGACCTTGAAGTGTATGAGACCCAGCGAGACCTTTTCTGGTGGTATTGCAAGCAAGATGCTTATCAGGGTATCCTTGGGGGAGGCCGACTTTTGTGAGTCCTTAGTGACGGCGTTAGATTCGAACTAATGAAGATAGTATGGCATATGATCTTTGGAGTCACTGTCCCCCACGCGCGCCACTTGGCCGTCTTAACGCTACGTATGTAAATGTACTTGTCGTGACGTCTTCGGAAGATCTCTAACAATCTCCAGCTATGGTACCTTTGATCACCTGGTGCTCCTGATGGGCCGGCTTGCGGATTTCTCAGCCAAAGACCTGAAGAGGAAGCGCCTGCAAGTGAAAGCCAGTGGCGGCTGGCGCCCTCCAGGAAGCACATACAAATCGAATGGTCCTGGCCCACCAGAACAGCAGCCCTTCTCACACACGCCGCAATACAATGGCCCACCTCAGATGCCACAGATACCCACCTTCACCGGCATGGTTCCCGGCGTTCATGAGGCTCAACTTCCAATGGGCTTCGAAGCCCCATCAGATGGCTCTCCACAAAGCCAGTCTTCCGAAGAGTTGGATCTGGAAGCCCAGCGCCTCGAAGCCGAGGAAGAATGGCAAGATATCCGCAACGCTTTCTCCATTCTGCAAGACCACTTCGGCGATGATTATCAACCACTTGGACCCGAATTCTCTGCGCCAATACAGACCCCCTTCGGGCCTGCACTTCAATACCGCACTTATGGCATTGCGGGAATATGGATGAATTTCTATATGGCACTCATCTCATGCTATCGCTCGCACCCAAGCATGCCCCCTGCAGCCATGATGGCAGCTGGAATCTCAGCACGCCAAACAGCGAGCTATGCAAATGAGGTAGGCAGGATTGCGGCGGGAATCAGTCCTCACTGCGAAAGGATGAAACAAGTCAATCCGGGAGTGGGCGCAGCTTTGATAGAGAGCAGTACCTGCCTGTTTGTTTCCGCTGTGCAATATCAAAACGCTACTCAGCGCTCCTGGACAATCACCCGCCTCAAGAATATTGCGCGTCTTACCGGCTGGCAGACAGCCCATGCCATCGCCACGGGTTGTGAGACGTCATGGTGCAAAGCTGCGGAGATGGGCAAAGGCCCTGCTTACACCAGGAGTACTGAGGAGAGAAATGTACATGATATCTGGAACAGTTCCAGTAGGGTTCATCGTGCTTTCGAGGCAGATGGGAAGATGAGCGAGGATACCCGGTTGATGGTTCGTGGGAGAGATAGGGCACACTACGCACTGGGTATTCTGAGTGTAGAAGAGGACTTTGAGACGCTCAATCTAGACAATGACGGGGAACTTGAGGGTTTTCCTTAAGATGGAGAAGACAGAAGCTGCTCGCTATGAGCCCAAGCCTATGTATCATGACCGTCTAAGCTAATGACCCTCTTTCGCACGGTGTATATAAAAAACGTTTGTACAGGATAGAGTTTACTCTCACTGACAACGAATGGAAAGAGCTCATGATCATATTTGCGCTTGTAGTATACATGTAATATTGGCTTCACTTGCCGCATAACTCCGAACGCGCTCATGCTCTATCGTTGAATTCTCTACCTTCCACCAGCTCAATTTGCCGGTAATCTCTCTACAACTGCTGCCATCTCTTCGTCTGTGTAAATTCTGAAGCCCCTTTCCTTGGTTACGCTTGCCAGCTGGACATTTTTAGAATCCAACTTTTCCTCCATGACCTGTTTCAATGTCTTCAGTACGAGTGTCTCGGCTTCCTCGATGGTAAGAGACTACGATTCGGTATTAGCATTGAAAGTTCTGTCAGATCTGCTAATCCAACCACCAACCGTACCTTGTGGAATTCGTTCTGTAGCTCTGCCTGTGCACCCTCCGAGCCGGATCCAATAGCCTTTGCATCATATCGGTAGAAAGTTCCACTTGGCTCCGCATGGTAGAGTTGTGGCCCATCCTCATCATACCCAGCAATCAAGAGAGCAACACCAAACGGCCGGCTCATGATGCTCTCCTCGCCATCAGCGCCCTCGCCAAATCTCAGGGCAAGATCACAGATGGCCTGCGTGCAGCTTTCAACTCTAAGAGGTTCGTTGTAATGGAATGCATGGTTCTGCGACTCTACTCGAGCATGCTCAACCATGGATCGTGCGTCAGCTTGCAGCCCAGACATGGCGCAGCCTATATGGCGGTCGATTTCGACGATCTTTTCGACTGAGGAGGTCTCAAGGAGGGTGGATGTGACACGCTTTTCGACGCCTAAGACTACGCCGCCGCCAGTGGCAACACCAATTGCGGTCGAGCCAAGCTTGATTGCCTCGAGAGAATATTCTACTTGGAAGAGACGGCCCTCTGGGGAGAAGGTGCTAGACGGCAGATTAGATTCGGTTTCCATTGTGGAGAAGCTTCTGAGACAAGCTAGCTAATTTGCTAGAGAAACGTACTTGATACCCCGATCTAATAAGTCGGTTAGTATTAAGTGTATTAATAGCTTGAAGAGCTCTGTCAGATTGCCTACCATATTCTGATCGAGCGATAAACATCTTGTAGGTGTCGGCGTGACAAGATCAGCAGAAATGTTGAGTCGTAAAGCAGAAATTACAACAAGAGTACTATCGTCTCAAAGTGTCAAGAGTCGTTGCTGCACGAAGAAGAGGCTTGTTGACGAGGAATTGGGCAGCTCTTGAGGATGTTGCTAGGCGGCCAGGAACACGAAGCTGTAAGGAACAAAGTTAATCCGATATGACGCTAGTATTTATTTAGGAAGTCGCGCCCAAACGCGTCTCCCGACGCTCACTTAAGTCAATTCAGATCCAGATTTCGCCAGCTCTCCAAGAAGGCTTCATAATCCCCTCTCCTTCGGCATTGAGGTGTCTCCAATGCAGAGACCATGTCTTCCTCCACCAACACTAGAGTCTCGTCGCGTACAGAGAGAAGGACCGCAAACGATACTGGCAATGTTCAACCCCGCGCACCATCTGCACAGCAGGAGAGGAGCAGCAGAAACGAAAGGTCAGAATCAAGGAGAACTCAATCCCCTCAGTCATCTACAACTAGAATATCGCATAAGAGAGCAGCCTCAGGATCTCAGCAGACGAGTAGAGGGATAGAAGAACGCCGGACAGAGAGGGTGCACATCACTACACGAGAAACTGTAACACAGAGAACAAAAAGCCCACAGCGACGCTCTGCAGCCGTAGCACATCCTCCAGAAAGACAAAGACCGGCTGAGCCTAGGAGGATTCATTCTGAAGACCCTCGGCCGAAGTCTAAATCAGAGGCACCTGAAGGTATGATCCTTGCATAAGTTGAGGATTTGTATAGAGTTGACAGCCAAAACAGCACCATGGCATCCCGAAGCATCCTTAGTTCCTCATACCTCTGCGCCTTTAGCCTCTCGAATCTCCATACCTCCAATGGCGTCCCAAGCCCCCCAGGCGTTACAACCTAGACCTCTCCATGAATTATCTTTGGAGGTACAGGAGGCCGCCATCCTTGAGGACTTGTTAATGGTATTCATGGGGTACGAAGGGCAATATATCCGATTCTCAAAGGACTACAACCCATCTGTTGAGGGGGACCGCCTTGTTGGACCCAGTTTCAAAATATTACCAGGCCTTGACCCGAGTCTACAAGATCTCACCACAACAATGCTAAAAATGGCTACTCATTACATAGCTATTGAGGCTTTTGTAGAGGTCCTGAGTCGAGATGAGTATGGAGCTGTGAACCATGCACTCTGCGCTGCAATACGGAAATTACTGCTGGACTATTTGGTACTGATCGCTCAATTAGAGACCCAATTTCTTACAAATTCTTCATTCACCCTACACGTATTAAATCTTCATACACTGCCCACGAGCCACATGATGTTTCAGGTGTATTCCTTGGCCCGTGAGATTCTGCGGCGGAATGGTTTACTGGATGATGACCTCGAAGAGTCTGACGACGGTCTCGATGACATTGAGAATATCCTGGAAACCCTACGAGAAGGCGGAGATCTTGCTCCAGGCAACATGCCGGGGAAGAAGATTTGCAAAGGCGGTACCGTTTTAGGTCTCATCACCAAACGATTAGAGACCATGTCTGGGGACCCTGCCGCGAGAGCACTTCTCACTTCACTTCTAAGAGATGCAAGCAAGCCGTACATGACAATGTTGAATGAGTGGCTACATCACGGAAGTATCAAAGACCCTCACGCAGAGTTCCTAGTAAGGGAGCAGAAGAGCATTAGACGAGAAAGGTTGGAGGAGGACTATACTGATGAATATTGGGAAAGACGTTACACAATTCGAGATAACGATGTTCCTCCACAGCTCGAAGGTGTCAAAGACAAAGTTCTGCTTGCAGGCAAATACCTCAACGTAGTAAGGGAGTGTGGCGGTGTAGATGTGAGCAAAGGTGTGACGGATGTCCCACGATCTTTTGATGACAATCGATTTCTGGACAATGTCAACAGTGCTTATGCGCATGCTAATCAATCCTTATTGGAGCTTCTACTGACCACGCATGCGCTACCTGCTCGGCTCAGGTCTCTCAAACACTACTTCTTCCTAGACAGGTCTGACTTTTTCTCCTATTTCCTGGAGCTTGGTAACTCGGAGCTTTCAAAACCCGTTCACAAAGTCAACACAAGCAAATTACAGTCTTTGTTGGATCTTGTACTTCGGCAGCCTGGTAGTGTCGCAGCACAAGATCCGTTCAAGGAAGACATCAAGGTTGAGATGAACGAGGTCAGCTTGACTAATTCTCTCGTGAGGGTGGTCAACATTTCTGGGATCGAGCAAGGCGAATCACTTCAAACGCCGGCTTCAGCTCAGCCAAGCGTTGAAAGCGACAAGGCCGCAATCGGATTTACATCTTTGCAGCTAGATTATTCCGTTCCTTTCCCTGTATCTTTGGTCATCAGTCGAAAGACGATCTGGAGATACCAAGCACTATTTCGGTATCTGCTCTCTCTTCGGTACCTGGAGAATCAACTTGTTACATGCTGGCAGACTCATAACCGGGGTGCCAGTTGGTCTCACAGGAGCTCGAATAAGGATGTGGAGATGTGGAAACGACGGGTTTTTACATTGCGCGCTCGTATGTTGGTCTTTATCCAGCAACTTTTATATTTCTGTACAGCAGAAGTCATCGAGCCGAATTGGCAAGCTCTCATGGCAAGACTTTATGCTAAGGAGGACAGTAAAGGCGGGCCATCTCCAGTGCGGACAGTGGATGAACTCATGCAAGACCATGTTGATTTTCTAGATACATGCCTGAAGGAGTGCATGCTCACGAATGGCAAACTCTTGAGGGTATGGAGCCCAGTCATTTACATTACGCGACTAACGTAAGGAATTCAGATCCATTCAAAACTGATACAGACGTGCACAGTGTTTGCATCTTATACAGGCTGGCTTTCGAGGGGACTGGAGAGAAGCGACCCAGATCTGATGGGCAGCGAAAAGCCGCCCTTCATGAATCAGTCACAATGGACGCGATACTTACTGCAACGAAAGGGCGAGTCGACGACTTCGAATGCTACAGGTAGCGAAGAGTCACGACTTGAGAAAATGAATGAGATCGTCAAGAAGCAGGAGTTCCACTTTAGCAGACATCTGCAGATTCTGCTGGATGCGCTGAATCACTACGCTGCGACTGAGACGGTGGTGTTGTTGGGACTTTGTGCGAGATTAAGCACGGCGAATCAGGGAACCCAGTATAGCGGCTCGAAGGGCGACGAGGATGCCGGGGTGCAGGCGTGAGGCTAATGAGATTACGATAATCTACAGCATACCTACCCAGGACAGATCTATGATATCTATGGGTTTGAGGGGGGGGTTGGGGGGGTTGTTTGGACTTGGAAACGTGGAGGAGTCTCGGTCACCGAAGCGTGTCAGAATAATCACGACGAGGCCTTTTTAAGATAAGATACCCCGTAATGAGCGAATTTGAACAAGCAATGCAAGTACTGTACTGTACTGTACTGTACAGTAATCAAACTCAAGGCTTCGACATACATGCACGTATGTCCAAATGGCTTTCTCGCTGCGGGAGATTTTCTATAGTGATTATGTTGAGGAGGAGCTGTACAGTAGTTATTTCGTCTCCTCTTCAACTGTACTGTGCTGTACTGTACTGCATTGTACGCAGAGTAGAGTAGAGTAGAGTGAGAGTCTTTCATCTGCCAGCCATTCGGAGCGAACCCGAACCTGTGCCCGTGCCCGTGCCCGCCGTGGGCTGCAACCAATGAGAGAGCGGAGGGAGAAGGAGGGGCACACTCTCGACCCCTCTT
This sequence comes from Proliferodiscus dingleyae, assembly GCA_003988795.1. Taxonomy (NCBI): domain Eukaryota; kingdom Fungi; phylum Ascomycota; class Leotiomycetes; order Helotiales; family Lachnaceae; genus Proliferodiscus; species Proliferodiscus dingleyae. The sequence continues at coordinate 46,193 of QYAK01000025.1, forward strand.
GCAGACGGGTTCCTGGCTTCATTTTCACATATAGTCAGTATCATAGTTCTCAACTGTACATTTGAAGTGCTCAAATGAATAAATAAAATGATCCATTGGGAGCTTGCATCTTCCTTCCCAGCTGGACCTGGAAGAACGCTGGTGGATCTCTTCCGCCCGACTACTCCGTCACTCCGTCACTCCATCCCTCCATCCCTCCATCCCTCACTCATTCTTCCCTCCCATCGCTAAAGCCCAGCTGCAGCAAAATTTGAGCACTTGCACTGCACTGCACTGCACTGCACTGCACTCCACTCACTCTCCTCCATCCAGACCAGACCAGAACACCCCCCCTCCCCCCGGCTTGGGGCGCCCTACGTACTACATCCACCCAAGCCCGACCCCGACCTCCCTCTCTCTGTCTCACTCTCACCCTCATCCTCACTCTTCATCTCACTCTTTCTTTCCTACACCCCGAGTTCTGCTCTCCTCCTCCTCCTCCTCCTCCTCCTCCTCCTCCTCCTCCTCCTCGTACATGCGGCGGGACGAGGTTGATCGTTGGGCTCGCAACCGCTACTTTGCTAGACTTTGGCTGTCAATACCTTGCATATAGGGCCGAGTAAGAGACAGCGCCCGCATCGGGGACTTGGTGAGTAGACTTACTCCCTCTACTACGTCGAGTAAGTGCCCTACAGTGCGTACATATTACGAAGAGGATCCACGGCTTCACGCACCAGCCCTCAAGCCAGCAATATTGGACAATCTCCAGTATCGACACCATCAAGCATCTATCGACTCTTTCCTTTCCGAAGCTCTGAAAAAAGGCTGACCCTACCCTTCTTGCTCAGGTTTCGATTTCCTCTGTATTATTAGAAGTGAATCTTCGAAGCCGGCACCATGCATATTTCTCACATGCTGTCCGAGGCCGAGTCCTCGCGGCAACCCAAATTTTCTTTCGAATTCTTCCCTCCGAAGACCGCACAGGGTGTGCAGAATCTCTACGACCGCATGGACCGCATGCATGCCCTCGGCCCAAGCTTCATCGACATCACATGGGGAGCTGGAGGGCATCTTGCACAATTGACATGCGACATGGTGGCTGTGGCGCAATCGCAGTACGGATTGGAAACTTGCATGCACCTTACCTGCACCGACATGGGAAAAGACAGAGTTAATGAGGCTCTAAGGGATGCATATAAGGCTGGCTGCACAAATATCCTGGCCCTGCGTGGCGATCCGCCCAGGGAGAATGAGAAGTGGAAAGCCACTGAAGGAGGATTCCAGTATGCGAGGGATCTTGTCAAGCACATCCGGGAGACATATGGCAATCATTTTGATATAGGTGTTGCTGGCTATCCAGAGGGCTGTGATGATCAGGACGACTTGGAACTTTTAATGGATCATTTGAAGGAGAAGGTCGACGTCGGCGCTACCTTCATTGTCACCCAGATGTTTTACGATGTGGACAATTTCTTGGAATGGGTCCGCAAGGTCAGAGCAAAAGGTATTACCATACCCATCGTCCCAGGGATCATGCCTATAAATACGTATGCAAGTTTTCTGCGGAGATGTAAACACATGAACTGCACGATCCCTCCCAAGTGGCTGGCTGCTCTTGAAGAGGTCAAGAATGATGATGCCACAGTCCGAAACATTGGGACAGGATTGGTAGCTCAAATGTGCCGCAAGATTTTGGACTCGGGACTGATACATCACTTGCACTTTTATACTATGAATCTAGCTCAGGCAACTCGAATGGTCCTTGAAGATCTCAAATTGACACCTTCAGACGAGCGCCCGTCGAAGAAACCTCTTCCATGGAGGCAATCGCTGGGTCTCGGTCGCCGAGAAGAGGATGTCCGTCCCATCTTCTGGAAGAACCGCAATAAGTCCTACGTGGCACGTACGCAAGACTGGGACGAATTCCCCAACGGCAGGTGGGGTGATTCTAGATCTCCTGCTTTCGGAGAGTTGGATGCGTACGGGATAGGCTTACGAGGGACGAATGAGCAGAATCGAAAACTTTGGGGGGAGCCGCAGTCCATAAACGATGTTGCTGATATATTTGTTAAATACCTTGAGAAAGTTGTTGATGCCCTTCCCTGGAGCGAAGCGCCCATCACAGGTGAAACGGACGTCATTAAGTCTGACCTTATCAGTCTCAACAAGCGTGGCTTTCTTACAATCAATTCCCAACCAGCAGTTGACGGTGTCAAGTCTTCCGATCCAACTTATGGCTGGGGCCCAACGAATGGCTATGTATACCAGAAAGCCTATTTGGAATTGCTGGTAGCTCCACATTCAATGGATGAGCTGCTCAGCAGGATTGAGCCTAATCCCGACTTGACCTATTACGCCGTCAACAAGGCTGGTCGGCTCAAGACTAATGCACCAGGAGATGGGCCGAATGCCGTAACCTGGGGCGTCTTCCCCGGAAAAGAAATCGTTCAGCCTACTATCGTTGAGACCATCAGTTTCTTAGCCTGGAAAGATGAAGCCTTCCGTCTCGGGATGGACTGGGCACACTGCTACGATAACCTCAGTACGAGTCGTCAATTGATTCAGTATATTATGGAGAATTGGTACTTGGTCAATATAGGTATGATACTTGCTCTCCTTTCTCCTTTGGAATTCCACTAAACCATGTCCGCAGTTCACAACGATTTTCACCAGACGCATGGGCTTTTCTCACTGTTCGATGGCCTTTCAGTCGATAACATCGACCGGCACTTTGGCGTTGCCTATACTAATGGTCACACCCTCGAGACGAATGGCGTTAACGGGTCTGAAGAAAACGCGCCTTTCACCAACGGTCACTAAGTTTTCGCTCAACTCACAATGATTATTCATGATTTAATGATTCAACATGCATTTTAGGCAGGCAGGAACATCATATACCATTTAGGCTTCTTTCTTGGATTTTTACGGGTTTCAACAATTATTGCATATAGCGCGGTGTTCAAGGGTGACAGAAGTCGGACTTCAACAAGTTCTGACATGTGTGGAAAAAAACCAGGTTCTCAACTCTGGCGTTTATGGGACGGGGGACCAGCTGCATTATCTCAACGATTTTTAGAAGCTGGCGTTCAAATAGTTCTCAACAAGCGTGCAGAAAGGCAGTTCTGCTTTGTGATCATAGCATATGATGGTGTAAAAATTCGGCATTAATGAAATTAGGCCTTCAACAGTGTTGCCTAGTTGTCTCTTCGAAGAGAGTTAGGTGCGCGATGCAAGACTGTATCGCTAGTAGTTAGACAAGGAGGAATTTTCAAATATCATACGGCTTTTGGTGCGCGAATCCTAGTGTCTCTGCTCTCGAAATAGTTCCTCACTTACTTCCGGCCTTTTCTTAAATTCTTTCCCGTCTTTCCAATACTGTCATTCATATAATGATTTCATGATTTTCTGGTGCTTGATTTCACAACAGAGCCTTGAACTAGAAGATAGGATTGAACAAGGATATAAATGATTCTCCTCGGTGAAAGGATATGATCATGCTGATCACGAATATATACTGCAACACATACTTTGTTCATATCGTGACCTGTATACCACACAGGGATTGGGTTCCACGAACTTCATCCAGACACTTTCCAAACGAATCTCTCTCCACTAGCATCTTTTCGCCTCAACGAATTGAGAGCCGTTTGTGCTCTGTCCAGCAGCGTCCTTCCCTCAATCACTCGATAACGATTCGGCTTCACGGCCCCTTTTCGAAGAAGATTAGGCATAATTTCACTTTGTAGCTTCTCCTTGAACAGCTCATTGTCGAGGTAAAAGTGCGTTCTCACGCCTCTAACATCAACACCGTCTGCCCACGGCGCAGAAGCTGCGACATCCATGGCATATTCCGGCGCCTCGCTTTCAGTGGCGTCTTTAACAATGACGGGAAGTAAGACGGCGACTTTACTTCCTTCACCAGCGATATTGGCGATAGATACCAGGCTACCAGATTTAGAACCAATGCAATCGAGGATGTATGGCACGCCTCCAGATCCCACTGCCTCTTGAATTTCACTTGAGACATTCGGAGAGCGGTAATCAAATACAGCTTTTGCCCCAAAGACTTTTAGGAGTTCATGGTGCCGGGTAGAAGCGGTTGCAAAGAGGTTGGTGTATCCGTAATACCTGAGGATCTGAAGAGCGTATTGCCCAACTGATGATGCGCCACCCCATATCAGGATAGGTGTACTGGCATGCTCCGGAGCTACAGAGGAACGAGGCCATGTAAGGGCTAGTGAGAGATCGGCTGTCACAGCGTGAAAGACTGTGACGAAATTGTTGGGGACAGTCACTGCTTCTTGAATGGTGATGTTACTAGGAATCTACGTCCTCTGTGAGATGATAGAGACAGAAGAAGCAAGAGTCTTTACCTTGCCTAAAAGATATTCGGGGAGTGTGGCCAGTTCCTGGTGTGCCTTCTCCTTCTGTCCCCGCCAGCCATATCCAAATACCTAGCTTTGTGTTAGAAGATGTTTCACATCTAGAGTACATATTATAAGTGCAAACCTTGTCTCCAACCACAAGATTTTTCACTTCAAAGCCCACTTCTATCACTGTTCCAGCTATACCATCACCCAGCACCTGTGGATGCTTCACTAAAAGCCCACCATCACTCTGATGAAGATCTAGGGGAGTAGATGCAGTCCATTCGACTTTTACAAGCACTTCGCCTGTGGAAGGCTTAATAGTAGGGACTTGAATGAGCTCCAGTGGCTTGCGAATCTCGATAGTAGCTACTGCTGTGTGAGTGGACATGATATTTCCTAGATGGAAATTGAGAGAAATTGATATATAAAAGGTTCGACTGCATCAGACCACTCTCTTCATTCCGGCCTTGACTAAAAACAATGGGAAACTTCTATTCAATATCGGCGTTAAGAGTGAAGAACGAAGTGCTTTGAAATCACCGATCACGTGCCGGTGCCCCTTTCAAGGTATCTTCTCGTGGATAAGCATTCTCCCCAATAGACGTGGGAGTACTGGATAGACTATCTTTCTAGCGGTGACGCTTCTTCCCACGAGACGGCGACTTTGTCATGGATAATTAAAAGAGACCCTGAAAAATCGCACCTCTTGCGCCATACGCATTTACCAATCTTAAAATGTGGCTTCTTGAACAGAGACAAGCCAGGAAACAAGCCCAGAGAAAGATAGATCAAGCATGCTTTTGTATGCAGGTATACGTATAGCTTCTAGGATAACCATGAAAAATATATAAGAATGTACCTTACTAAAGCAGCAAATAGGTAATGTTAATAAGCATTTTGAAGTATGGATATCAGGCAATTATGGTGTGGGTTCATAGCTCAGTAATTGTAGAAAAAAGCTCGGCAATAGTAGAAATCCCTGCTAGGCTTAGCATATGCTGAACCTATACTCTGCACATGCGCTTATTCGTATAAGAATAGAATATATACCCTAAATGAGGGGCTCTCGCTGCCCCCTAACCCCAGGGACTAACCCTAACCCCTAAACTAACCTATAATCCTACCTATAATTAAGTCCTGCTTATAATTAATTAAGTCTTACTTGTCAAACACATGCTAAGCACATGCTAAGCATGTGCTTAGCATATGCGGATTCCATATAAGCCTAATAAGTTGAACATGAGTTTAGCACATGCTCGTCTACAGAATCCTACAATTACTTAACATTAAGCGAACTACAATTACCGAGCTTTTCTCTACAATTACTGAGCTAGAAGCCGTTATGGGGTCTCATGATTCGTACGCAAGTAAAGACAAAACTCACGATCCATACTCTCTAGTACTCTACTCACTTGCTTTCCTAACTACGGGATCGACGTTTTCTGAAATGTCTTTCGTAATTTCGAGCTGTTCGTAAAATTCAGGCAGACTTTCGATCCGTCTCTTCACATCTTCTTCAAGCCTTTCCTGTACGTTGCCTTGTCCAGCCTGTCATCGGGATCGCGTCTTCTCGCACCCATGTCTGCAATTATTCGCCGTTTCCTCGTAGTCTTGTCCACAGCCACTAAGATCTAGTAGTCATATTTCTTTACTTCTTCAAATGGCCTTTCGGCTTACTACCGCTTCTCTCGGGCTTTTCCTTAGGCCTCGCGAGCTTTATTGAAGGCGGTCATACTAAAACTTTTTGGCCAACCATCTTCTCTATACAATCGACACTACTCATCGGTTTCTCAAAAACCACTAGATGTCCCACTCGGAATCCAGTCTAGATCTCTGAATCTCCGAATCTCTCGATATAGTCCTGCGAAGCATCTCTAGCGAATCTTGAAGAAAAGTGCTCCAGTGGGATATAGCTATCCAGCACTTCTTCCAGTGCCGCATCCTTCAATGTATCATCTACCTAGCCAGACTCTTGATCGATTGTCCAAAGCTTCACTACAAGACGTCAGAAGAGCGCACTAAAACCAGGCCATTGCTCACTTGTTTTGAGGTAAAGGATCATAACAGCACCATGGTTGCTTGGAAGACCCAGATAGACATAGTCCAGTTTCATATAAGCTCCCTCCTGTTCGCTAAAAGACTTTGCGGAATCTGTATAAGGCTCGAGGCTATGGATGAATCTCTGCTTTCCCAGAGATTATCGCGATTTCTAAGGTCCGAATATCTACCACCTAGAGGAAAATCTTTAAATCCCTCTTTAAGTAGCTACTCTTCCTGTCCCGGTTATATAGGTTAGCAACTCCATCATTCCCACGACTACTTACGAGAATCCAGATCCGCCGCTATCATCTTATCTATTCCCGAGTGATACGGTAGCCTTTCAATAATTGAAGCATGGTAGTAATTAACCTCGGTCAACAGCCCGTACATCTCGGTCGTCAAATTTTCACCCTTCTCAGGGGTCACACGGGTTATAGTTTATTGACAAGCTAGGCAATATTACTATAGGTCTTTGAGGTAACTTGTTTGAGAACGTTGACTATGAGGGTAGATTAAGTGCCGAAGAAGGTCATGGTATAGAATGTTATTACGTAGACAAAAAATAACCAGACGGTATGCACGAAGAAAACCAAATGTTGTTTCGAATAGAGAGTCGTGGTTTTGACATGACATTTGTGACTACTTCAAAAGAGTACTTGAATATCCCCCACAAAAGGATCCTTTCTCTGCAACAAGAACCTGCTCGTGACGACCAGGACGAGGTAATCTCCGAGCGTCGGCCACCACTATGCCTCAACAAAGACGTTGGTCCTCCGACTCTTGAAAGACGCATTTGTACTCGGCGGAAATGAAGATGAATAAGCAACCCCTTCCCCAGTAGCACATGAGGGCGAGATGAGAAAGCAGCGAGACTACCCGCACCGCAAGAAATATTCGCAAGCTGTCTACTCAACTTCTAGCACATCGGACTGAAGCTTGTCTATGGCGTGAGGGACTGACGCCGAGTCATTCTTGGTAATATATTACTTATCCCTTGATTCTTGCACTATTTCATAGGAATCTTGCGATTTTATGTATCCTCTTTGTTTGTTTTGCATAAGACAGACACATCTGCATAAAAATTGCTCATCGTTCTGCTTCAGTGGCCTCTCGAGAGCAGGGATTTTCTATTATGTTTCTGTTCTGTTTCTAATACCAAGCACAGAAAGCCACCTAATGTCAATCACGTCCTTCCCTTCATCCCCTGCCTGAATGACTACCGTCTTGACATATCGTTCTCAGCGTTCAACAACACGACAACAATCTTCGCACTCCTCATGTCCACACTCTCTACAATTTGTATCTTCTATATAATTGTAAGTAGTGTAAAATACGCACTGTGTAATCGACCATTAGCTTGAGTACCTATGTCAGTGGCCGCGGCAGATTACTTACATAGCAACACTTCCAAGTCATAGCACTAGAGCAATCGACGAGTCCTGTGGGACTGTTCTTGGTAATGGCGGTCATGATAACTCTGAGGAGAATAGGCGCTTAGAAGTTGCTTGTGCTATGTTCGTTGGTCGGAAATACTCGTGATGGCTCTAGGGATATTGTACGAAGTACTGGCTGAGAAGAGACGAAGGAGTCTTGACTGTAGTCTTACAACGGACTTGTCGCTGAATCTTCTGTGTGGTCGACTGTTTGTGAATAGTTGATTTGTTTTATTTGGCTGGCTTGTCTTTGTCTTATTGACTGATGAAAATTCTGTAAGGTAGGCTATCGATCTGTGGTTAACTTCCTTTATGGGATTACTTCCTCTGTTTGTAGATAGAAGTTGCTAGTGGTTGCATTTCTCCTCATATTTGAAGTCCTTTTATAGTTGATATCCAGCTACGTGAATAACGATGCCAGCATCGTGAATAGACAATAAGGTGATTGAGCACCTTAAGCGGTATCGAGAATGACTGGATTGCCTTCCTGTATCCTTTGATTTGCCATCATCAGTTACAGATCCATTACATTCTAGCAGCACTGCAGTTGTCACGAAGAACACAAACTTGATGCTCCGACAGATGTCAGAATTCCCGACTATTATGTGATACAACACCCGTCTTATTGTGTGGCGGAGATTGTAATCGACCTGCAGAACGTGCTCTGATCTAGTTCTATCCGAACACTATTTCTCGAAATATAGAATACTAGAGTCTACCTAGATATACTTTCTCTACAACGTAACAGCATAATGCCGCTGATCTTCCGATACCATGGTCAGTCATGAAGAGTGGATCTGATGTATGACATCCTCTCGGTTGAAGATTGGGCTACACAATGTCCTGCAAACTCCCATGATCGCAGGCATCATAAGCCTTAGGATAGTGGACGCATGTGTAGCCATAACCCTGCCCAATCGTTATTGTAACGTCTCAAGTACGGGTTTATGGGATTAGGAGACAGCACCTCAATAATCTATCTAGCAAGCACCCACTAATGTTATTAACGCAAGGTCAATGACTCCTGCTACTATTGCTACACATGTCAATCGGAAATATTCTAAACACAATGGTATCATCCACCCAAGTCAAATTAAAACGCAACACCGACACTATTCCGTCCAGGAACATAACCCTTTTCTGTGATCTGCAGCATCCATCCTTCGGGCGGAATCACGACTTCCATCCTTTTTCCTGGGGTCCCAAAAGTCTTGGCTCTATCGAGCTCAAAAGTGGTTTCCCTAGATGCAACCTCCCTCCCCTCCCGTCCAGGACTGCTCTCGGGGGTCCAAGTAACATCATCATCTACCTCAGTCTCAAGTGTGCTCACAGTACTTACACTTGTCCTCCTGCTTTCTTTACCTACCTGCTGCAAATCCACACATTGGTAGAAACCCTCTCTTTCTTTCAGCAACCTGGGAGTGTTGGTGATACTGTCCACGGAGATGGTGCCGGAATGCCCAGACATTGACGACGACCGGGAAAGCCAATTAGAAACACGCGAGAAGGACTTCTTCTTTCTGAGAGGTGGATGTGGTGATTGAAGGACCAGTGGCAGGGGTGGGGGTGGGGGGAGTTCGCGTAAAGGCGATTTTGGGGGAGGAGAAGGGCCTGAAATAGGGTGCGAGCTGAGAGCTGAGAATGGAGCGGATGCTTCGGTAAATGACTTTAGTCGTGATGGAATGTGGACAGTAGGCTTTGATGGCGCAGTCTTGGGACGTTGCTCAGCGGCTGAAATGGGGACGTGTTCGGCGGAAACCTGTCTAGGCGGGGGTGGTATAGGTATAGGTTCTTGTTGACATTAGAAAGGCGAATTTTGCATGAGTGGTAGATAGAGACAGGAAAATAAAATTACCTCGTGACTCAGAATAAATGCTTCGCGGACGAGATGTTGCCTGACTGGTTGGCCTGCTGGCAAAATAGACGCTCTTTCGCTCTTCAATCACTTCGTCAATATCCTTCAAGCGCTGCTCTAGTTCGAACTTCTCGTGTAGAGCTGATTTGATTCGCTCATAGGTTGGCAACCGTGGTTCTGTCAGTGCTCTCAGGCGTGCTGGTGGTGGAGCTTTTGGCTGATCTGTCCCTAGTCTTGCGAGGAGCTCTTGAGCCGTCAAGGAGTCTGGACATGGCTTAAATTGGGCAGTCCATTCCGATGATGTCCTGGAACTTGACCGAATAGGTTTGCGAGGGATCTGGAACGACAACGCAGAGTCACTCCTCGAATGCGTAAGGACCTCGTCCGACGAAAGTGGAAGACCATCGGGGTCGAAGTGAGGTAATATGGGCGACAGCTGGTTCTGTGGCAAGTAGATGCTCAGTTCCAACGGTCTGAACTGCCCAGGTCTTCTTGGAATAGCATTCTCGACATGGCGAAAGTCGGAGGGAGCACCGATCTGATGTATCCGCGGCCGGCGAGGTCCAATATAAGCGTTCACATTCCTTCTCACAGAGAAGCTTCCGCGGCTTGATGCACGGGAGGCGAAGCTCCTGCTTCTCGAGACCAAATGTCTTCCTCTTGATGGCCGTTCCTGCGGCTCAGGAATTGGTGGTGGGATTAACCGTGGTTGATGATGTTCAATCCTCATGGACCTCTCGACTCCTGCTACAAGAATTAGACACATTTCTGGGACGTTCCTTCCTGCTGGATCTTGTGATATGGTACATACCACTGAGCGGCGTGGGCGCTTGCTCTCGCAATGGAGAGCAACAATTCACCGGCGAGTTCAGCCATAATGAATAGGCTTCGTTGAGATACCCGCTCAATGAAACCATGACCGCAACCTCATTCCGAGATTAAACAAAGGCAAAGTCCTCACTCACGCAATAACAACAACGACGACAAGAGGAGGAACGAAGGTATGAACGAAACTAAGAAGACAAGCAGGAAAAGGAAGTTGGAGAGCTTGTGCAGCTCTGTGCATGATGGATCGAGATACAGTGGAACTGAGCCCAGCCCAGCCAGGCCAGTCTCATCTCAATTGGAACGCCAGGATGCCATTTTGGTCAGGTCGAAAAATGAAAGGGCTGCATGCCACCGATCGACGCGCCGACGGATCATGTAAGGTAGGTAGTTAATTGATCAGACGCATGCATCCACCATCCGACTAGTCCTCACGAGGGCGGGTATGCGAGCAGTTGAGAGGCTGCTGGCGCCTGGTGTCGGACAGCACCCTGTATGAGCCTGGCTCTGATGGTTGGTGGTTCCTTGCTTCCCTCACGAGTCATCGAGCTGATAGGATACCGTCTCGCCAGGCTAGCCATGTGTATGCAGGCGGCGGTTAACGGACTTAGCGATCTGGTTGCGGTCAGTGGCTGGTGCTTCACGCCAAGAGAACTGCGGAGGAGACAACAAACTGTGAAGCCGTGTACTGTATAGTTCTGTAGCTTCACGATGACTCTGCTTCTTTAGCACGGGGGCGTCTAGGCTAGGCAAGGCAAGGCCAGAGAGTCTGCTTTGTGCCGGGGAACCTCACCAGCGCCATCTGTGGTGTACAGTACATGTACAGCAGCTGGCCTGTGTGAGTTAGTCGTTTGGCCGGGAGTAGAGTAGAGCAGAGTAGAGTAGAGCAGAGTAGAGTAGAGCAGAGCAGAGTAGAGCGGCTCTGGTGTTCTGCGTGCTCGCTACAGTCAGTCCTCCACACCACTACCGAATACATAAGAGTCACCACCAACTTGGGCTTGGGCTTGGTGATTGCGCGTAGCTCTCGCTCGCCACGGGTTGAGCCACCGCCAACCCCCTCCCCTGCCCTTCCTTCAGGAAGATTGTTTCATCCTCCGCGTCTAGTACAGCTGTGTCGTGGCTTTCGTCCTATCATGTGTGCATTGCAGCACAAAATCTCCTGTCATCTGTTTCTGTACAGCACGCAGCGATGCAGACCCTTTCTCCCCTCCCCGTCTACGTTGTGGTCTAGTGAGTGGACCAGCAGCTCCCGGTACTGCTAGGTCGAGTCGACCAATTCAGCCTCAATTCATAGTCGCTGTCCTCGGGGGTATTGGTCCAGATAATCTATAGAAGCACGTAATTCAGAAGCCGGAGTGATCCTCTCCCATCAACCTCGCCTGCTCCTGCTTATCCGTACATCCCACAAGATCACTGTCGCGGTATTGCAGCCATGGACTTTGTGACAGAGAAGTTCTTCACCGGACACAGAGCATGGGAACGCAGACGCAGATTTGCATCTTTTCAATATGAGCTGCCTGCGGGCAAAGGATCAGATCCTCATCGATAGATGATTGGATAGCCCCTTTCGTTCGGAAGCATCATCAGATGAGCAACATACAGCCCTATGAGCAAGTCGCGGTTTTGAGATTGGCATGCAGTGGCTTGCTGTGATTCATGCGTCGTTCTGAATGCGACTTCCAATAGACCATGAGCATGCGATTGGCATAGAAGCCAGAAGTAAGAAGATCTCCGCACGTCGTAAGTAAATTCCGATTGTTTCAACCCTACTCGGTTCTTCAAGGTATCCCCCAGGCTACTAAGACATTTCCCAGCGCTCGTAGGGGGACTTCATTCTTATAGTTGAAACAAATATATTGATAAAGAAAACGTGAATAAAAGATCTCAACAAAGTTTCCTTTTATAGCACTAGGAAATGTCTCAGCAGCCCAGGGGATAGCATGTGTACTGTGTTTGAGTTGTCAAGTCGAATTTAGTGCTACCGTTAGCAAATAAGTGGCAGCCAATTAGCCCAAGCAGAATTTACTTTACAGAAGTTACAACGGAGAACAAATAATCGTTTTCATGTTTAGGTGGAGGTCAACATTCGGTTTGGAGAGAATCATGAAAATCTGTGACCATCTAGCCTTGAAAGGAGGCGCATGTTTGCTGAAGCTGCCTGCAAATTACTGACGACTTGTGTTTAATTCGGTGATATTAATACAGAACGAGCAAACGCCATTATTGTAGTGATTCGGTCAACGCTGAGCCTATTCGAGTTCAAAACCAATCGCACGAAGTTCGAAAGGAATCGAATCACTGAGCTTAGGGATAATTAATAGCCTTGGTCTTTATCATACCCAGACTAAGGGGCCTCTGAAGTACGTGTTCTACTGATGGTCCTTTCGAAGTGCAGCTACTTCTCGGTGGATAGAACGCACGGCATATCACGTACGTACACAAGACGAGCACTAGCCCCTTCGATTCTCTGCATAGGAAGTACAATTTTGGCCTGGATAACTACGTGGCTCTCAACCCTGGGAGCAAACTAATTGGAAATCAATTATTCCTGTAGATATTTGATAGGAAGTCGGGAGTCGCACGCTGGTTGGCAGTAATTTGTTTTGATATATATATTGCAGAAACTATATAGATCTGCTTGTTAGGGGTTTTAGTAATTAGGATCATGCATTAGACATATACCTCTCTTGCGTGAATATTCGCGAATATTTCGTCTAAATATTATACTATTTCTGAAACAATTTTTATTACTTGTCTTAATAACTGTATACTAAAGAGACGTTAATCTGTTAGTATCTTAATATACTAGAAAATCCGCTCTCTTTTAGCTAATTCGTTAACAACCTTAACGGTAAAAACTGCGTTATATTGCTAACGAAGCTAGCTAGCCTTAGCGCGAAATCGCTATCTCTGTCCGACGAGGCTTTAGCACAAAGACCTTCAGCTTATTGAAACTAGTACAAGCATACAATTCACCACCGCAATGGGTCATTGAATGTTCACTTCTCACCGCCTCTGGCGAGCATTTCTTCCGTTTGCAAGATGTTATTTCCCGAAGCAGATACTCCGCTTCTCAAAAAGTGGATTGTCAAGAGACTTGAGAATACGTATGGGAAATTCCAATCTCAGCCCTCTACCTGTCGGAACTTGACTGACACAGACAAATAGCTCAGATGCAGATGCAGATGTCCTCGCCGATTATGTTCTTGCCTTACTTCGACACGACGGCGACCTTGAATCCGTCCGAACACTTTTCTTAAATGAGATCCCGGATTTTTTGCAAGAGGACTCTGAGGTTTTTACTAGGGACGTATTCGATACTATCCTTTACAAGTCGTATCTACCCGGCGCTATGCCCCCTCGAAGACCATCTCTACCATTTGCGCCGCCTCTCGGATCTTCTACTCCTCCATATGGAAGTTCTGGGATTGGCGCGCCGCCACTTGGACCTTCACAAAATAACTCGAGGAAGCGGACATTCCGTGACCGGGGAGAGGGCGATTCCCAGGACATGAACTCAAGCGTAGGGGAACCAAATGGTCGAGCGTTCAAGCAAATCCGGCGTGGAGGAGCGCGTGGAGGGTTTGACAGTTTCAATGGGCGAGGAGGCCATTCTAGCATCAGGGAACACCCTTTGACCAATCAAGGTCTACATCCACAGCAAAATTTGTCGAATATGCAGGGCATTTCCGGTGCTGGCATACCTCCCTTCGATCCAAAGAATCCCCTGGAAGCCATGATGGCGATGCAGGCCATGGGCTTTCGTTTACCCTCTTTCTCAGGAAGCAGTGGACCACTAGGATCCGATAAGCAACGCAGAAAACAACGATGTCGAGATTATGATCAAAAAGGCTTCTGTGCCCGGGGTAATACTTGCACGTATGAACATGGAGAAAACCCGATATTTGTACCACTTGCAGGTGGAGCAGACGAATATGATCCGGCAAACTCAGGGCTCATGCCGGGTGTTGAGATCAATGGTGGTACGGGACGCTCGAACCCTCCTGTGACTTACTCGTCTGTGAAAGGTGGAGATTGGGGCAGGGGACGGGGCAGAGCTGGACGTGGTGGTCCACACGGAAACGCTGGAAGAAGAGGAGGTAGAGCTGAGTTCTCTTCGGATAAGCCGAATCATGATAGATCGAAGACGGCCATTGTAGTGGAGAATATACCTGAAGAGAGATTCACGGAGGACGCGGTTCGGGAATTCTTTGATGAATTTGGCACCATTGTGGAAGTCTTAATGAGACCCTACAAGAGGCTGGCAATCGTCAAGTACGATAACTGGAACTCAGCAAATGCGGCTTACAAGTCACCCAAAGTTATCTTTGATAACAGATTTGTCAAGGTCTACTGGTTCACAGATGCCGACGCTTTACCAAAACCACCCCCGGCCGCTGGAGCAAATGGTTCTTCCATAAATAGCTCTACGCCTTCAACTAAAGCATCAGACCGCAAACCACCGGAGCCTGAGCTTGACATCGAAGAGTTCACACGTAAGCAACAAGAAGCACAAAAAGCTCATGAAGAGAAAATGAGAAGGAAGCAAGAAATGGAAAACTCACGGAAAGAGCTCGAGAAGCGTCAAGAAGAGCTCTTGAAGAGCCAGGCCGAGGAGAAGCGGAAACTGATGGACAGGATAGCAGCTAAGAGTTCGATTTCTGGGATAACTGCATCTGGTCCGGAGAGTGGAGTTTCTACGCCAGCTGCTTCTCAGACTGAAGCTTTGAAGGCGCAGCTTGCAGCTTTAGAAGCCGAAGCGCATTCTCTAGGCATTGATCCTACAGCTGCGGATGAATCATCGTTTGGTGGGTATAGGGGACGCGGTCGTGGAAGGGCTTCCTTCAGAGCACGAGGCGGATATCCACCCCGTGGCTTTCGTGCAGGCTATAGAGGTCGTGGTGGAGCACCGTTTGCTGGAGGTGGCACATATAAGCTGGATAACAGACCTAAGACAATTGCTGTCACTGGTGTTGACTTCTCTATTGCTGAAAACGATGAGTCATTAAGACAGTTTCTTCTTGTAGGTATTCTCTCCTCTTCTAATCTGTCATTGTTAACGAGAACGCATCATGTAGGGCATTGGCGAGTACACTAACCTCGATATAAGTCCCGCCAAGGCCTTCATCACCTTCAAGGATCGCTTCACAGCCGAGAAATTTATGTACGGCCTCCCGAGCGGTGAGCTTCCTTCTGTAGGCAAGGTAGAACTAGCTTGGGCTCAGACGCCTCTTCCATCTGCGCCAATCTTCAATAAGCCAGAGGACTTCACAATGGACGACGGTGACGGTGACGGTGATGCTCTGGCACAGGCTGCTGTGCATGAACACCCAGAGAGAGAGGGCAAGAGAGAGAATGTGGAAAACCTCGATTATGATGTAGCAGATGACAATGATTTCAATGGTGATGGCGCTTGGACGCGATGAGAAGAGCGATGGTAC
The DNA here is from genome assembly GCA_003988795.1 of Proliferodiscus dingleyae. Classification (NCBI taxonomy): domain Eukaryota; kingdom Fungi; phylum Ascomycota; class Leotiomycetes; order Helotiales; family Lachnaceae; genus Proliferodiscus; species Proliferodiscus dingleyae. The sequence goes on from QYAK01000025.1 coordinate 62,136, forward strand.
TTGTATTTTAATATCATGAACGGACCCTAAAAAGCACAGGTGATATAGGAAGACCAGCAGCAAACCTCGGATACTCTTTTCCTCAACATGTGTGGCGGTTGAAGCTAATGGTAGGTATATCTATCTGTGATTTACTTGACTTAGACTTGACATGAAGTTAGTAGTGTGCCGCTTGCTCCATCTAGAATATTAAAACCTTTGCTATTGCCGAATCATGCTTTCAAAAAGGAAAGTCTAGATGCCTTTAAGATATTCATTTCATCAACCAACGACCACATTGGAGAAGCTAGGAGGTGGAAAAATCATGTTCATACGATCCCTTAGATTCTGACGCCGAAAATGCAGTGGTCTGCCTGGGCCCCTCCTGAGATGGTGGCCCTCTATTTGAAATTGACCGTAACACCTGTCATAGTTCACATGATATGCTGCGTAGCCTCTAAAATATAGCTGCCCTGTTCCCCCCCAACACCGTAGACATATAAACGCAAAAGATCTATTTAAACAAGCTCCGCAAATCCTCCAACCGCTTCTTAGCAGCTTCAGCCTTATCCATCCGCCTACCTACTTCCGAGTCCATGCTCAAGCTCGCCAGCTTCTTCTTCTTGTCTTGGAGTTCTAGCATTTTTTCCTCGAAGCTCTCATTCATGATGTAGCGTACTGTGACGACCTTACGCTTCTGGCCCAAACGGTGCACCCGGTCAACAGCTTGCGCCTCTGCGGCAGGGTTGTATTGTGGCTCCATGACGTAGACTTTGTTTGCTGCTGTAAGATTAAGGCCCAAACCGCCGGCGGTGATGGAGACGAGGATCACCTGGATGGTGGAGTCCTCGCAGAAATTATTCATAGCACTGGCACGCGCAATTCGGGACATTTTACCATCCAGTCGCACATAATTGATGCCATTTTCTTGGAGAGCTATTTGAATTAGATCGAGATGCGCTGTCCAACCAGAAAACACCACGCTCTTGATAGGTGCTTCGTGAGGCCTCTTCTCAGATTCTAATTTGGATGCAATCAGATCGTGAACCAGAGCTTTAGTCTTAGTATGAGGGCCGCTGTAATTGTCAATAGCTTTACCGTATTTCAAATTTCCTTTGCCCTTGACCTTGGGGCCTTCATTTTCAATTCCCCCTTGTCTGATCGGGAAGTAGGAAAGTTTGATATGCATGTGGCAGATTGGACATTCTCCCATCTGCTGACCTTGGGCATTCCCTTCCATTTGTGCCTTGAATCCACCGAAGCAAGCAGGACAAAGCAAATGGTAGCAAGGCGTCATGTGAGCAATGATCGGATCTCTGCCCTCCGAGTCTGCGTCGATGTCGCTAGGACTAATCTTACGACTGCAGGCGATACAATTATCCGCATTCGTCTCAATCATCAGATTGTACATATCATATGCTTGTTTCGTAGACAAAGCTGGTTTGTCATCCTCGTCGTCGCTATCCAGCTCAATTGCTGAGTCTTTGCTGTATCCATTCATCACTTGAAGATCCTCTTCGCACAAGAGATCACTGCCATGAGCACAGATGAGTCGAAGTCGCAGGATAGATTGTAGAATGTGGACATATGCTCTGCCACCTAGACTCTTCTCTTGCTGTCCGACGATAACCTTTACTCGATCATGAGCGTTCTTGGCAAATATCTCATAGATGTGACGTTCTTCTGGGCTGAAGTCGAGCTTCACGAGCTGGTCTATGCGTGGGGGGAGGTCGATTCTATCCTTAAGACGTCGGAGAGTGATGCTGCTAACCAAAAGCCTAAGCTTTGGTAGAATCTCAGGGTCGCACATCTTGAAAGGGGACATGATATATTGTGCAAATCCACCCCTTTCGTCGAAAGGCTTGACTCGCAGGAATGTCATAAGCGCTCCCAGATCCTCCAATCGGTTTTGCACAGGGGTACCAGTCACTGCCCATCTTCTTGATGCTTGTAATCTGCAAATAGCTTTAGACTGCTGTGTTGACTGTTCTCGGATCATATGGGCCTCATCGAGAACAATCCTAAACCAATTCATCTCCTCAAGCGGATATTTTCCAGCCTTTTGCTTGCCTCGATGACCAAACTCACTTGCGACCGATCCATAAGTTGTAATGACTAAATCATACCCTGCAAGTTTGCTGATATCTTTAATCCGATTCGGGCCGTGATACACATAGTACTTGAGGCTACCCGCTTTGATATGCTGTTTGATTTGGTCCTCCCAATTCGCAATAGTGCTCAGCGGAGAAACTAGGAGCGTGGTTTTACAGTTCCGAACCAGAGCTGTTTGTTCAATTTTGGGCAGTGCTGCCTTCCCCTTCTTCAGCTGGCAGAGCTCCTTACCATATTGCTCTGCGTAGGGCGTCAACTCAGCCCATAGCTGCGCTTCCCCATCCAATGTGTGAATGACTAGAGATAGGATACTAAGTGTTTTACCGAGACCCATCATGTCAGCAAGAATCCCACCTAAGACTTGAGGCGGGCTCTGTCGCTCCTCTTGTCCAGTGATGACGTTATAGTAAGATCTTTGACCGCTGTTGCCAATCCTCAATCTCCACAGTGAACTGTTGGATTTCTCGTCAGAGGAGAAAACACGCTCCTTCTCCTTGTTTACCATGAAGTACAACCCTTGCTTCTGATGCTTCAATAATGGGGTGATAATTCGGAGATCCGGATCCATTTCTGGGATATCTTCCGACTTTTGAAGGGAATCAAACATCCCAACGATATCGTTGCGAATCTCCTCGGTAGTCCTCACAGGTCCCTGCTGCCGGCTAATAGAATTGACGGATCTCGCTGCCGGCTGAGGAGGCCTTTCGATGGTATGAGGATTATACAATTCGATTCCTGACTCAACAAAGAGTGGCGTACGTAGCCAAAGTTGTTTATGGGAAAGATGACGTCCAATCTGGATAGCGTGTTTCTTTGGTCCATATAGATTCAGATCCAGTCCATACCTGCATGATATCTCGGATCCAGGAAGGAGATCGCCGTCTTTGCGGGGTCGGGTAAGGATACGGCACGACGTTCGAACACCAAACTTGCCATCAAGAAGGGGTACAAGGCCAATAGAGGTATTGACATCCAAGCAGCCAATAATTTCCCTTGTGCTATCAACTGCATGTATGGCGTTCGTTTTCTCGTTCTCTCGCCGTCTAAGATGGATTCTGACCTGGGGCCAGAACCCATCAGAAACAGCTACAGCACCTTGCCGTGGTGTTGGAACCTTGAATGCATTGACATCGGCACCCTCGATCCTTCCGTAACAGACCTCCTTGTCACCGGGGTTGCCATGAAGCTCCACATCATCGTCTACAGCAGAAATATCCACAAGCGTTCCATTTGTGAATGCTTCTCTTCGGCCCTCTCCTCTCTTGTCCTTGATATAGCTACCGAGAAGACTGAAACCGGAAACGCCATTGAATTCGGGCTTCCTTCTTTGCTCAGCAGGATCTTCGTAGACTTTTCTGCGCTTCTGGGGCGCCATTGTTCGATCCGTCACATTGTGCATGCGTTCGATCTTGTTGCCAATTCCTATGCCCATCTGTGACATGCTTTCGTTGCTGGGGGCGTAATTTGCAGAGTCATTCTGTCTATAACTACTATTTTGTTGACTTACGTGACTCTGCGAGTTTGCGTGCGCATGGTGAGGTGATTGAGGCATACCTCCGGGACTCTCGAACTGAAAAGTAAGCTGGGGTTGGAAGCTAAGTTTGCCATTCGAGAAAGTATTTTCAGGATGCCGCTGTGGCTGACTGAAGCCTCGCGGATTGAGCAGGTCTGCCGGTGCCCAAACCTGAGATCCCAATACAGGCTGACCATTTGCGGTGCGGGGAACATTCGGCGATGAGCGGTCTTCGCAAGCAGGATTCATGTCAGCATTATCGTTATGCGATAGAGTGGTGTTGCGGGGGAAGGAGTGGGAAGGGCGAAGGCGAGGCTGAGGCTGCTACCTTTATCGCCCCACGCTGTCGGAATGCGAAAGTAGCAGAGTGTGCAAGGAAAAGGAAGGCCATACCGTTTGGATGATTCCACGACGCCATATCTATGTAGGTGTCCACAGGCGTCGAAGACCGTGGTCCTATGCAGCTGTTGTGATGGTGTCAAGTCCAGCCAGCGCCGTGATTTAACAACGGCTGCACAACGAATGCATCTGCAGCAGCCAACAGAAACTAGAGCCGGGATCACAGTGCGTGCACAACGGGCTAGATATCATAGTATTCGTCCAGATGGCTGTCGGGACTCATCTATCGTTTGCTTGCCCGGTCTGTCGTGAACGGGAGTGGTGTAGAGTTGAGGAAGAAAGGAACGTCGTGGGACTTCCTTGGTCGATATAGCGCTCTGATGAGACCAGCAGAGTGAAAACACCGTGGATTTCTAAGATATCTGATCTGTTAACGGAAAATTGTGGCACAAGTCCCGTCCGCGCCCCTCATCTTCAGATGGCCTCGGCTGGCAAAGTGGATGAGGATTCTGTTGCTTTGTACGTATTCATAGAATTTTCGAATCCCTCAGTGCGCCCGGAATGTTCTGCCAACTCACAGGTTCCTATTCTGCAGTTGCAACATCAAGCATAGACTTTAGATTGTCTTGATGTAGATTTGAGAATGGCGACCATCTTCATTTCGGCAAATCATGATGAATCACCTTCACTCGGCGGTAATCTTTGATTAGTTGCGTTGCTACAACAGCTCTGGTGGCTGTATCGTTGAAGCTGACTAAGGTGGCGTTTTACGCTGCTGGCTCACCAGTCTTGTAGCGCAGCTGATTCTGATCTATAATCATGACGGACAGGAATACCAGAGAATGGCCAAAAGTGTTTCAGGGCTTGAGTCATTGGCCATTAAATCACCTGGAAGTCTGCTTACTACAGCTCTTTCCCAAAGAAGAAGTGAAACATATGGAGGTGTCTTTCTTCAGATCTACACGCCCATTTTTGTATCTTTTGTAAATCTATAAGTGTATATACATACACCCCCTATTTCAGCAACGCCATACACCGCTATAATACACTTAGACAATTGTAGCCTTTGCTCTAGCACCATGTGAACACTGGGTTCTTGCTCTTGACCGTTTCAAGTCGTTCCACAATGACCTTCCTGTGATTGCCCTCCATTCCCTCAGCAGCCGCATAACCCAAATCTCCGTCGTCTGGGTCGTCATACAACATCGGCACACCGCCCCGCGACCTTGTAGAAAACGAGAATCTTCTATTTCCCCGTCTAGAGTCATTAACTAATGGTCTCGAGGGCCCATCATAACTCATGCGGGTTCGCGAGTGATTTAGTGCAGGTCGGTCGGAGAACCTAACCTGGCCGTTCTTCGTGATATCTCTTTGACCACCGAAACTCGTAATTGCGGATGGCGACTGTGGCGACTGTCGACCGGATTGGTCTTCACTGACACGAGGGCTAGCTAGTTCAAATCGGTGCGGATTCGGCAGATCTGCTGAAGGGCTGGACATTCCCAAAAGGTCTGGCTGTGGAGCTGAAGCATTTGCCGCACTGATATCCATTTCCTCTTCCTGTACGCCCTTCTGCAGCCCGATATCATTTCGTCTTCGCATCTCGGCGGATGGTACCCTCATGGGTACTGCAACGGGTATATCAACTAGGTCGTCCCATACACATACTCTCGCTCGCCTCGTCAATTCTAAGGGTCCATGTTCAACCAGCTTCAGTGTCTCTACAACGTTCCACGCCTGGCCTTTCATGACAGCAATTTGTCTAGCAAACATCCGCTCCTGGAAATCCGCATCTTGACTAAACACTTTGCGCAACTCCAGTTGCGTCTCCGTCCACCATTGCTTAGAAGTGAGTAATGGTAGAAAGTGATCTCTAGTCTTTTGTGAGAAAGGTTGGCCGATCAAAGAGACTGGAAGGAAGAGCCAGCCAAACGGGAAGCTTCGCCATGCATCAGGATGTTTCCAGGGCCAGGAGAGGCTATTATCGATGGCGCCGATCGAGATTGTTGGTGCTCCTAGCTGAGACGGTGTAGCTGACCTACTAATGGCCTCCATGGGCTGCTGTATCCTGTATGGTGCCAGTGCAGGAAGGCTATTATCTGAAGTCGACACCAATCGGGGTGATAATTCTGCATCGTGAACACCGTTCATCTTGGGTGAATCCGAGACAATAGACACGCCCTGGTTTTCATAGTCAACCTTGATCATCCAATTATCCAAGCCTCTGTCTGTGTTCCTCATAATGTAGTCTAGTATTACTAATTTCTCGAGCTCCTCACGGAAGGATTGTTGTAACGCTTCTGTCCAGACGAAACGCCGGTTTGGACCTTCATCGGCAGCTGCTGGGGTTACTTCTTGATCGTAATCTTCATCTGATCTAGCGCTGTTTGGCCGGCAATTATCCCGCCACGTTTTGCCCGTTTTGCGTGGGTTATCAGGTCTATAGCCTCCGCTTGAATGATCTGGCCACGGATGCTCTCTTAGAAATATGTTTGCGTCCTTGAATCCTTTAAGGAAAACCTGAAAGCTTCCAACTTTTGGTGGAAATGGCTTTCTCTTCCTGTAAAAATTCCTGCGATCCCAAAAATCGTAGTGGAACGATTTCGAAGACAGATGGACTATGTCAGTGTAAGGCACAAGATTTGTTCGTAATCTACAATCCAGGGTATATGCCGCAGCTTCCGAAACGTAACTGAGGTTGGGAATGAGGCATGCCCTGCCGAAGAAACATGGGAATAGGTTGCGATGTATCCATTTATTCCATTTCGGATTACCCGCTGCGTAAGGCTCCTCGTCCTTGGGCTTGAAGACACCGACCACCTTGCCTTCACTGTTCCTTGCGAAATAGCTTCCGGAGCTACCTTGGCTAATCATCTTGGGATGCATGCCCTGCTCAATAGCCACTTTGACGGTCTCTACCACATCGTCGAATTCCAATTTTGTCATCTGCCTGCTATCCACCTCCGAAGCAAGGGCCTCAGCCGTCGCAGGTCGTATACCATCAGGAGCCTGGAATACAGAATGGTGTATTTCCAGCTGCTCCTCTTCATCGGTCTTGCCCTTGACTTTGTGAATCTTGAATTTGGAAGCTATCTCATCAGCCCACCTCTCCAGTCGCGCATTGATAGCCTTGATATCGACGCCCGAGGAGGCACTTCCTCCTCGCCGTCGATGCCATGGTCTACGGGGTGTAGTTGGTGATGAAGTGCCGTCTGTATGCATACCACCATGTGGTCGAGGTTGAGTGATTGATGCATATCGAGGGGCAGCTGGAGACTGTAGGTTAGGGTAGCTTTGCGCCAGGTCATCGTCATCTGTATCGGAGTCTTCCGTCTGGACCAAACGAGAATATCCTGTCTTAGGAGGTCTGTTCCTCGGCATATTGTGCCCCTCAACTCGTACACATTGTTGGTATGGGGAAGTCGAAGAATCAACGTGGGATGTAGGCTCAGAAAGGATTTGTAGAGCTCTGTCAAGTGGTCGCGTCACAGCCGTGCCGACAGGCTACAAGTGCCTCTTAAAATCACGTGTGCTCCAATCACACTATGCAATGTAACAATATGGGCAGCAGTAAAAAAGGGAAGAAAGCGAAGATACTAAACTTGATCTTGATAACTCGGCGGCCTTTCCTGGCGGGAGTATGCGCGACTTGTGGGAGTTCTAGCTCTATAGAGAACATTTATCTATAGACTCTAGCGTAGCTCGGCCTAGCATAGTGTTTCAAGAAAAAGGGTGTGTCAGCGTGAGCGACGCGAGGCTCGGATGCGGCCGTTTACGCCGCGCCTAGTAATAAATCCAGTTCTTGTGACAAGGTCCTCAATTATCTTCGCAACCATGTTCGCTGTTCCAGGCTGGTCAGTCTCTGCCAGCCTCCTGAAGAAGCAGACAGAAGAATCATTAGCAAATAACAACTCGCTTCGGATCAGCGATGGTGGAACACAATCGACCCGGAAGCGAAAGCGCAACGGCAGCAAATTCAAGACTGCTGGCGTAAATGCTGCAAATGTGGTCCGTCTCTACGAGAGCATCATTGAGGGGAAGCCGAGATCGGAAAACAAGGTGCTAAGCGGAGAGCGTCAAAAGAAGTCCGAGGATCATGTCGCTGGGGAAAGTGCTGGAGAGATCAGGCCGAAGGATAAGCTTGAGAGGGCTAAGAAGAACATAAAGGGAAAGACCCTGAAAGAGAAGAAGAGGGAAAAGAAAGCAGCGTTGCAGCAATTCAGCAACCCCTCCTCCAAGGATATCTCAGTTATCAAATCCTCGATCCAAAGTGCACAAGCCACTTCCGCACCACAATTAACGCCGCTCCAAGCCAAAATGCGCGAGAAGCTCGTGTCCGCTCGTTTCCGTCATCTGAATCAAACACTATATACGGAGTCTTCATCTCGTGCCTTGGATCTCTTCGAGCAAAGTCCTGAAATGTTCACCGAATATCATGAAGGCTTCCGGCGTCAAGTCGAAGTCTGGCCTGAAAACCCCGTGGATGGCTATATCAGAGACTTGAGGACCAGAGCTAAAGCTCGAGGCCATCTACCACAGAAAGATGATAGAGTGTCAGCTGAAATAGTGCCTCCATTGCCAAGGACTGACAAGGTGTGTCATATTGCTGATCTAGGATGTGGAGATGCTGCTCTATCCGCTGCTTTGCAAAAAGAGGTCAAGAACCTCAATCTCCAGATCTGCAGCTTTGACCTTTTTTCACCTAGTCCGCTAGTCACAAAAGCAGACATTGCGCATCTACCCCTGAGAGACGGAAGCATAGATGTCGCCATCTTCTGCCTGGCGCTAATGGGCACGAACTGGATTGAATTTATAGAGGAAACCTTCCGGATTTTAAGGTGGAAAGGTGAGCTCTGGATCGCCGAGATCAAGAGCCGTTTTGGACGTGTCGGTGAAGGGAAGAAAGCGGGAGTGGTAGAGCATAGTGTTGGGAATCGGCAAAGGTTGAAAAAAAGTGATAAGAGGAAGCTGGAGGAAGCAAATGCGGACAACGATGCAGAGCTTATGGTCGAAATTGATGGTAACGAAGATCCAAGAAAAGAGACGGATGTCAGCGCATTTGTGGATGTGTTGAAAAGGAGAGGGTTCGTTCTGAAAGGAGATGGACCTGTTGACTTGAGCAACAGGATGTTTGTTAAAATGCATTTCGTAAAGGCCCTCACGCCGATCAAAGGAAAGTGCGTCCCCGTTTCGAATCCAGCGGGAGAAGCGGAAGTAGGGACCTGGAAGAAGAAACCGAGAATCAGATTCGTGGATACCGAGAAAGATGTGCCTCTTTCAAGCGAGGCTGACATATTGAAACCCTGTGTCTATAAACTGAGATAGACAATATTGCTGCACATGGTGGTATGATACTGCTTAGCTATATGAGACATATTTCTTGAATGATCTGTCTAAGCCCTAATACGCCTTTTTTCTTACTACAAAGATGAGCTGCTATGCAGGGCCAAAAGCCAGAAAATGCTAGCGAGAAATACCGAAGATAACGCCAGGCGGCTCCATCTATGCGCTGCTTGACTGTGTTGTCATCTTAGACTATCATCATTGATATCTGGAGTATCTTCAGATTGCATACGCTTCGCCCCGTCATCCCTGAAATAAGAGTCCTGCAGCATATTCCACATTCCCTCCACAAGCAGTCAGTGCATTCACGGCCTCCACTCTTGAAAACCCTAACGCGACAAGCTGATCGATCGATTCTGGAGGAAATGATGGTTGTTGATGTGCGGCTGCGCTCCGAGTGGGGGCGGTCGTCTGAGGTGGAGCTGAAGTTGAGGGTGATGGATCTTCTTGTACAGAAGGTCCGGATACGGCACCGGATTTTGCTCCAATTGTCATACCACCAGGACCGGCAACCTTGGGCTCTTCCGCTCTCTCTTCTTCCATACCCTTTGGTATATCCGCCTCGCCTAGAAATGGGACTTCAACACCTTGAATGACTAACTTGTCTTTTGAGAGATCTATGCAAGCTTGATGGCGCTTCAGCATGTCTAGTCCTAATAGTAGATCCACATCTTTGCCTTCCATCACTGTGAAACTACAAGCCAAAAACAGGCTACCAATCTTTATCTGGGCTGAATGCACTCGTCCAAGAATCGCCGCCGTACCTACGCCCCGAGCAACACCGGCAAACCGTTTGTCTACCAGTCTCATGATACCACAAGCCTCGGCGCAAGAGGGTGACATGATGGTAGCTTGCGCACCAGAATCGACGAATGCCTTGACTTTTTGGCCGTTGACCTCAACGTCGATGTAGAGCATATGAACCCGCCCGAAAACTATATTTCATCAGCTTCATGCCATTCTCGCTATGAACGGAGATGTTCTGACCTTCGGGGTTATGTTCAATAGCATTTTGTAAGTTTTCCTGCACACGTTCTTCACGGATCATCTCCGCAATCCTCATCTGCGCATCCACATCGAACGGGTCCGCATTCAGATCCGCGATATGTTGTCTTCGCCGCGCTTGATCTTCCCTTTCCTGCTCATGCATTTGGCGAAATAGTTGGGCAAACCTCTCAGGGCTATCGACTGCGGCAGCGAGGTCGGGTCTTGAGCTCGCTGCTTGCGCTCTCAGCTCTGGATTTCCCAGTAATTGTAAACGGAGTGTCTCCGGATCTGGAAGACCGCTTTGTCCCCCTCTCGACTGCGAGTTGACCTGTTGCCGAGTTGGTTGTGGGACGCGTGGAGCTTGTCTGGCCATGTCTCGGACATGGAGTGCTAGCATTTCACCATCACCGATATGTAGCTCTTCCATAGTCTTGGAATCGTCGTTGAGAAGCTGGCCATTATGATATAAGTGCTGGGACGTCGCAGGGATTCGAGATTCGGCTTGCACGGATTCCTTCAATAGTCTGACAGTGGTGTCGGAGGGTATCTCGAGGGAGAGGAGATCGGCGTCATCAGCGGTAGGAGCGGTTATTGTCAAGGTAATACGCCTAGGAGAAAAGATTAGCACACGGGGAGGACATGATAGCAGAGAGCTAGAACGAACATGGTGAAGGCGTATATGTGTGACGTGGAGAAGAAGTTGAGGAGGGTGGAGCTAGGCGGGGGGAGAGAGATGCGAGGAGGGGAAGAGAGTTTCAGCCTCTCGAAATATCTGGTGGCGGCCACAGTGCACAGAATGAAGGTCCATCAAATCATAGAACCCAGAGAAACCACAGGGCCCCAGGCGGAGAATGACGGTCGACTTTCTGTGTATCTGCTGTAAGCCTTGTGAGATGACGACCACAATGGCGGCCCAAGAAATGTAGCACAATACGATTAAGTAGAGTAGCCTCCTCCATCGGAGCGCAACAGCTTCTACCGAAATACACACACGACCACGTCCCCGCTCCCGAAAATAGGTAGGCACGCATCGTTGAGGCTGCGCAGTTCTCTGGTGCCTCATAATGGGCAGAGGCATGGGCATAGGTACCGCGCATGATGCAAGGTATTTATTTTACTTAGAACCATATAACCTTAACATACCTCTCATATGGGCTCTAGTGGGTGATCCCCTTCAAGGGCGGATGGAATCCGGCTCGGCCGGCCTCGAAGTTGTGTCCAAAGGTATTACCGACCAACATACTATGCTCTTTCTTTGAGTCACCTACACGGCTCTGTGGCTGTAGATGCTTTTGTTACTTCAACAAGTCAACACAGATCCGCCAAACAAACCAGCTGTTAGACGGTTACTTTCTCGCATGGAGCGGAATCCACCATCGAATAAGCATACTATCAGATATTCGTGGCCGCCAGAACCAGTATACTGTCTGTCCAGAGGTCATAGAAAACTGTCTCTCTGATGTTATATGTGACCAAGAAATTTCAAATCCATTCATTGGGATGGAAGTTCTTTTCTCCTTTGGCCCAAGAAAAGAAAGCTCGGGATTAGCGTCTCGTTCGTTTGCTTAGGATGGCTTATGATTCTCAATCAGAGAAAGACTTTGCAGCATGGAGATAGCATACTCATTCTCGATTACTACATCATCTCACCCGGAGGAGGGGGGGACACTTATGGTAGGGAACAACCCGCTCTCGATATTGATTTGATCTACAGATCCCCTCTGTGATCACCTATAAACTATAGACTCCAGACTATCTGGAGTCGAATCATTGCCCGAGTCAGAGCTCCGCGGGCTAGGGTCAAGGTGTCCACAATGCCAATTATGTAGCCCCGGTGAAAGAAGTCACCTCCGATGAGTGCAGTGCAGCACAGTGCGTCCACAACGCCGAGTGAATGAATGCTCGGTACCGTACCGTGTCGTCAAGGAGATTCTCAAAGGCGAGGGCGAATCGAAACAAAGTGTCATGGAGTCCGCGTTCGCGTTCACGTCTTACGTCTGCTGCAGGGGGGTGGCTGTGGAGTGGAGGAGGAGGAGGAGGAGTTGGAGTTGGAGTTGGAATTGGAGTTCAAGGCAGACATGTGCGGATGACGTAGACATCCTGTTTCTTTTGATGGCTGATGGCCGGTGGCTGATGGCTTTTGCAAAGCAAGGAACCCGCACCAGCACAATCAATCCTCCAGGCTCGAATTCTTTCTCCAATCCGTGACTCGACCTCGACCTCGACGATCCAGTCTAATAATCATAATAATCTTATAGTCATTATCATCATCACCATCACCATCACCATCATCATTCCCCAACTCCTCAATTCGTTTAACCACAAGCCTTCACCCTGTGCACTGCACTACTGTACAGCTACCACCGGGTCTCCTCAATCTCGCTAGTCCCGACGTTCTTGCCCGGCCCCGGCCATCGCCATCTTCACTGCGCAAAAAAGGCCACACGACCAATACACCACACCTGGTAACAAATCCCCAGCTTACTTGCACGGCCCTGGCACGAAGCTTCACTTCCTCCATACTGCAGTCCCTCCTCCTCTAGCAGAACAGCTTCACAGATCCGCAGAGATGGCACCACCGCCATCTGCTTCTCTCCCTCTGCAGCAGAGGCTCGTGCAGCTCGCGCAGACCTTACAGTGTGCGTTCACCCTCAATTATTCATACTGAACACGTACTAACCTTGGCCTCGCACAGTCGCTTGGTTTGTTGGGTATGTACAACCTCACTTGGGCCGTGTTATAGTTCTCAGGCCTTTCAAAGCTGCCCTCAGGATGTGATCTGGGATGGAGCTAGCGGTTCCCTGCACTGGATCGTGGAATCGAGCAAAATTTCGCTGACGCCCACTCAGGCACTTAACCCTCTTGTTCTGCATGGTCAGATACGGATTATCTTATATCACGTTCAATTACTACTCGCGATGGGCCAAGTTTTCTTATCGTACCGCCTTCATCTCTGCAGCTGTGACATACGGCATCGTGGTTTACAAGGCATTCCGTGCCCGTGCAAGAGCTGGCAACAGAGCTCAAGGCAGCGTCCTGGCTCTTGCAGCCGATGAGAATGTTCAGTATCTGGGTAAGTCACACATCCTAAGCAGTTGTCAAGTCTATTTCTTAACGGCATTTATAGCAATGGCCCTAGTCTGGCTTTGGTCTCCCCAATACCCGCTCGCTATGCTACCCTTTGGTGTCTACTCAATCTTCCACGTTGCCACCTATACCCGCACAAACCTGATTCCTACCATCCAGCCGCCTCAGACGGCTGCCCCGGTGGCAGGAGCATCTCCAAGTGCCAAGCCAGCCTACAAGGCCAACCCAACAGCCGATATGATCGGTAAATTCGTCAAAGAATACTATGATACCTCTATGGGGTTGGTGGCCATCCTCGAAATTTTGCTTTGGGGCCGTCTCTTCTTCTCAGCATTTACCTTCGCTAAGGGCTCCTGGATCTTGTTCGCTATTTATACTGCCTTCCTCCGAGCGCGCTTCGCTCAGAGCTCCTTTGTCCAAGGTCAGTTCAGACAGTTGGAGGGCAGAATTGATAGCTTGGTTGGAGGGCAGGGGACTCCACCTGCAGCGAGACAGGCTTGGGATACTGTAAAGGGTGGTGCTAGGACGTTCCATGATGCCACAGATGTCAACAGATATCTCGGCGGTGCCCCAGTGCAGAAGAAAGCTACATAGTGTAGCCCTAAGCGAGACAAGAATGCTCATGAGAATACAGAAGTCAGAGAGAAGCTGAGATTAGGTAAGGTCTGGATGGAGAGACACATAGGCTGTGGAACCCTGGTGGAAAGAGATGATGGAGAAGGGGCAATGCTTCCAGTGTAGTAGTATTAGCGGTGTGCGAGGTGTGATAAAGAAGCGGTATGATTGGACTGATAGGGAGCTTTCTCCAATGCCTTTCCCTGTCTATCTTTAGTAGCTCATTTTACCGTCTTCATTGCCGTCTGGAGTTCTTTTCTGGTAGATTAAATGCAATGAGAAAATATCGTAAATTCATGATCTTACTTTGTCTTACAATCTCTGGTAGGGATGGGGTGTCCGCATCTGAACCCGGGAAGATTTTCTTATGCCACATTTCAAAATCAATATTGCACGCCTCGATTATGCCCATTATTACTTTGCCGTAGATCTCAGTAGCCCGTACACTTAGATCTCCTTCCGAGCGTACGTAGAGGAAAGGGAGCAAAGTAGGGCGACGCTGAAAGTAATTTGAACAGAGAGATAACCCCTGCTTACCGGCCGCCTCTCAACAGGCCCGCAGCAACTGAAGTGTACATTGAAGTGTCGCGCAGGATCGAGAAGTTCACTATCACTTCCAGTCCGCGAGCCCTGTTGAAAAGGAATGGGCATCATAACTAAATGACAGTGTGTGTGTCTGAGGCTACTACCAAGTACTACGACAGCGGCGGCTCATTACTGTCTTTATTAATCTTAGGTTGTCAAGTAGGTAAACCATAACACAGATTCCAATCGGATCTTCACTCGGGAATTTTGGTTGTACGCGGGCGGAATGCATTGCAGTGGACTATCGGATCTGCCGTCTCCTAGATCATATATACACCTATTATGATATGGTAGCGCGCTTACTAGTAATCTCGGAGAGGAGAGTCCATTCTACTTAGACGCACTGTTTGACCTGATGCCTTTCTTCCAGCATGCGTAAACATTTCCTCATGGCTAAATACCCGTAAACAATTTTTTGTGCGGTCTAAGAGTAACATTAATTTGATGCATGAGGATGCAAACCAGGTGCCAGTTTCGAGGAGCTGCAGTAGATGAATTTTTTTTCACTGATTGCACGGTCTTGTTCGCCTAGCTGGAATAGTTTGCACCAAGCCAAAGGATATGGTAGTATTGATGGATAGATACAGTCAATATTGAGAGAATCTTAGTTTGATGCTTGCTTCTCACTAATAATTGCAGTTGAGCACGAGGCCCAAAGGTAAGCTCTCATATTCCTCGTATGTGTTGAGCCAAGCGAGCCTATTAACTGTAACAACGCCATTCATCATGCAACAATCCTCCCAATTTGAAAGTCGCCGCTGCTGAACCCCAAACTCCATAGACATCAGCAGACGGTAATCACCAAATGAACCTATTCAGGCCACGTCTGCAGCACCTTTCTCACTATGACCGGGAGGTAGTACATCTGCCAAGGTCTCGTCCGTACCTTCCAGGTCCTCCTCAACAGTAACATGATCCTTGACTCTGAACCAGATGACAGGACTGGCGCATAGAAGAGAAAATAGAAGTAGGCCCCAGTTGGAACCAAACTCGGCCATGAAGGAGATCTTGTGGCTATCTAGGGACCACATTACAGCAGCACCGGCAGATTGAATTCCCTTGTAGAAACCCACAAGGTTGGCAGAACGGCGACCAGAATTGGATAGAGCACCCATGTACCTAAACATCTGTTAGTAAGACGCGCGTTGGAGAAGCGAAAAAGACATGACGAACCAGTAGACAGCAGCTTGCCAGATGGAATCGTAGAAGCCGTAGAAGAAATACAAAAACATCGGTCCAGCGTAGCCAGAGGTCTGCCAATCGGTGGGCTGGAATAAGTCTGGGTGGACAGGCTTATGCGTGTCTGGGTCAATTGCAACTGTATCACGGGTATATCCCTTCTGCCAAGCATAGCCGCCACCCCAGATAGCCATAGTGAGAACGAACAAGACGCCGAGGGAGTATTTGGCTCGCATGGAACGTCGAACCCGTGCAATATCCATAGAGTAACCGTAGACAATAGCTCCAACGATTTGAGCAAGATAATAGAGAAGGTTATTGAGCGCCTTGGTTCGGGTATCGAAATGTGCCCCGTTCACGCCGTTTTGCTGATAGGTTGTGAACCAATTAGAAGTCCAAAACATGGGGAAAAGAAGAACAACAGTGGGTTCGTGCCTCAAAGTCTCCCATAAACCAACAAATTCGGACTGCCAGCTAGGATGCTTCATCAAAACGACCTTGGTACCATCGGGACGGACGACATCCTTAGCGTTGCAAAGGAAAAGTGCGAGGCATGCTCCGAGGAACATGAGAATAATGAATGCGATATACGTGCCGTCGCCGACATTCTGGTTCGCTCTAACATGAATGTTTTGTCCGAGAGGGATCTAACAGCAGTCAGAATAGAATCTACAGCAGATGGATAAGCCAAAAAAGCATATAGGGCCGGCCAGTTACATAACCTGGTCCGGCCCAACATGCATAAACTGAAAACTAGTGACCTACCAGACTTCCGATAACAGCACCCATGTTGAAAATAGCCCAGAAGATAGCAAAGAACTTGCCTTTGGAACCCTCCTTAGGATAAGAAATCATGATCGTTCCTTGGGCTGTCCAGAGCAAACCGGCACAGACCCCAAGAAGTGCCCCGGCGAAGATATTGAAGCCTCCAACACTTGCATGTTCGGAGGCAAGCAGACTGATAGCATAGATGCAGTATCCGACACCGCCAAAGGCGAGAGTAACCTTGACCCCCAATTTGTTGACAATGGTGCCACCGAAGAAGCCAAAGACCGCGAATGTTGAATAGAGAGCCGTGTTCTACAGAATATGACATGTCAGCAAGCTATGATATCTACGTTTTTGCAAATGAAGTAGGTAACTTGGTAAGTCTTTCTGAAACTTTCAAGTGGCACACGAACCATGTTATCGGCCAATGTTGCATCCGTCTTTCCTCCTCCACCAAGACCACCCAGAGCATTGAACATGCCAGGGCACAGAAAGCACACGAAGGAGACCATGACCAATTGAGTCCGAGGTGAAGCATACCAGGGAATAGAGAGAGGGCCAATCTTGCGCGTGCGATACTTCCATCCCGATGGAAGCACCGAGTCGAGCTCGGGATCGACGGCGGGCTCAGCAAGTGTGGCAGGCTCCTTGATATCGCTAGCTGGCTGAGTGACGGGGTCAGCCGCCGTGGGAGCTTCTGAAGCCATAGCTAGGTGTTCGTTGCAGCGGCTGTACTCACGTCCACGGGATTGAAGTCGGATGCTGGATGGATACAGCAAAGTGGTCAATCAATGGAAGAGTGCGGGTACGACTGCGTGAGAGATGGATAGAGAGGGGTCCTTAGATCCCCCGCAGTGTTCCTATTGACTTCACCAGTAGTTTGGTGACTGGCCTGTCCTATCCACTTCAGCACCAAGCTTGAAGTGCTCGCGCTCTGCAGAGAGTCTGGCTGGCGAAGCCGCTAGAAGCAATTCGAGCTGTCCGGAGCAGTGCAGAGATCTCACGGCGCACTGGGGCACGAGAGGCACGGAGGGACGCAGGAGCTTCAAGAAAGGAGCGGGAAAGCACCGTCAGGAGAGAGGGGAGGGCGTGAAGTGATATATAGCATACCAATGCCAATCAATCTAGGAGTGACCCTCCCAGCACCTACCCACCAGCTATCCATCCAACCATCGAACCATCCATCCAACCAGCGGACCAGCGAACCAACCATCCATCCATCCATCCATCCATATCCTGCACCACGTGAGAATTGCAGGGGAAGGGGGTGGTAGTGCTGTGCAGCGCAGCGCAGCGCAGTACAGTATACAGTAGCGCAGCAGTGAAAAGATAACGGCCTCTCTCTCGGCAGCTATGCAGCCACCCTCGCCATCTCCACACGACAGCTGCCAGCCTGGGAGCTTCCGTGGCGGCTGCGGCGTGTGAGTGGCTCCACCATTGCTTGCTTACCCCAGCGGGGAAGAGCAGAGAGCAGAGAGCAGGGCAGGACAGATTAGGACAGAGTAGGACAGGACAGGGCAAGGACGAGTGGGAGACGAGGGAAGAAGCACTGGACTCCCAGAATGGACTGGGCTATATTATTCCAACAAAGAGATCGGGGGGAGAGAAGGAGAGAAGGAGGAGAGAAATGGATGGATTTGGTGATCCATGGAGAAAAAAAGGTAATCTGGGAAACGAACACACGACCAGGTTGGTCGAGACAGACTGCACAGGCTGCACAAGCTGGCTGGATAGATACCTGGACAGCTCTCTACCTGAGGAAGAGCATTCCTTCGTACAGTACAGTACTGTACAGTACACTGTACTGTACTGCACTACATTACACACCAGATGCCACCAGATACCAGACCAGATACCACTTGCATCCTACCATGCCCATACCATGCCCACCACGCTATGGGGCGATCTTTCTCTATGTAACGTGTGATGGTTCTCTTCCCCTGCCCCTGCCCCTTCCCGTCCCTCGACTCCTCGATTCCTCGATTCCCCTGTCCCAAAAATTCCACTCTAGAGACTAGGCAGTGTAGTCTCTCTACCTGCCCTGCCCTGCCCTGCCCTTCCCTGCCTTGGTGCCTCGGTGCTTTGGCGCCTTGCCTTGCCTTGCCTATTGAGCTCTGTTCTCTGCTTCGAGAAGCTCTATGGAACGCCAACGTCGTCAGCAACTCCTAACCTGAGATACGGGTACGGGACCCTCTTACTGTGAATAAAGTGTGGCCATTCTACACTACACTACCCAGATTGCGGTTCCTCTAATCCTGCTCTCAATCCTGTCACTCGTATATGGCGCCACTATACAGCGTCCTCGTATTATCGGATATGTTCCGTGGTTGTCTCAACCTCCCAGCCAGCACTGGCCTACCTAGACAAACAAGCAAATCTAGGCTTTGTATCAAGTGATATTTCGAAAGTCTTGCCACAGCTCGCGCCCTGCCTGGGCGTTGCTTTAGGAGTGCTGAGGACACATGAGGGTATGGCCGCCGCATTACAGCTGTTGCATCAGTCTCAAACAACGCTCTGTGGGTAATCTTAGCCTAGGCAGGACACACATGAAAGGATGAAATCACTCAGCGAAATGGCAATGCGGCTGGAACGCGCTCGGCACAGGCTCCGAGATGAGGATGGATCCAGTCGCTGCTTGGTGCGGGTGGTGACCATCCCATCCCATCCCATCCCCGACAGGATAAGGGCGGGACTGACCCAGGGTTTGAGAAAGCGAAAGGAGGGGAGGCGGAGGAGAGTCGAAGGGTCCAATGCAAACAAGGGTTACTCTGGTCTGGTCTGGTCGTTCGGCCCACAATTGATTGTCGTTACTGTACAGTAGTGCTAGTTCTATCCATGCCGAAATTCACAGAGATGTACTGCGCTGTACTGTACTATCTCTGTGTATCTTGCAAACATCAAATCCGCCCATAGGTATAGGGTAGGGCAATCTTGAGCGCCAATCAAGACGCTGCCTTCCTCGAAAGAAATAGACCACAGTCTGACAATGCACCTGATAGACTTTCCCTTTCGCGCGGGACGGGCAGGCAAGGTTACAGCAACCGACTTTTCGTCCTACGATCCCCTACCTCGTCCTCCGTCTCGTGTGCTTGTTACATGAGGCAGAGGCAGCTAGCACCAAAATCCAGAAAGCGATCGGGCGGCCCTCCATGCCAACACCATGCCATGTGCATGCTATTGACAGGCAGATCCATGCGTGGGTTGCGATGTATTCTCTTAACTAACTTTGCATCTCCTCTACCGTCGAAGGCTGACGGTGCGCTCTCCTTAGATTTGTTCGAGACAAATCGAGTTACACTAGACGAGGCAGTACGTATCCATAGATTCGAGTTATTCTTCACATTTCTCATAGTCTACAACATTAAGCTCTGAGTTTCAAGGCGAATCTTTTCTGTTGTCTTCATTTCTTCATCTTCTTTTTTTCCAATTCTTTTCTTTTTAAACGCTAGCGACATAGTATGTTATAGCAGAATTTATCACTACGCTCTAATACTAAGCAAATTTCCAATTCTATACCTACATTTTCAAGTCTTCTCTGATTGTTGACTATCTCAGACCAAGGTCCAAACAGCTTTCGGGACCCATAGCTGCTACATTCTGCACGGCATAGGTGGTATCGGCGCAAAGCCTATGGACAGGCCCTAATATTTACAACAGCATCCGCGCGATACCCACCCAGCCGCCGAGTATCTCATCGTTCGTCTTCTCCGTATTTGACAAGGCTCTAAAGCCCTCTTTTTGGATGTGGACTGGTCTCAATTCCTTCGGATTGGTCGTCTCTCAAAGCTTGCCGCTGCTTGTGTTGACGCGCTGCTGATATCGTGCAATTCTTTGACAGACAATGTTCGAGAACCATACAATTTCGGACTATCAAAACACAGAAGTAGTTGTTAGAAGACTACTGCTTTGCAGAAACTGTGTGGCTTCAACTCGTCCGAGTCCATAGTTCTAAAAGGTACATAATCTTCAGTCATTTAAGCTCTACCTTTGGGGACCTGCATATGAGGCAGAGGTATTGATTACCGCATGTTACACCGCAAACTTATTGGAGCAGGTTCTTCAGATTCAATACAATCCACTTACATTGCGCCGACTTTACTAGTACTAATTATTCCGTTTCTCACAAGTCAACACTCACCACATTATTTTGCTTTCCAGAGCCCTTCCTTAGTCGTACCCCCTACTTCCCCGATGACTGCCCAGAAATTATTCACATCATGCGCAAACCTACCCAGAAACAGTCCATCAACTCCTTGTTGCAACCCTTCAAACGTCCCTGGCCCTGCACTTCCCCCATACAAAAATCTTGCACCGTGCTCTTTGCCAACCGCTCGACAAATCTCCCTCAATGAAGTCACAACCTTTACTACGTAATCCGCAGCAGCTGGCTCCGGCTGCCCAATCGCCCAGACAGGCTCATATGCGAAAATGACTTCTCCTTGCTCTTCCAGCACAGAGAGTATGCTTTCAACCTGCGGGCTCACCTCCTCCACCGCCTGCTCTACAGTTCCCCTCGTCTGCTCCCCTATACATACCAATGGAGTCATCCCATTTCTGGCCACAGCTTTCGCTTTGAGCGCAACAGTCTCGTCCGTCTCGCCAAACAAGCGTCTCCGCTCCGCGTGTCCCAGCTCCACGATCTGCACGCCCAGCTCCTTGAGCGTCCTGGGGGAGACTTCTCCGGTAAAGGCTCCGCTATCTTCCCAAAAGCAGTCAGGGGCACCAAGGTGAATGGAGCTGTCTCCAAGTTGTGTCTTCACGTTTTGTAGGCTCACCAGGTCGGGAATGATGAAGAGGTCTACTGGAAGGGGTTGAGATGCTGCGTACGGAGCGAGGGGAAGGCATTGCTGAACGTATTTGGTCGTCTGAGCGAGGGAAAAGTAAAGTTTCAGGGAAACGCCGACAGTCCGTCTCGGTGCCTGGTCTTGTCCGTGTTGTGTAAGGCACATTGCCAGAGGTTGACGGAGTTGGAGCTCGTCCTAGAAAGCTGAGAGCGAGTCCTTTCAAGATCGGTAGAGCAGTAAATTGCGAGGCAAGTGTTCCTCTCCCCATGTACTTGTCATCTTTGTAAGGTGACAAAGATGGGCGGACTAGTCTGCAGAAGGCGACGAATCATGCTTCCAAGTCTTTTAGCTGCGGACTTCTACTGCTCTTCGCAAATAGAATCAAGCTGCGAGTAAGCAAAAGTGGACGGCTGACTATGTCATGTTGGAAGCAAAGTCAACGGTCAACAGCTGTTTTTGTAGGAGCACCAGGGGCTACAAAACTGGGTAGCTTTTGTTCAACAGGTAGGTAGAGAGCGTACCTAAATTCTTAGCCGTGGCAGGGGCCTCCGCAACAACCCCGCCATTCTCGGATTGCCCCTTTTGGTGTACCCGGCCCAATTAGCAATGGGAAGAGACATTTATCCTGACAAAACCAGAATATCCTTTTCAAGCATGTAAAGATGTTTTCGTTCCTTCTCTGCTCAGTTCTCGTATCCCGCAGGTCTTCTACGTTGTCTTTCCATCCTCCATAAGTCTTCATCATATCCCACCACCATCCAGACAAGTCACTACCAACCCCACATCTCCACATCTCCACACTTCTTCCTCTTAAACAATGGCAGCGCCGCAAAAACTAAGAATAGTCGTCGGTGGCGATGATGGTAATTCCAGTCCTTCTCATTATTCGGCTTCTCATCTACCACTCGAACGAACGAAGGGCTGATCCTGGCAAAGCCGGTTTCGAGTACAAAGCCGCTCTAACCAAGCTCCTACAATCCTCCTCCCACGTAGAATCCGTCCAAGACGTGGGCCCTCACAGCGTGGATGATAAAACTGCATATCCTCATTTTGCTGTTGACGCTGCAAAACTCATCAGTGCTGGCAATGCTGATCGCGCTCTCCTAATCTGCGGCACCGGTCTCGGCGTTGCCATCTCTGCCAACAAAGTAACTGGCATCCGTGCTGTTACAGCCCACGATTCTTTTTCCATAGAAAGAGCAATATTGAGTAATGATGCTCAAGTGTTGTGTTTGGGACAGCGCGTGATAGGACTGGAGCTTGCAAAGAGGTTAGTTGGTGAGTGGGTGACGTATCGGTTCGACGTGGTATAATTGCATCCAAAAGCAGAAATTAAAGATGAAAACTGATGAGAGATTAGACTTCCGCGAGTGCGGCGAAGGTCAAAGCTATTGATGAATATGACTTGGCAAATTAGAGAAATGATCAATGGGGCAGCGAGAAAAGAAAGGTAGGAACGTAGGTTGGCGGACATTAGGAAGTGCATCGCAGAATGAGAACTCAATATAACTGGATATCATCTATACAAATTGTCCATCTCAAAGAACCTGAGGAAAGGTTCTCTATCATTCCTATCTGCTTCTATACAAGCTTCCGCGTCAGAACAATTCCGTACTCCGAAGCACTTTGCGCAATAACAGAACCAACTAACTCCAATCCTTCTCAACACTCAGAAATATAAATCTACGATATAATTACACGAAGGCTTCGGCAGTCTTGCTCTGCCTTCGGGTCTCCTCTAATTCTTTCCTCATAACCTCATTGAACTCTTCCCATCCATCAAGATAAAGGTGATGGCCAGCCTTCTTTATGATCACGACCTTTGCGCTACCATTCTCCCGCTTCTTCTCTTCAACACTAGCAGACTGCAGTGTCGTCACTCTCTCTTCCTTTATCTTCTGTTCGGCCGCATAACCACCTGCGACATCCATCCAGTCATTCTCGCCGTACATCAAAACTATTGGGATGCCTGTCTCCTTGGTGAGAGGGCTGGTTGTTGAAGGGTAAGCACCAGCCACATGTGGGGTGACTTGCTGCGATGGCGGGAGTGGTTGTCTTCCTACACCTTGAATTCTTCTGATCAACGGGCTCCGAGCAAATGCTCCAGGAGCGAGGATATACGCTAATGCATACTCGCCACTACCTCTCTGCCGGAATAGAGAGTAGGCATAAGTATGTAGAGTCTCGGACTCATTCTCCGGTAGGTGAGAGAAGCGTCTCGATGTCCAACCAGATACGAATCGAGGTCCCAGAGGTCCGGCCCATCGAACTACACTGAACGGGGAAATATTTGCGTCCCAAAGGTAGCTGAGCCATTTGGGAATCGGTCGCCTTGGGGGCGGATCAGAAGGGCTTTTCGTGGGGCCAGATTTTGAACGAGCATTTAAAAAGTTATTGTTATCGCCATTGGTCTCCATCCTGCCATTCTGATTGACAATGTCATTCTCTTGGTCTTGTATGAACTCATTTGCCATAGTCGAGTCTCCTGGCTCTGGCATCGCGGCCTGCACCGCATATGGATCCTCTGGTATTCCCACAGGCGAAGCTAAGATCAGTTTTTTAAGATGCCCAGGGTATTTCAAAGCATATGCCACCGCCATGTAGCCACCCATGCTATGCCCCAGGAGCGTGAATTTGTCTATCTTCCTGATAACTCTCCATTCCTCGAGGGCGTCGATGAACCAATTTTCGGCCTCATTGATCTTCCCGGCCTGGGTTTTAGCATGCACTTTGAAAGGCGGTCGACTACTTCGGCCCATTCCCAGCAGATCCAGGGCATATACTTTCCAGCCCTCTACCCTGCTCAATCCCTCGAAGTTTCTGTAGAAGAACCCAAGTCCGGCACCATATCCGTGTAACATGACTAAATTCTCCTCCACATCTTCCCCGTCTCTTTGTACCATGAACTCATTCAAAGCCCTGTTTTTTCCACTTAATCTGACTAGGCTCGAGTGCCACGACCGGGGGCCATAAGGGTCAGTGATCGAATTCGTCCTGGCAGGGTTGGTAATACTTTTCAAGTCAGAGTGGATGGATGTGCTCGACTGGCGGGCGGATACCGGGGCAGATCCAGTTTGTGTATGAGTAGGAGGTTTCTGAAGATAGGGTATGAAACACATCACATTGTGCTCCGCAGCTGTGGGCGATACATTGGCCCACCATTGACCCATAGCAGCTTTATATCCTAGAGGAAAGTATCCGGGTCTATCGCTAGGCTGCCCGCTCTGTTTTGCTCGCTGCGAGGCTAGCATTTGGGTACGATTAGAGTCGGAAGCTTCAGAGGCTGACATGGTGGAATAAAGACGCCCTTGAGACCCGATACTGGGAAATGCACGATATCTCAGATGAGAGAGGAGAGCTGGCCCTTGGAGTATGTCAGCGGGCGCTGCTCGCAAGAGTAGCGACGGCAAGCTGAGTGTTTGATGCAATTTGCGGTGCGGTCAGTGAGAAGCAGGAGAACTGCCCCTCGAGAACTGGTTAAGGGGTGTTGCCGTATGTATCTGTTTTGCAATTGAGACGCGGATGGCCGGACTTAGGTAGTCCCTAAATGCGCGGCCTACGCATAAGAACAAAACATCCACACGGCTGGATCCGAATCGATGACGAGGATGCAGGTACCAGGCTAGGACGTAGTTGTGCTAATTCTGGTCTCAGACGATCGATGACGGATTGAGATACTGAGAGACCTGTGGCGGAAAGGTGTCTGGTGGCTTGTTCGGGGCTGGATTCTCCCAACTGCAGGCGGCGTGCAAGGGGTGAAGAAGTCAGAGGGGCTGCAGTATGGTATGGTATGGTATGCAGCGAATGTTTCCACATAATATAGCGGACATCCGGGACGAAGATTGTCCGATGGGATGGAGAGAAGACACAGTAGATGGAGTTACTCACACACGGAGGCGGACTCGGCCGGTCTACTGTACTTGTAGTGGCCAAATCAAACCGGCTTGACGCGAATGCGCATGCGAAGACTGTGATGTGACCATTTCATTCCAGCCTCAAGAGGGAGGCGTCGTCAAGGGTCATTTTCTCTCTAGCGCTTATTACTGGCTTTTGTCCGTGCATTTGAGTCGATTTAGATCAGAAGTCTTTTGGGCATACAATGCAGTACAGACATATACTAAAGATACACAAGGTAACCTCACGTATAGTTCAAGTGGCCGGGTGAGATTTGGGGGATTGGCCGTAGCTAGCAACCGATCTATACTCCCTAGGTATCTATAATTAGGATTCGATCAAAGAGATTGCTGATGGTTGAACTTGCAAAGTAGAGTAATATGGTTGACTTAGATGAACGTTGAGAGAAGGGCTAATAATCTTTTAGTTTTTGGACTACTTGAAGGGGGTCGATCTTCCTGCCTACGTTGTCTTATATATACCTCTTGGTGCTCAATTAACTCATAAAATGCGAGGAACCTAGAGTGCTGATGCAATGGGCTTGGTACATACAACGCTATTCCTCCTTTTAATCAAGGTTAGTTGATATCAAATACTCACATTTCTCCACGGGAAGATATATAGTTTTCAAGTGGAGCTTTTCTAGAAGATAGCTCCTTGATGCCTAAAGATTATAAATAAGTCGCCTGGCCTATCAATCTGTTAATATAATCATTTTATGGAGACTCTAGGTCAAAGAATCTTTGTTAAGGGGAAGAATAGTACATACAGCACATGATCTAGGGTTGCGACTGGACTGGTTGTTTGTTTAAGGCCTACAGACGCCTCGGAGATTGTCTAAACACGTAATTAATCCTACCTTCCCGCACGCCTACCAGTACTGCATATGCTCTCAGGGACGTATAAGGTCACTACATCACATAGATTCCTTAAAACCGACCTACGATTTGTATTTTGTTTCTTGCGGGAGCCCATGAAGTAGAGTAATGGGCAGAAGGAGGGAGCTGTATTCCCAGAAACATTGTTTATGGTTCATTTCTAGCCGCGGCTTACCAGGCTTATCAGGAAGCCCTACATATCACAGCCAGATTTCCAAATGTCCATCTGCAACTGCTTGCGCAACAACGCAAAATTATCTCGGTGGTGACAAGATCATACATAATACAATAGCAGTCAATCTTTGAGTTACCCGCCATGATAATACAATAACTGAGGCCCTGAACCTCTAACACGATGTCGAATCTCGACCAGTTAGTCAAAGGCGCGCCCCCTGCGAATCAATATATTGTACCCTCGACCACTCCGGTCATCTCAGCAGAGTCTTCTCCTCCGCCGTCTGCCGACTCTGTTCTAGATCCACTGGCGTCCCTTCCCTCCTCTCCGCCACAGATCTATCTGAATCTTCTGATTCTCGAGGCATCGCTCCGAGCGCAATGGCTGCAACTTCGGAGTCGGCGACGTCAGCACACCTTCTTCTTGTTACTTTTAGCGTTGTGGAATCTATATTTTGGATATGCCTTGTTCCTTAAACCACGCGAGGATGGTAGCGGCGTTGGGGGCTCGGTCTACTGGGTAGTGGAAGTTGTTGAGAAGGTCTGCTTCATGGGCGGGATCTTCACGGGCATCTTGATCTGGGTCACCGGGCAATGGGAACGAGGTATTCGATACCCCAGAAGATGGGTTTTTACTACAAATCGGGGTTTGAGGGGCTTCAATTGCAAGCTGGTAGTCATCAAGCACAGTTGGTGGAGGGAGATCTCATCCACTTTGGGGTTTATTTTCTCATATGGGCTATTTTCTGGTCACAGCGGTACTTCATATCGGTTTGTGGACCATACCTTGTTGAAAGAATCAGAAAAGGGGCAACGGAGGGCCGGTCACCACGCGTTGCCACTTTCGATCAAAGATGACGATACTGGCTACGAAGAGGATTTAGCAGATGGCGGGGATCATATCCAGCTTCTGCTGCTACCAAAGCCTTTTTCTCCAGCTTTCCGAGAGAATTGGGATATTTATCGATCGGAGTATTGGGAGAAAGAAAATGAACGAAGGGCGGTTCTGCGAAGGAAGCTCAAAGAACGGGATAGGAAGGTGGCAAAGGATCAGGGACTTTGGTTATGGTGGACTGGCTATCGAGGCCTCAACCGCGGAAAGATGCCTGATGTTGAGAAGGTCCATCATTCTATCCATCGTCATGGCACCGTTGACAAGCGTCCTCGAAGCGGAAGTGTCCGCTCTGGGTCTCATTCTAGGAATTCGTCTCGGAGCACAACTCCAACCGCAGATCCTAAGGAAGGAACCTCAGCCGGACACTCTCGCCGTGGTAGTAATGCTTCAGATCGTAGGAAGAAGAGAACCACACCTGCTACTAGAGTCCAAAAACTCACACCTTCCGCGTCCCGGTCAGCATCTCCTGATGCACTTTCGCCGCTAGCAAGAGAAAATAGCTTTACAAGCGTTTCGTCTTTGGACAGCGAGCCTTCTAGAGCGACGGGGGGTTGACGAAGAGTTGATAAAAATTTTGGAGCTATATCCTATCCCGTTAAGGAAGTTAATTTCTAATAGAGGCTCCACGCAAATATAGACAGTGCCCGAGTCATAAATCTTTATTGCGTATTCATGATGCTCCAGCTTGAGTGAAAGGTTAACCATCGTTTAGACTTCCTATATCAGCGAAAAAGACAAAATGCGGAATCGCAGATTGTGAGTTGAGATATCGTACCGGGGAAAAAAGTACTGCAGTGCTTGAACCCTGCCCACCCCACCTTTAAAGTGAGGCTGATATCAAAGCCAAAAATGGCTAGGTACATTGCCTGCCCTTCGACCTCAACTACCTCAGCAGCGTCACTGCCTACCGTATTAGCAGAAGAGCGAGATTGCGAGACATAGTCAAACAAATGAGCGTTTTTAAGATCACTAGTCCTTCGAGCCACCGGGCTTGCTCCCGGACCTTGGTATTCACCTGCAAAACATCTTCGATATAAATCTTACAAGTCGAATGGACAGTGAATATAGTCCGCTTCTCGCCATCTTGCGACTTTGCCTCAGAGGCGCCATTCTCAAAGTCTTCTATCACGCTGTCAACTTCGCGTTACAGACAGACTCTATACCACTACAGGTTTGTCAAGAAGTAGCCCTACTCGGCTCATCTTGATCTAAGATGGCTACCACTTCGGAACTCGTTGGAGCTGCCCCATCTAGCTCATACTCTTGGCGCGTAAGTGGACCTTCTCCTCAAGCGCCGATACATATCGATGGCTAATAATGTACATAGCCGCCCTCTCCGCCTCATATTCATGTTCCCCAAGCTGCGGAAGACCAGAAGTTTGTTCTGCCCGCGTACAATGGCATCTCAGGCACGGAGGCAGACCAAGATATTCTAAAGGTTATCACTCAGGGAAATCATACCGTTGTGGCAAGGGATTGGAAGTACGAGTGGCGCAGAAAGGCGCAACCCATACTCACATTTCTCCATCTTGGGCCATCATCTGCAGCCCGGGATCTTGATTATCTTAAGGCTGGAGGCATTACTATGTTGCTGGTTGTTAGAGATGCTAGGTCCGCCCATGCTAGACTTTTGAGTGGAGAGAAGATCGCACAGCAACTAGGCATAGAAGCAGCTGCCATCGATGTTTCTGATCATCAGCAGTTGATTGCTGCCTTCCCCAGAGCCATCCAGGTTATTAATGATCATCTAGTCTCCGAGTATCGCAAGCATCTCTTCTGCTGGCCTAACCTCAATGATCGTCCTCAAGGTCAATACGGCAAGGTCCTCGTCTTTTGCGAATCTGGGAATGAGCGCTCTGCCTGTGTTGTTGCAGCTTATATCATGCATATGTATGGTCTTGATCTGGTTACTGCGATCCAATACATCCAGACTCAGCGCTTCTGTGTCGCTTTCGACGATACAATCAAAAATCTGTTACTAAATTACCAGACTATATTGGAAGCGGAAAAGGCCGTTGCAGTTGTCTCCATTCCCTGTTCGACTTCCAGCTGTAGTCATAACACGTCCAGTCAGCCCAAAACTAAGAGGGGCAGAGGTGAGATGGATCTCGCCGAAGGTGATTTGGACTTAGACGACGCTGATGATCAAGCGCGCTTTGCTACTCGCAATCGATTCGTCCCATTCTACGATAGGGATTCAAAGTCCATGGTTTGAGGCACTGCAAATTTGATGCCATTTTATTCATCGGGCGATTGGGGTAGAATAAAGTCAGAGCAATCGAGACAGGACATTTGGTGTGACGGCGTTTCAAGGGACAAGAAGTCGCATAACACATAATTCATGGGCATCGGCGTTTCTTCTTAAGGACACCCACGGCTCAGGAGTCTTCTTTAGGACGTCGAGTAAAGACGCATAGTTTATACCAATAGTTTATAAATGAAGTACAGTCCTCTCCGTCCGTATTTGCTTATACGGATCTGACATTCTTTTCGATCAGTCCATTTCCAGCGATTCCCTGTAACCCTCTTAGATCAAAATACAAAAAGCTAAATGTAAGTTGTCCTTAGATTAGCTATCGAGGGCTGCTATCTGTTCTTTCCCTTGGGGAATCCTTTTTCTTAAGACATTGCTGCATCAAGTCGCTGTGCGATACTCAGTGCCATGACACGAATTAACTTAACTCTCCTTAGCCTCAGCCAATCTAGTTATGCATCTAGACCATTCAATTTGTTTCATCCGCCTGTATTCAATGGGCGCTTCGCACGCGCACCTCTTTGCGGTGTCAGTATGCGCCGCCCTGCAATAGCTCAAATATCATATTGCTATCCCACATCTTGATATTCCCAGAAATATTTGAAAGTGGAGCTTAGAAGGGTATTACAGCCTCCCCTCAAATGCCGTTAGAAATCTACCACAGAGACGATCAGCTTTTCATCTAGTCCCGTCGTGTTATTCAAACGATTCCAAACATTTCCAAGTCAGGACCGCTCTATTTCCGCCAACAGGTGGGGGCATGGATGCCTCCAAGTTCATACACAGGCCTAGGAATTAAATGAAGTGTTAACAAATACTACGAAAAAAAGGCCATGCCGTTCCCAAGAGGTTAACGGATACCTGATACCTACTCCCCAAGTAATTGGATCCAACAAACGGCCACCCGTTTATTTCCCTATCTGTTCAACAACAACCACCTCTGAATCAACAAGCAATGCAATCACAAAACATGTCAATCGGAGTTATGTTCGAGATCTTGATAGTTCAAACACACAGGTCCTATTCTGGGAACCTCTTGAATAAGATCTCTGTTAAATGGATATACCTGGCATTTTAGATATGTATGATGTATTTTGAATTCTTTGATCTCTTTTGATGGAGAAAAAAAAGAGAATTTACTGAAAGTTGAGGCCCGCAAGTGCTTATACTTATTGAATAAGTGTACTGGGCACTTATTTGTATAAAATGGAAACCTCAATTTATTATTATTCCCTGGAAAGGGGAGATCTTTCATGTATACATGTTAAAAATTTGGTGGAATTTCATGTGGTCTTATCTTATATTATATTATTTTCACTCAAAATTTACTGTAATATAGTTTACTTGTAATATGAGATGAGATTACGTGCAGGTTCTATTTGTTTATTGCTGTTGAAATTTTAATGAAGCATTTATTAGTAGAGTAAGTAAGAGAGATAATGACAAGGAGTAAAATCCGTTATTCTCTTCAAATTGGGAGAGGCCTTCTATATATATAACATGATAAATGAGCATATACACTAGTAGGAGCCCACACGTGATCTCATAATGCCAACATGATCTCAAATCACCTCAGCAAAATTATTATCGCGTAGTGGAACATGTAGATTATTTATTGGAATATTAGTGTCGGATATGAGATCACGTGCAGGCGTTGAACATGTTGGAATATGAGACCACGTGCAAGCTCCACCAGGTTGGCCTATAGTATATATACAAAGGGCCTCTTCCCTAAGATGAGAGAACAACGAATTAAGACCTTTTATACTTTTACAAGATACTACTAGTATATTGTCACACCAAAGCAGGGCCCCACTCTCTAGTGGTTGGCTTATTTGGGTATATATACCGTATACGCAGGTCTGTATAATGCGACATATATTAAATTAACTTATAATATATTTAGCAAATATCTTAAGGCTAAAGAGATTGACTAATATAATCTAAATATTAATATACAATACTTTTAGATTAAATTCTTATAAGATACTTAAAGAACTAAGTTCTCTTATATTTAAATTATAAGTAATCGTTTAGGAAATAATAATAATATATATCTCTGATAGTCTTTATTATAATTAGAAGAACTCTTAAAGTCTACTAATTAGACTAACTAGTTATAGAACTTATAAACTAACTAATACTTAAGTTTTATATTACTAATCTTACTATCTTAAGTAATTTGTAGAAAATATAGAAGAAAAGGAATAGCAAAAGCTAATAGAAAAACAAAAGCTAATTGTTGAATGGACATAAGCAAGTGAAATAAGTGAAAAGGAGTAAGAATCGTTATTCTCTCTAGAAGTGGGCGATGCCCTCTATATATACATGAAATGGGGGAGGATGAGCTTGCACGTGATCTCATATCACTTCAACACTAATAATATAAAAAGTAAGTTATCATATGCCTAACTTTAATAGTTCTTATTAGTTCTTACTTAGCAAAACTTAAGGCGTTGATTATTCTTTAGCTAGCGTAACTTAGGGGGCTTATTGGTCCTTAGTTAGTATAGCTTAGGGCGTCTATTAGCTCTTGGTTCAGCCTGGTAAAGCTTGAGTAGGAGTGTTAGAATATGAGATTATATACAAGTTCTACTAAGCTAGCTCACAGTTGTTGAACACATACGAATGGCACAGGTATTGAACGGATAATACAGGTACCTAGTAGAAGTATATAAGGTCTGAATTCCTTAATCTCTCATCTTGAGGGAGAGGCCCTCTATATATACACTGTACATCTACCTGGTGGGACTTGCACGTGATCTCATATTCCAACATTCTAATGGGTGTTTCATTCAACATAATTTTGCCACGCATGCTTCTGCCCTCTAAACAATAGCTGGTCTGTAAGGGATTGCCAATAAGGGCGCCCGCTTTGCTTGGCAGTTGGCACACCTTCCATACCGCAATATCTATTTGTCACACCAAAAAGCAGGGCCCCACTTAAGGAATTGGCTACTTTGGGTATATATGCTATATTATCGCATAGAGGGACGCGTGGATCGGCACGTCAGTCTCGCTTTTTCTGTCCAAAAAGAGCATACTCGATTACTCAAATTTGAGCAAACATCATGGTTTCATCAAGCTGGCTATCTTAGCTACCTCTGGTTGCAATTGTTCACGATACAGAGGCTCACCCGTTCCATGGCTATTCTGATAATGTGTAAGTTGCCCAGGGGCATACATATATGACCCAAGTTTAACGATGATTTCCTAGTGAGATTTTAAAGAACTCCGCTCATGTCTTAAAACGTGCGCAGCCAATCTAAGGCGATTTCAAAGGAAACCCTAACTAGCCTAAGGTTATTCGAGCTTTCCAAGACATGGCTAGAGTAGTGAACACAGTTCTAGAAGATAAAGTTTTTTATCTTGTTATGTTCCAGAGATACTTCGCCCTGTCTCATGCTATAGCTGTCAAACAAGTACTCACAAACATGGTGCAACTAGATACTATAGATAGTAGTAGCGCTTCCAGATCCGACCTCATTTCAGTAATTATAGTTAACGCTAACGACGACCACCAGGTGTGTGCGTCAGGAGAAGGAACCGTTGGTGCGTATGTTTGGCAGACATTTGCTACAAAGAGTCCTGGGCTAGCAACAGGTTATCCTGAATTGGTTTTTTGCACGTCACCTACAAATGCTTTCGACTAGTCTAACTTAGCCCAGTCACCTGTCGATAATGAGTGTTGAATTGATCTGTCTAGAAAACAAAGGAAAGAAGTTAAAGAACGTGTTTAAATACATATAAGGACCCTTGTATGCCTAGGCGAGCTCCGTGCACTAATACCACAAGCTCGCACAGGCATTACACAGTACTAATAACGTATAGGCTACTACCTGTGCGACAGCCCCCTATTCCCTGCTAGCGCTGAGAAATGTTTTATAGATGGAGGGGATAAACTCGACGGACGATTTTTTTTTGAATTGGGAGACATCATTTGTTTCGCGGTTTCTAGCTGTGATCTTCTGTCGTTGGGTCTTCTCAATGCTTTTAAGTGTTGTTATGTTCTGGATGGTAGGATTTGGACGCATCCCTCGGGCAAAGTTACCAAGAAGCTGCAAAACCATGCTAATTAAACAGCCTTGGAATTATGACTGCGCTAAGTGGCAGATGAAGCCATCTTAATTCACTGATTCCGAGAAAGTTTTCAGGGACCCAGATGTACGACTTTCCATGCCAGTCGCCTCTCTTAATGAGTTTTGCGAGCATATCTGTTGTAATATGAGGATTATATGAGATCACGTGCGAGTCCCACTAAGCCGGCTTGTATGTATATAGAGGGTCTCTTCTCTCCAAGAGAGGAAACGAATTCAGACTTTATCATATGAACTTACAGGTGCCAAGTGTATGCGTTCAACAAAACACGTATTCAGCATTAGGATTTAAATCAAAATAAAAGCTTTATATAAGCTCCTGTATAAAATTAAGAAAGTATAACAATTTCAATACTTTTGTCTGAATAAAGAGATATATTTGAAAATAATTAAACAGCTTTGCGTGTTTCACTATCATAAATCAGAAAAAGTTTTATTTCAAGAGAATTTTTGTTTTAGTATTTGTCGCACAGACCTAATAACATGCGTTACTAACCGTTTAAACACGTGCGAGCTCCCTACCTTATAGTAGGAAGCTCGCGTACTTAAACAAGGGCTTATACTATATTTAAAGTTACTCTTTATACCTTTCTTTTGTCTTCCTTCTTTAGATTAATATAAGATTATTTTATCTTACTTTACTACTATCCTTAATTATTTACGTATACCTTTATACGATAGTTATAAGCCTAGTATAGCTAAATAAGCTTCTTATAACTAATAGTAGTAATCATAGATCGTTAATTTCTTTTTAAACCTACCTTATTCAAGTTGAATTATTAATACCTTATACTAATTTAATAGCTAAGATATCTAAAATTAAGGAATCCTTATTTGCTAGTAATGTTTTCCTCTTAAATCGAAAGTCCTAGCTCCCTTAGTTTACTTAATACTATATTAAGGCCTAAGCTAAGAGTATATAGGACTTAGTAAACCCTAATAGCCCTAACGTTAGAAATATTAATAACCTTAAACTAACTAGACCTCTAAAGATTAATAAATTAATCGCTATTAAAACAAAGGAACGCCTATATTAGTACAAGGAAGAGAATATTACTTTTCAAGCCTTTCTAGATATAATATAGTATATAAACTAATATTTTAGATTAATACTTAACTAAGAAATAAGAAATATATTATATAAACCTAATAATATATATTACTAACTATTTAAATATATATAAGCTCCTTATCTTATAGTAAGAAGCTCATATACTTAAATAAGGGCTTATACTATATTTAAAGTTACTCTTTATACCTTTCTTTTATCTTTCTTCTTTAGATTAATATAAGATTATTTTATCTTACTTTACTACTATCCTTAATTATCTACGTGTATCTCTATGCAATAGTATTATAGTAAATTTTCAAGTTATATATATAAATTATTAAACGGATATGTTTGGCATTTGTAGTAATATATAATAAGACTTAATTTCGTTATCCTCTCTTGGAAAGAAAAGGTTATATATATGTAAACTAGATTGGTAGAGCTCATACGTGATCCCACTTATCTCATATTGCAACATAAGTATTAAATAAAGCAAATTTTAGAGCAAATAAAACAGATGAAAAGAATAAGAATTGTTGTTCTCTTTAGAGTAGAAGAGGTCCTCTATATACAATTAACATAATAGATGAGCTTTCACAACTGATACGAGGAAACGTGATCGCATATTACTTCAAAATATATATACATGAAGGAACTGAATTTCTTCTGTTGAAGGCATACGAATGGGAACTGTGGGTGTATATGGTATTAAGAAGCTTGGTTTCATTGTTCTCTCATCTTGGGAGAGAAGCTCTCTATATATCTAGGTAGGCCAGCCTGATGGAGCTTGCACGTGATCTCATATTCCTACAATCTTAATCTTTTTCATATCTTTCACCAGCATTTCGGATGCATGCAATATGTAATGGGGATTGTAAATGATGTTATATATGATTCTCTCTGGGAATCATTCTATCTGAAGTACTAGAACTTTAGATAAATATCAAATTGCTTAATCTTTCATGGTTTCTGCTTGTGAAATATTGTTTCAAAAGCTACCAGGCTTTAGGCCATATTAATTTGCATATCTTCATTTCTCATTAAATCAGGCAAGCTTGGGAATCACGGATGCTGCATATCTCTTGTCAACAAAGTAAGAAAAATATCTGGAATAATTCTTGCTTTTCTTGGCTAGTGATGTGCTCTGATTACCTTTCTTCTCCTCGTCTCTCGCAGTTTTTGATTATTATTTATAACTTCCTACATATACCCTTAGACCATTTGCTCGCGAGTTTTGGCATGATAGCTAGCACCCTTGATCATTGTGCTAAGGTCGCCAACAGGAATCTGAAATGGAAAGTCCAAAGCAGCAAGCATAATTGCAAAAAATATCCACCAGCCAGCCATGGAAGTTACGAAGGTGCAAGCACCAGCAGCAATCTGTAATCTCCCTGCAAGCGCCGCTTTGGAAGCATCTCCCGCGTAGGCCTGAGCAAGGTGCCAGTAAGCAGCTGCGAGAAGGGCGAATGCGAGGACAAGGGTGAAGAAGATCACTACAAAGACGACATTGGTTCGTAATGAGCATATGAGGTAGATGAAGCAAAGGACTCCCATAAAAATCAAGAAAAAGGCGAAAGAAGCTGTAAAGCCAACGGTTTTCAATCCATCTGCCTCAACCCCGGTTGTAGAATACGAGCCATATGCGTAGTAAAATGGTTGCAGGGTCGCAGCAAAAGTGAGCCAGAAGGCGCCGAAAGAAGTGAAAACAACGAACGGGAAGGTGTTGCCCAGGATGAATTCAAGAAAACCCCCAAGCACCATAAGAAGACCACCGAAGAAATAATATGCCCCACTATCTATAAGTTAAAGGTCTGAATTTGAGCCTCGTTGGAGAGGAACTTACGTGCTAGCAGCGCCATTGCCACCGGCACCTCGCCAGCCCATCAGGTCACAAGAGAGTGGAGACAGTGAGAGTAGGAACCCAAGAAGCGCACTGCATCCAAGTAAGACGAGTTTAAGGTTTCACATCACGATAACTTACACTGGTGTAGGGTTGCCGAAGGTTTTTCGTAAGTCTCCCTTGACAGCGGTCTGAGGAGAGAGATAGATCTTCTCGAAGAGCTCAGGCGAGATAGAAATGCTACCCGCAGTTCGGATCCTCCTTAAAGCTTCATCATTCTGTATATTAACATCGTTTAGATGTTGGTGGTTCGAGAAGTCCTTCTCTAGAGAGTCCACATTGCCATTGGATTGATTGGACGTGCCATTGGCAGCATGGTGTGAAGCCATTCGAAAGGACGTACACGTACAAGCAAGAAGCTATGTCTGAAAGAGAGCAGAGGTAAGGGGAGCAGACAGAAAATGATCCTAGGAGTTGCTGATTGAATGAAAACAAGGAGGCCGAACAACATCGACTGACTGAATCAGGACTCTGTCCTGTTATGTAGTAGCCTTGCAAGCTATCACATCTCCGCACCTACTAGTTGTCAAAACCCCTCAGCCTTCACGCTGGCTCAACCACTTGCAAAGCTAACGCTGACTACTTGGGCAGAAGATCCCGATAGGACCAAGATCTCAACATCAGGAGAGGAGCTGTCTCAAAGAGTACAAGCGTGCACGGCTGGGCGCTGGCGAACTGGGCTGGAGAAGTCTCAGATAGTGGTGCAGATCTGGAAAACTATCCGGGGTACGACATCCCTGACAAGGCTACCGTGTATGGAAGGCCTCCCGGAGGCGAAGTCGGAAAGCAGATTCACGTACTAAGTAGTCTGCTGTGGTGCTGCCGAGTCCTTGGAAGGCCTCGGGATGCTTGTTTGGCTGTCCACCAGAGCACTTCTCGAGGACCGAGACCTGGCAGTGGAGGACGATGTCTTTCCCTGCCTGCTGTATAGAAAAGCATGGAGAGTGTTGACCCTGACGGATGCTGCGTACGTGCTGGACTGGACCGTATTGTACTAGTTGGTTGTTGAACGAAGTCACGTCATGGAGGAAGGGAACGGAATTATGGCGCATGAGCGGCCCACGGGGTGCCAGGTGCCAGCAGAGAGGACTACTGTCTGTACTGTTTAGTACTGTCAGACAAGCAAGGGGGAAATAACGTTGATTTGCTTCCTACCTGCAGAGGAAGTTGGCGCTTTGATCGCTGGGTAGTGACAAGCTATAGGCACGTCTTAGAATTGGATAGTGCTTCTAGTTAGCTTACAGTAACAACGATCCTAATAGCGATAGACATACTCCTGGAAAGAAGACCTTACCGAATGTTTCGGTAATGTGTTTGAACATTGTGTACTGTACATTTGTAGGACAGTACTTGTAGAGAGGCATTGGTCGCCATGCAGGGAATCCCTACCGCTTGTATCGATGCGCTCCTGGAGCTACCACTGCCAGCTCCCAGCTACCACTGCCAGCTCCCAGCTCCCAGCTCCCAGCTCCCAGCTCCTAGGTGCATACAACGCCGCCAACGCCCAATGGCAGGCATTCACGAGGCACTGTACGGAGATGGAGATGGTGCCGGTCCAGGGGAAGCGGCAACGGTCTAGCGGCTTTGCCAGCCATTGCCGCCGCATCAAGCCTGGCGACCATACGCAATGCGGTTTGGGACTCGTCGAGTGCCATGATGCAGGTGGATGGCGGAGCAGCTAGGGAATGCGGGGAAGAGGAAGACTAGGCAACTTTGGACTGCGCAGATGGGCTTGGTATGGTGGGTGTGGGTATCTGGCTCTGGCTCTGGCTCTGGCCCACGAGTAGTGATGGAGTAATGGAGTAATGGAGTAATGGAGTAATGGAGTCGTGGAGTCGTGGAGTGATGCAGGCCTGCTCGGCGCACCAGAACTCCCATCTCAAGAGCCAAGCGCGGCAGCTGGTAGTCTAGGCCCTGAGGGACGAGTCGCAATACCTCACTCTAAGATAGGTCAATTGTCCGTTCTACAGTACTTAAGTTTACTTGAATATCCTAGGCAGGAGGAACATTATTTGGAAAATCAACAGATTCATGGCGGCCACGATCGGTTCTCGCGTGATGGCGTGTACGTTCTTCCCCTCCTTCTGTTGATGCCTTTCAAGGCTCTGAGCAACGCCTCCGATTTGCAGCTTCACTGTTGATCCCACTGCACTATATTCCTATTCCTCCTCTCCGAAAAGGCTACCGCACTACTAAGGTAGGTATCAGGCAATGATAGCTTCTACCCCTGCGCTGCTCTGATCATCTCTCCACCGCATCATTCCAGAAGCCGAATGGCCGAGCATCACTCCCTACGGAGTATATCGCCAGTACTATTCCCCACATGCCACTGCCGTTATCATGGGAGTTCTGTATCCTGAATGGTGTTTAACACTCAGCGCGTACATCCGGGCTTGCTCTATACGAGAGCTGGGAAGGCCTTAATAATTATCCCCACCGCACACCTAGCATCCCAGCATTGAACTGTGTGGTGAGACACGACAGTCCAAAAACGACTTGCTAAAAGTCGATTTTATCTAAAGACTATTCAAACAAGTCTGAAGTATCTGAACAATTTCCCTCTCTTCTCAAGATGTTTTTGATGGTAGTTTGTAACATATGATATGCTATTTTGTGGCGCCCCTGTCAAGACCCGCCTGCTTTTCTGGTCCAAGTCCAAGCAGTGCTTTTTGTTTCAGGTGTCCTCGATGTCTACTGCTATGTTGGAGTGCTTTGAGAGCTGGAGCACGATCTTATGTATCACTAATCCTCTCCCCAGCAACGACTGCGGAACTAGCAGAGATCACAACGAACCAGCGAATTGGCAGCTGCTGATCTGCCTAGATTGTCGCTGGGCACTGCCTTCCTCTTGCACACTTGAATAGGATGTCAAGCTCGGAAAGGACTGCCGACTGCCTTGTATTTATAGAAGTCAGCTATGTACTGGGGACTTGGACGTGCAATATAACCTGGGACCTCTCTACCTAATGATACCGCCATTCATTCTTTTGGCGTCGTATTTGAGAAGCTAGCGTCTACCCCCAAAGTGTATGTGGCTCGTCCCACAACTAGTCGGACCATCAATTGATAGGAGATGTATTGAAATAAGGCTATACTCAAGACGCCTGCCTTTGGCATAGGAAATAATGCCATGTCTCCGTCTCATTCTCGATCTGCTCGATAAGTGGTTGAGTTGGTACTACGAGCGCCCAGTATCTTCACCTCATTCAGATATGCTGCATATACGTAACTTTAACAAAAAAGAATTGATCGGTATCCGTGTTCATACACTCATAATAGTTCCACTGGTCTTCCGTAATACCAGAGTGATACCCCAAGACTCCATATCTTGATATCCCATGCCAAAAATTGCACAGCCAATATCTCTGCATCTATCCGTCCCATGCGCCAAGCGCTAGGCTATTATTTGAAGTCAGCAGCAGTCAACGCCTGGACTACACTCGTGCCCTCCGAAAACCTTGTTCTAAAAATACGATTCGCATTCTGGAACATCCCATCCTTCAGACTGACTACAATAAATTGGCTGCCTTTGAAGCGTGTCTTGATCAGGCGACCAATATTCTGGGTATGTGATAAATCCAGGGCGGCGTCGACTTCATCGAGGATGTACATGGGTGCTGGCTTGAATTGAAGAAGGGCCATAATTAAAGAAAGAGCAACGAGCGAGCGTTGACCACCTGAGAGCTCGGTGAGGGATTGCTTCCAGACTTTGCCCAAGCAGACCTAAGCCCAATGTTAGGGTTGGAACAGAAACAGAAAATTCGTAGAGGATTCAACTCGGATATGTGCATACCTTGACTTCCAGCCCTTCATTGATAGTCTTCCCCTCCGGCGCTTCCAGCTTACAATAACTTCCTGGCAGGAGCTCTGCAAAGATCTGCCCAAAATCGCCGTTAACCTTTTGCCATGTTTCTTGCAATGCTTTCTTCTTATACTCATCCAAGGTGATGATCGTTTCCTCAATCTTTTTCTTATCTCTAATCACAGTCTTCATCATATTCTTGAGCGAAACTTCTTTCTTCTCCACACTGTCTATCATATTCATAACCTTCGGGTTGATTTTCTTCCTCATACCCTGGAAGCGCTCGGTCAAGTTTCGAAGAGAGGCTTTACATTCAGCGATATTTTGGCCTTTGAAGTCGTACGGGGTGCCTGTACGACCGAAGCTGTCTTTTTCATCGGCAATCCAGTCGTACTCCGTTTCCATATGAGCGACTGTCTGGACGGCAGCTTGCTGTTCTTTAAGAAATTTTTCGATTTGATGACCTAACTTCTGCATCTCAAGACTTTCTTCTGTCACACGTGATGACTTGGACCGTGAGGCCTCTTCAAGAGCGCGGAGCTCATCGTCAAAACCGGTAAGCTTCGCACGCTCATCCTCGAGTTGAGCTTGAGCAATATCGTGTAGGTTCTATGCATAGTTAATAGTTTGTAAGTGAGTATATCTGGTGGCATGCAAACCTTCACTAGCTTTTGGTCGGCTGAGATCCTAGCAACATCTTCTTCTTGAGACTTTAGAGTCACGTCAACATCCTGCAACTGCTCCTGGGCGGCAGCCAAATCGCCTCCCACTTGTTCCGAGTCTAAGCGGGCGCCCTGAAGCTCTTTCTGCAACCCTTTTACGGATACCGAGCTTTTGTTAAGCGATTTTCGTAGAGAATCCAACGTGCTTTGGAGTTCAACGAGCTTCCCATCCTTGTTGTTGTCAAAATCTTTCATATCCTTTTCAATTCGCTTGACATCCTGGTTGGCTTCATCCTGGCGCCTCTTCGCTTCTAGAAGATCGGGTCGCAGTTGAACAATGATAGATTTCATATTCTCGACTTCTTGAATGATCGAAGAAGATGAATTTCCTCCAATTTGTTCCTCAGTAAGCTTGATCTCGTGCGATTTGAGGTCGAGCTCTTGCTTGATCTGTTTCGCTTGGTCAAGCTTCTTTTTCTCGCGCTTGATCGTCGCTTGAAGCTCCGTAAGTCTCTGTTCCTGTATGCGAAGCTCCTTCGTTAACGCGTTGAGTTTCTGAAGAGTGACTAAAACGCCACTCGAATTCGGTGAGCTTCCACCAGAAAGAGTTCCCGAGGGATCGTAGGAGTCCCCCTCAAGCGTGATACTCTTCATCCGGACCGCAGGATCGAAAGTAACTCTTTTGGCTGTGGCAGCATCAGCGCAGATCAATGTATTTCCAAAGACGTAATCCATCGCCGTCGAGACCTCTTCATCAAAACCAATTAAAGAAAGGGCCAGATCAACTTTGCCAGGAGCGATCTTTTGTGCGACCCCGATTTTTTCGGCTGATGCCCTGAAACTAGCAATCTTATTGAGAGGAATGATGGTGACCCGCTTTCTTAGCTTGCCATTCTGGAGCAGTTGCGTGCCCGTGACTTCCGTGTCAACCACGATGTTGTACAATCGACCACCTGCACAGATCTCAAGAGCTGTACCAGCCTCTGGTCGGTCTTTGTCCAATGTAAATAGTTGAGCAACTAAGCCTTTGACTTTTGAACGCTCGAAATTCGGTGCAGGATCGGTATAACTGAAGTCGATATTGGCGACCTTTCGTTTCAAGCCATCAGATTCATGGCGAAGTTTTCGGATAGTTTGTTGAAGCGAGGATTCCTGTTTGTACATGTCATCCTCCTTACCTGATTCGAAACCAAGCTTCCCCAACTCTTTCTCGAGTTTCTGCGCATGGACACGCAGACCCTGTAGCTCGCCCAAAAGACCAGCATTTTGCTCCTTCGCCTTCTTAGCTCGAGGCTCCTCTTCTTTGATTCGTTTTTCAAGATGCGACATTTTGAGCTTAGCCTGCTCTTGTTCTGTCAATGCAGCACTAGCCCGGTTCCGCGCATCCTGTAACTGTCCTTGATAACCACTTTCATGGCCTTCTTTCGAAGCGACTCCAGTCTGTAAAGTCTGCAGTAATTCCTCCTTGGTCTCTGCCTGTTGGTTCTGCTTCTCGAGTTCTACTTTGGCGCTGTCGTATTGGTTCTGGAGCTTCTCATAGACCTTTGTCTTCTGCTTCAGTAAATCTTCGAGCTCCTTTACGGTCTTTTGAATCCCAGACTTCCGCTCCTTCTCTTCATCCATACTTGTTTTTTTGAGATCCATTACAGTTGAAAGTCGAACTTGTTCGTTGGAATGTCGCTTGACCTCTTCCTCGAGTGCCTGTGCTTTGCCACCCCTCCTCAGCTCTTTATCCCTCTGCGCTTTCACTCTCTTAACATCTTCTGCGAGATTCTCGATCTCAAGTTTTAGCCGAATTGCATTATCCTCTAAGTCCTTCGCCCTCTGCTTCTTTAAGTCGAGATCCTCAGCCGACTGATTTAGCCGCTCGCGATTTTTGACATAATCATGAGCTACTACTACTCTCGTCAAGCGCTCGAGATCATTTTGCGTCTGTTGAAAGTCTAAGAATGCGCGCTTCTCCGTCCGGAGTCTCTCTAGTTTCGGCTCGATTTCCTCACGGAGTAACTCTGTGATCTCCTGTACCTTCATCTCCTTCTTTGCCATCGTTTTGAACGCTTTGTCCCTTCTATCTTCAAACATTCGTGTCCCAGCAGCCTCCTCGATCATAGCTAGAATTTCCACCGGTTTCATATTTAGGACTTTGGTGATTCGACCCTGCATGATTAAGAAATTGGGATTGTTGATATTCAGCTGAACTGATTGGAAGAGATTTTGGACTGTCTGCTGCTGTGCCCGGTGGCCATTGATGAGATACTTGCTAGTTCCTCCAAGAACGATTTGCCTCGTGACGCTTATCTGTGCATATTCCTCAAATCCAATAGGTGATTTCTTCTTATCCCGATTATCAAAGACGATCGTCACACTGGCTTTGGTCACTCCTGCTTGACCTCGCTTGTAGATGAGATCCTTCATCTGGATCAGCACTGGAAGCCGAAATAGGTATCCAGGATTGAGAGGGGACGATATACCTGCAAGTTCTGTGCGCGGACTGTGGTCATATTCGTGATACCCAAGACGAAACATATTGAATCGAGAATATTGGATTTTCCACTACCATTGAGTCCCGTAATTGAATTGAAGCTCTCGTCCCTGTAAGGAGATCAACATGATGCAGCTGCCTGAAGCGTTGTTTTGTTTACCATCCTGAGATCACCGTCCGTACAGCATATGATTTGAAACCCTGCAAATTGTCAGAAATCATCCCCCTGAATATTGCAAAGAAACAGACGTCTATGATAACCTCCACGACTCTCATTTTGGCGTCATAGGCGTAATCGTCGCCGTTGCTGGTCCTAGATGCCGTTTTGCCTGCCAGCAAAGAACACGCGAAGTAAACAACCACGATACGCGACGTGGTGGCAGCCTAGATCCTCAGGCATTAATGCATAATCAGTTCACCTCGGCTTTTGCTATGCACGCTATCATTTGAGATGCCGATACCGCGACGATTTTGACATGGCGTATGGAGATGATATTTACTGACGGTCGTGACAGATTCTACATGCATTCGTGCGTCCCCTGATGCGAAGTAAAGAGTACGATAACCACAATAATGTCTTCCAAGAAGAACGTTACTATGCCTGGAGTAGCGGAAGGCAAGATGCTAAGCAGTGTTCCAACCGAGGAGAGCTTGTCGGCTGAGGATCGAGTGTTGAGCCTACTGGGGGGTTCGGTGACTGAAGATACATATCAAGTAAGCCGCTGCTTTCTTCTGGTCCTACTGAGCTATTAGACCGAGTCAACATTCCACAGTAGTGAGTCCTTCCTCTGAGTCTATACATGACGAGCATTTCCTTTGCGCTCTATAGACATGCAGCTAGGACCGTTCTTGCCCGACACTACTTACCTGTTCAAGTATACGAATTACTTGGTCCCTCAGTTACCCTCTAGTTTTCAACCTTGCTAATAACTTGAAACAGGGTTGGGGCTTCCAAATATTCCGAGAAATGACGCTCGTCTCGGCCGGCTCAGACCCAGGACAAACCACATTTCGCTACACAGTCGGCCCTTCGCATTGTAACCGTTTGGGGAATCTACATGGCGGCTGTACTGCAACCCTTTTCGACCTCTGCACAACCTGTGCTTTGGCTCCAATAGCTAAGGAAGGATTTTGGGCCTACGCGGGGGTCTCGAGAACATTGAATGTTACATATCTGAGGCCGATCCCTCTGGGCGAGACAGTATTAATTGAGAGCGAAGTAGTGCATGCGGGTAAGCGGCTATGTGCTATCAAGGGTGTAATAAAGAGGGAGAGCGATGGCGCTCTAATGGCGACGTGTGAGCATGGGAA
Organism: Proliferodiscus dingleyae; assembly: GCA_003988795.1. Classification (NCBI taxonomy): domain Eukaryota; kingdom Fungi; phylum Ascomycota; class Leotiomycetes; order Helotiales; family Lachnaceae; genus Proliferodiscus; species Proliferodiscus dingleyae. The sequence goes on from QYAK01000025.1 coordinate 106,827, forward strand.
GGTTAGCATCGACCCGGAGTTTCCGAAGTTATGAGATTACTTCCTTGCAGATAGAGAATACCACTAGGTATAGTGACCAAAGAGGCGCAGGGGGAAGTCCAGAGCTTGCCAGTCGATTCATGTTCCGTTGTAGATACCTGTGAATCGTTCAATGTTAGATTTTGAAAACGCCGCTCCAACATTCCAAACTTCTTACCCTTCCCACCTTCACATGTCAATTTTCTGCAGCCCGCTCAGAAACACTCAACAAGTCCCTTATATGATTGCTGCGTCGTATGTATCCGTTGAGTAACACATGATCAGTCGCCTAATCTCCTCAGAGCTAGTATAGATAAGTGCACCGTGCCATGACGTGGTGCATACCTGTACAATTTGTTGGGGCAAGTAAATACATACATTGTTTTAGAACAGTTAGGGTCAAGATACGTAATTCAAGTTAGACACAATATATTTTCTAGAATCGAGGCTTATGCACAAAGCGGTCTGTGGAGTCAAGGGGACCTGCACTGGCAGTTGCTGCCGATATCGTAGACTCACACTTAGTAGCTGCTTATTTTGGGGCTTAAGGTTGTGTTCTTTGGTAGCAAAAGCCAAAAGATCCTCGTCGGGCTAATCTCGCAAACAAGTATTCAAATCATAAGTGTGGCAAAGGACCACCGATGATGAGATATCAGAAATACTCGACGAAATGCTTTCAATTTTTGGAATCCAGAGGACATGTCACACCCCTCCAAACGCCATTTCAAGGTCTATGAACATGTATAGAAGCTGTAGCAAAACCCAGTGACAACTCCTCCAGACGGCTATGTGCGTAACGCATTCGACAAATGAAGACAATGTCTTCTAGACCGGCAAATACCCATAAGACTGATGCAGCAAGCTACGCAGCATCTGCTGATGCCACAGGCTCCGCTATCCTTGTCACCTGGCTACCAGCTCGAATGATCTTTTGACCTGCTGAATCGCTGACAAATGAAATATCCTTATTTTCACGTTGTGCTCGCTTCCATATCTCAACCTCACTGCCTCCTCTGAGTACCCCTACTCTCATCGTTGATAATAAGTTGTGCGCTGCGTTTGAGTGATTGTAAACGCCTCCATTGAACATGGCAGTCGCGTCCTTGCCAATGCCAGAGGTGATTAAAGTCTTTCCACCAGGATGATCCTTAATGAAGTCAGATACATCGTGAATGACGCCGGCAATTGCAACAAGTGCGCGGCCATTCTTGGCTTCGGTCTGGTAGGAATCCCAGTCGACTATGGGCAATTGCTCGAGAGGGATGCCCCAGTCAAGGGTCTGTCTCTTTTGATCGAGCTTCTTCTGCAATTGTTGCAGGCGGCCTTTCTCAATTTCGTTTTGCTTAAATTGTTTCAAGTCGTAAGCAAGACCCATTTGCTTCCAAAGCCATATGGACCACTTGGTCGGATCATATTGATGCCAATCAATGGCGTTACGATAGTCAGATGGGAACTCGTGGTGAAAGTTGTGATAGCCTTCTCCAAGAGTGACAAGCGCCGTTATGACGTGATCACGGGGAGAGTTGCGATCGTCGAATGGTTGGTCGCCAAGCCAGTGAGCCAAAGAGTTGACGCAGAAGGTGGCTTGTTGAACGAAGAAGATCCGAAGAACCCCAGCGTAGATAAACCCTCCCTTCCAGTCGCCCCAGCCAAGCCCGGTTACAAGACATGGAAAAACCAAGCCCATGAAAATGACGCACTTGAGATAATTGCGATGTTGCCAGACGACAACAGAATCATCATTTAGATCGGATATATCGGTACGTCCAATACGTTTTGGATTCTGTTTCATGATCAACCACCCGAAATGAGAGTAGAGAAGGCCCTTTCGAACGGAATAGGGGTCCTTGTCGGTATCGGTATAGCGATGGTGTGCTCGGTGATCTCTTGACCACCATCGGATCGAGCCCTCCACGGCCCCAGCACCTACGGCAGCGAGAAAGATCTTGAGAGGCAGTGTTGCTGAGTAGGATGTATGTGCCCATAATCTATGGTAACCTATGAATCAAATCATCAGTATAAAAAAAAAAGGTCAGGTGGTTGCTAGCAACTCGACATACCAGCCGTGATCCCCAGACCGGTCATGAAATAGTACGCAACAGCCCAGACAGCTGTTTTCCAGTGGAGAGGAGTCCAGTAGGCTGAGATGAGCCCCAGGATGGGGACGCCCACGATGAGAATGATGTTCAGCCAATTGACATGCTTGTACCAATTGGATCTGGTGATGGGTTCTTCGGTGATGTGAGGCTTCTTTGGATCGTATTTCTTGTTTCGGTTTGGTTCCGACTGCTTGGCCATACTTGATGGCTGCTGAGCAGGTACTTGGGAAACCATGTTGGAGTTGGAGAGGGATGGCGAGAGGAAAAGTGTTTTCGCCGGGAAGGGGACCGGAATGGAGGAGTAGCACCAGAGTCGGAGGAGGGGGAGGGGGAAGAGGAAGGCGCCCCAGCTATTATAAGAAATCGCAGGTGTTTTGTATCTCTGTATGAGATGCACTAGGGGAAAGGGTTGACAGGTGCAGCGCAGGGCGGGCACTGGCGCGGTGGCGTGGAGAAAGAATTGATTGGCTGGATGACGGAAGAGAACGACTGGACTGGACCTAGACTGGATGGGAAGGGAAGGGGCGATGGGCTGTCCCAGAGCAGAGGGGCCTCGGTGCCGGAAGCTTTCTGTTTTGGTGGGAATGCGGATGGGTGGCGCTCGCTCGACTTTCTTCCTCAGCTGCAATTCAGTCGTAGAGAGAGAGAAGAGAGGGAGAGAGGGGCGGGGCGGGTCGGGTCCCGGTGGAGAGAGAGGAAACACGATGCGGTTGATAGCTAGAAGGAGGTCGAGATGTCAAATGTTCTCCCGGGAGGAAAGAAAACCAAAAGAGTTCATCTCATTCTATCTTTGGGACTTTTTCTCTCTACTTTGTCTCCGATGTTCACGAGGCATGTAGATATCAAGGCGAACGTGACAGTGACAGTGACAGTGAATATGAATGTGAATATGAACGTGATTGTACTTTGGCTGGTCCATGCCGAGGACTGGAATAACTGCTGGGGATGGCAGCTGCTACATCATTAGCTCGCTTAAACCGTTGAGGTTCAACAGTTTTGTACAGGTCAAGGTCTGATTGGACAGCGGGCGGCAGTGCGGATCCCACGCTAAGCCCTGTGAGAGTCCGACATGGGATGAGCCGGCATTGGTGGAAGACAGGATCTTCTGGCTTTACGACTTGGGCACCTGAGGAATAAATCAAGATAGACTTACCGTGGGCAGTAGAAGCAGGTAGTGTGTTTTGCCTTGGGGGGAAAATGACCGGCTGGCAGGCCATACTCTAAGATACTTCAAGAGACAAACAACGATTAGCTAAGCCAGAGGCGTGATCATTAAGAATGAAGGTAGCAAATAACGTCAATGGCATCTGTGGTATGTAAGCTTCTGCCGCGTACTGCATAGTGGGCAAACGTCAAATTTCTCTTATTCTCACGCGTACGCGGACACACACACAGAGAGGATAGAAGGGAGAAGCAGAGAGAAGCAAAGCGGGGCGCGGGCGCGGGCGGGCAGACAAGCACAGAAAAGCCACGGTCGCCAAGCCAAGCAAAACCTTAAATTGTGACGACAGAGACCCTCCTTATAGTAGTCCTACACTCATACTTGCACCAGTTGTACCCTTTTCGAGGTACACCTACCAGGACTGTCAGTACGTCTTCACATCGTATCCTATCTCTTCATATCGCCTGATCTCACTCGAGATCGAATTCCGCTGACCCTCTCCGCAAACAAATGTCAGCTAATATCAAATATATATCGGATACTTACGTTCCTACCAGGAGACATATAAATAGATAAGAGGGACCTGACTACTGAATATAAATACAGTCTCTAAGTATAGAGCTTTCTTCCAAGATGCTTTCTACCCTAAATAGGCCGTCTAGTCTACTAATCTATCTAGTTGATCGTTCTGTGGCTAATTCGTGCCACTTAAGGGGGGATAGTACAGTACCACCTGTTCTAACCACCCCGCTGCCGGCCCACAGCCGTATTCTCCTCTCCTCCCCATCACTTCAGCAGCCGAAGTTCAGTAGGAAGGTTAAGGTCTTAAGAATGTCTCGTCTTGCCAAAAGGCCATGATACCATGTCATGTCCGATTCCTGCATCTCACCAAGATAGGTTGATACGTACAGATCAAGAAGAGCTTTGTCATACGGTACACACACATTGTACTATACTGGCTAGAGCCGAGACTCTCAGCCACGATGAGGCACTCCCGGATCTCCATCTCATCCCCTCAGTCAGAGGACTACGGCGTTCTCAGCATACATTATTTGTGAGATCGATATTATTGTCCTTGCCGTACTGTCTACATAGTAAAGAGTTACCGCATCTAAGGCTCCCATTTTCCAGAAACCGGAGACAAACTGTGTGAGTAGAATGAGTTTCATGTGTTTCTTAGCGTATGCTATTGTCGAGTGGTAGGCGAATATCTGGCCGGGATTCGGAGGGAGGGAAGAGATGGCTAAACAGGGGCGAAGAATTGTATTCAACGCCACCGCCATTCTCTCTTGCTGTTCTTATCACGAGGATAGACTTGGCTGGTGTGCGAGTGCATCAAGGGGTGGAGTATGAAGGATTGGTACCTTCAGCTTCAGTCTACACGCTTGGCTTCCGGCAAGACACCCTGGGAGTTTTCCAGATGTTGTCGGGACCGGCCGCTCGCGTGTAGCAAACAAAAAGCCGCCCGTCTACGGCTGCCGGTGCACTGCATCGCAAGTTCGCCGCGGCCTGGACGACACTCCGTGACACGCTCTTGAGCCTGCATCAGTCACGAGCAGTTGTCAAGCTCTTGATCCGTAGTCGTAGCCATGGCCATATCCAACACAGGACAGGCTACCTATGGCTCGGCTGGGGCGGGCCCAGGCGCTATTCAGCCTTGAATCTGGCGGCTCCTCAGTAGATGGGATCTCCGATCTTGAAGACGCGCAGATTTTTTCTGTGCATGCGTATGGGTCGTGCCGTCCAGAGATTTTTGGATGGTCTGTTGTGGTAAATGATACTATATAAATGTCCTCTGATGCTTCGCTCCATGCTTCTGCCCCTCTCTCCCACCATCAGCATCTCAGACTCAATCGCAGCTATTCATTACTGTCAAGAGGCCTGGGCAAGCTCACTCTCCGCGAAAGACTTCATTCGGACCTCGAAAGTGCGCCTTTGCACCTGATCGTCTACCGTCAAGATGCCTGTGACGATTGACGATGGGCCACAGGATGCACCTGATCAGATTGTTGCTTCAGAATGCTCTCCAAGATCCTCGTTTAGAGAGGTTGTCCAGCACATTGTTACAGTTTTGACCACCAAACAGGGGTTAATCGGCACATACGACTACGGTAATGCGTCCGAATAGACATTTCAAAGCAATAAGAGCTGATGAGAAGCATAGCCTTCCTATTTACACCTAATCTTCCCTTTACCAAAAAGTCCAGGCGCCAGGCACCTTTCTTTGGATTACAGGACCAGATGCCTGTCGTGCTTGCTGTTCTCTTGGGATTTCAACACGCCCTGGCTATGCTAGCAGGAATAATCACGCCCCCGATTATTATCGCAGGCTCTGCAGCTTTTGACGCTGATACAACGCAATACCTTGTTTCTACTTCGCTCATTGTCTGTGGGATCTTGTCTGCTGTGCAGGTCACGAGATTCCATATCTACAAGACTCCCTATTATCTCGGTACGGGGCTCATCTCTGTAGTTGGGACGAGTTTTGCCATAATACCCGTTGCGACCAAGGGGTTAAGTCAGATGTATAAGAACGGCATGTGTCCCTCGTCGGCAGACGGTACTCCCCTCCCTTGTCCTGAAGGTTATGGCGCTCTCCTCGGCACAGCATCACTCTGTGCGCTGTTAGAGATTGGACTTTCATTCATGACACCTTCTTTGCTAAAGAGATTATTTCCACCTATTGTTACGGGACCCACGGTCACCTTGATTGGCGTGTCTCTGATCCAGACCGCTCTTCAAGGTTGGGCTGGAGGAAGCGGGAATTGCCTCGGGCGGCCAACAAGCGGCGATTATATGCTCTGCCCATCCAATACTGCCCCTCATGCGCTCGCCTGGGGAAGTGCTGAGTTTATTGTACGCAAAACTCCTAGAAGTCTTATTTTTCTCACGCGGATAGATGCTTGGATTGTGGAAGTACCATCTTCCTCCATGCCCCCGGGTCTTCTAGTGTCTACTAATTGAGCAACGCTAACTACGACACTCTACAGGGTCTTGGATTTTCGGTATTCGCTACTATTATCATTTGTGAGAGGTTCGGGGTAAGCTTGTTCTTTACTTAGATTACGACTTCTTCCTTTGAAGCGTCTGGTGTCTGGGGCCGTCATAAGAGCTGTATAAACACATTGTTTCAAGTGTCAGCTTCCTAGAGAGCTCTCAACTCCGGACCTTCCAGCTATTTTCCTAGAGAGCTTGTGCTAACTCGTTGAATAGTCTCCGATCATGAAGTCTTGTAAGCTCGCCCGAAACCAAATCCGGGCACACGCACTAATATATATAGTGAGCGTTGTTCTTGGTCTCCTGGTTGGGTGTATTATTGCATCAGCTACCGGTTATTTCGATCACAGCTCCATATCTGACGCCCCTGTCGCCTCTTTTATTTGGGTACATACCTTCAAGCTTTCCGTCTATGCACCCCTTATTCTTCCCATACTGGCCGTCTACCTCATTCTCATGATGGAAGCCATAGGCGATATAACCGCGACATGCGATGTCTCCCGTCTACAGGTTGATGGCAAGCTTTTTGACTCTCGAATCCAAGGTGGCATCCTCGCAGACGGGCTGAATGGCATGCTGGCTGGCCTTTGCACCATCACGCCCATGTCAACCTTCGCCCAGAACAACGGTGTCATCGCCCTTACTCGCTGTGCAAATCGCAAGGCTGGATATGCTGCTTGCTTTTTTTTGATCGTGATGGGCGTCTTCGCAAAATTTGCGGCAGCCCTAACTGCTATTCCCTCTTCTGTATTGGGCGGCATGACAACCTTCCTATTTGCTAGCGTGGCCGTGTCTGGTATCCGAATCATCGCCACTGTGCCTTTCACTCGTCGCACGCGCTTTATTCTTACAGCGTCGCTTTCACTAGGATTTGGAGCTACACTGGTGCCTGACTGGTTTTCCTATGTCTTTACATACACGGGGGATAATAAGGCGAAAGCAGGATTCTTCGACGCAATTGTTCTTGTCCTTGAGACAGGCTTTGCAGTCACAGCATTTATTGCTGTTTTCTTGAACCTGATTCTTGCAGATGAGGATGAAGAAGAAGAGACAGAGAGTCTAGCGGGCGATTTGAATAGAGGCGAGGAGAATCTAGATGCCGGAAAGGGAGCTGAGACGCAGAGTGGACCACCAAGGATGAGTGAGAGCACTGCGGCGGGAGATTTCAAAGTCTGAGAGAAATATTAACGGTGCCTCATTATGTTTGGGAGACTAACGATTGATTTGTATGCTCAACAGATACGATTGATCAGCAAACAATAGAATGACAATCAAAAGTAGTCTTAGAACGTAAACAAAGACAGATAACCACAGCCAAAATAGGGAGAAGTTGCAAGAAATTGTCTCTGTCCTGTCTGTAGAAGCTAAAGAAAGTGGTACCGAGAGTACAGCAGACACCAAACAACACTTCCAAGCTCATAAATCACAACTATGGGTAGACAAAGGAGGCACTATAGTTTAGTAACCAATAAATTCTAGCAGGGCGACAGTGGGTTCATGTTGAATCTAGATCCCCTGAGCGTTGGGACATGACATATCAGCACCAAGATAAATAATCAGAATAGTTTTATGAGTTAGACTGGTAATGAGAGTCTCCATAACAATTTCCTGAATCCCGTAGTGATTATCACTTACGCTCTCGACAAGATGTGACGCTCCACTAGAGTTATATGCTTTCCATGACAGCGTACGCGTGGGTCTGAGTTTCAGCAATGAGCTCGCCTTGCCTCTCATTGATATGAAGATTCGAAACTTTACGCGCCCACGTATGGTGGTGGCTTGATTCTTCCTCAGGGTCAATAAGAGCTAGCGTAGGATATTTTTAGTGAGAGGAACGGTATGATCTCATGCGTGCTCAATGAAAAAAGACATGCCGGGGAGGGTCACGAATTGGCAACAATATCTTGTTGAGATATTCTTGGTAAAGCTATCGATTCTCGATCTTAATACTAATTAGTACCAACATCATCGAATCCAATTCGAAGGCTATTGTCCGTTTCGTTGAAATCGTCCACATCGCGCAGACTTTGTGGCCCATTAGATGCGAGTGCTATATCAGGTGAAGACAAGTTTTTGCCAATGGGGAGTGAAACATCTGATCGTGATTCATCTAAATTCAAGGATGCAAATATAGCTTTCATGTCCCGTAAATCCTCTGCAGGAACATCTTTTGCAGGGGCTGTGCGATGTTCGACAAAATTCCTGATGGACCGCACAATTGGAGGGTAGTTTTCATCATTTGGAAGCCACCAATGCATGCACGACCTGTCCCGAAAAAGATCGGCCATTTTGGTTCGGAACGTGTATGGGTAGATGTATCTAGGTAGAAATTTAGCCACACATTTGAACGAGCTAAGATTGGTGTCTTACCCGCGGGTTTCGATTGTAGCAAGTTTTCGTCGTGCCCACATAGAATGACGATCATCTCGAGGCAGGAAAAGACACGCGATTCCTAGACTTGCTTGGCAAGCCAGCACTGTGCCAGACGGACTTCCAGGCCAGTATTCGAGTGCTTCGAATAGCTGGCAAATGGTGTACGCTATGTGTTGAAGTTCGGCGCTGGGCTCAGTTCTCGTTGTCAGGGCTGTTTGGTATTTGTGCATCAGGTTAATTGAAAGCCAGTCTATTGTAGTGACATTCATTACCCGAAGCGGGCCATAGTAGACAATACCTGGCAAGTAGGGATCCACGATACTATTCGGATCCCGCGGTCGGGCTCCCGTAAAGTTGGTTACAGTAAAGCGTGGGTCTTGAAGAGCAGGGTCCATTTCCGATTTCCATACCTCTATTTTTCTGCCAATCTCTGCATTCTCGGTCGCGAACTGCTCCTGCGTCACTTCACCTTTGCTCATTCCCGCGAAAAGCAGGGACATATCTGTGGCGAGAAGACGATGGCTTGCAAGAGCTGCCTCAATCCTCCACTTCAGGCTAGCTGAATCGATCCTGATTCGCTGCTGAAAGAACTCATGCGCGGAAGAAAACCACTTTCTTGAAAGGACAGTCTCAAAGCCCCCCATAAGGCCTGCGAAGACATCGAATCGCATATACCATACCAGAATAATTCGAGACATCTCACTTTGCATCACCGTCTGTGGCGTGTACAATTGGGTCAAAATTTGGAAAGCTGCCTTTTGGTGTCCCATCAAATTTACCCAATCCCCAAGAAACTCCTGCAATCTATCAGAATCAACCAAGTTCCAGACGACTCTACCCTCACCTCAATTGTTGCCAGTTGCAAAATTGACAGGAGCGTTCCATTGCTATATTTTTCTTTCCTTTTCAATGATCTAAGTAGTAACGACACAGCCTTGTTATAATATTGGAGAAAGTCTTGAATCTTCCCTTCCGGATTATGCAGAGTTCGTTGAAAAGCTGAGAAACCGACAATGGCGTAGAGTAATGCTTCGTTCTCCATTGCGGCATCCAGAAACTGTGTCCGCATAAAATCTTCCGAGTCATATTTTAAGGAGTAGTGCAGATGGTTTATATTTTCGCAAAAGTAAGTCAAGTAGAATTGAAGATCTCTAGGTAGAAATGTCCAGTCGAATCTGTCGGAAGTTGAAGGCGATGAGTAGATTGACTTCTCAATTCGCTCCCTTCCAGGTGCCTGATGACAAGGGAGATTTCCAGAGCCTTCGGATGACAGGGTAGGAGACGCTGCTTTATCCTGTATTAAAGATGGTGTCTCTGAGCTATGTCGAGTCGTGCTTCTCTGACCGCCAGAAGATGAGCCTGTGCCGGAGTTTCCTACATCGTGTTTTGTTTTCCCTATCAAGCCCGAAACAGCTTCCATAGGCTCCTCGCCATCCTGCATGGCTCCCGGGCGCTCCGATTCGCGCCCCTCCCCGTCATCACCAGATGAACTCGGGCTTGTACGAAGTGTCGTCGAGGCCCGCCTTGATGAGATGCTGGATCCTTGGGATTTAGTTGAGCTTGAAGCTTCGGGGTAAACGCAGTCTCGTCCGCCTTTCTGGCATCCTACATAATAATCTGATCAGTCTATACCTAGTGATGTGGGGACCTTTTCCTCACGCTGGCAAATCGGGTGTGTCTCATCGCACTGAAACCGATAAGCTGATGTTCACGAATCAAGAGATTTACTATAACATGCCTTGACACGCCTACTTCTGCCTGCCGACCTCGGAGTCAGTATTCGCTGGTCTAGCAAAAGCACATGGATGTGTCTCGAGAGCTATGTCTTTAGTAGGCACTTTTCGAGACATCTAAGCAAGGCGATAGTACGCTAAGTAGATGTTGAGCTCACAGGTATAACAGCCAGACCGCGTTCTTCGATGCTTTGCAATATCAGACCCCTCCTTAATCTTTCTTCGATTTCGATTCTTTGGCAGAAGTATTGCAGGGTCTTGAACATTAAAGAGAAAATCGAGATCTGCATAGGAACTTGCAGAGCTCAACTGTTGCGACTGTGAGTATGAGGGTTCCAGGTGCCCCTCGACTGAAACGGCCAGGTTGGGCGCATTGTTCGTGATCTGCGCTGAGGTTTGATGACTGGGATCAGTCATGGTGGTTGAACAGTGACGCTGACAAAAATGCGAATGTCGGTAGGTGTTCAATAGATCTAGCAAAGACAGCCCGTGTTCTGAGCTCTGGTGAAAAGAGGCTCAACAACCACAATGGGCCGGCAGCTTGCGCCAAGCGCAATTCCCTACTGCTGGACATGCGTCAGCAATTTATAGATCCTGTACACGCCAGAGTGACACTGGGCGTAGACGTACCAGATCTTCTTAGACACGCAAGAACGTTGGCACCACGTTGGCACCTGCTCGAACTTCGAGGCCCTGCAATCGGGGGGGGGGGGGTGATGGGGGCAGCTTGCTCTTGCTTCTGGTGATAGACTGGCCTTCTCTGATCCACTTGGACTCCGCCAGGGCCAGGTCCCGCAGTGGAAGACGGGCTTTTCGAAGGAATGATGCCCGAGTCCCAGGCATGTGTTTGTTTGCCCTTAGCTGCCGGAGATATTTCTCTCATAAACACCACACCCTCCCCATCAGAGCTCTGGATCCGCAGAGGCAGTCTGTGAACGCGTGTGAAACTAACGATTTTGCAATTATCTAGGCTCCCTGTAATAACGCACCAGCCAGTCCGCTCGGGGAACGTTGTAGTGTCGTGAAGTGTAGTGAAGTGTAATGTAGTGTACTGCACCGTACTGTACAGTCCGTATAGTGGTCCAGCGGGAACACCAGGAACACCAGGAGCCTTCGAAAAGTTTTCTACGCAGCCAGGAAGGAGCAAAGGAGCAGCGACCTGGAAGTTGGAAGGTTTAGACGACAGCCACTTTTTGCCTCCACGACGGCCACGACAGCCACGGCTAGTGATCCGGAGGTGGTGGGCCTGGACGACGACTTGTGGAGGGGCGCAATGATACGGAGTAGACAGACAGACAGAAAGCAGAACCGTTCGACTAAAGAAACTTCCGTCCTTGGTAACGCACACAGTCACTTCAGTCTCGTTCTGGTTATGTGTGGGTACTGGTAGTCTGGTAGTCTGGTAGTCTGGTAGTCTGGTAGTCTGGTAGTCTGGTACTACTACTGGGTAGGCCGTAGCCGTACTGTATATTGAGCTGCAGCAAACCCCACTAAATAGAAAAGGAATAAATGACTAAAATACCTACGGCCCCTGGAGATCGGAAAATTGGTCGAGATGGGCGGGTGCGAGCCGGACGTCGATCAGCAAGACCAGGCCAGGACTGCAACCACGCCACGGGCCACGGTCACGGTCAGAGCGTGTGTGGCACTGGCACACCAGCAATCTGAACGAAAGGGGAAAGCGGGGGTTTAGTTTAGTTTGGTTTGGTTTGGTTTGGTTTTGGCCTCAAGGGGAAGAAGAATGCCCATGCCCATGCTCATGCTCATGCCCCGAGTACTCGTACTCGCATAGTGCAGTGCAGTACATCACATTACATTACATCACATCACATCGCATCACATTATAGTACAGTACTCGCACTGGGACGATACACAATTCACGGGCTATGGCTGGAGATCGATGGGCGGGGGACGAGTACGAAGGCAGGTATGCTTGGTACCGTAGCAATGCTGGGTAGGGAGAGAATAAGGGGCCTGGTCTAGCCTGGCCTGGGCCAGGGCCAGGTTGGGCGTTGAGATGGTGATCTGGAAAGGACGATGACAGAGTGGAGTGGAGTGGAGTGGATGATATTCATCATACAGTATGGATGGTCATTATGGTAAGCGCCGGGGGAGGGGACGTTCGGGAGATACGGGGACGGGGGACGGGTACGGGATAGTTGCAGAATAACAGAAATGGGAAGACGCACGTCTGCTTACCGGTACTGTACTGCACTGTACTGTACTGTACTGTATTGCACTAGGTACAGTATACCAAGCCCAGACCAGACTACAAGTAGAACTAGGTAGAATACGACTATAAGTACCGTGCGGAAAGTACTGTACAGTACCTAGGTAGGTGAGGTAGGTCATATTGAACTGACTAGCAGAATAATAGTATCTATCGGTGAGCACTGAGCAGGCTGAGTCCAATGGACATGGATATGGACATGGATATGATCTATTGCAGGAGGCGCAAAGCTGGTAAGGCAAAGGCAAGGCACAGTACAGTACAGTACAGTAGGGAGAGGTGATGGTCTACTTCTACTGTACTGTACTGTACAGCACTGTACGGTAAAAGGTGCGCGCCCAGCGGAGGCCAGGAGGCAGAGGCAGAGGCGGAGATGCTGGCCCATCAGGTCCCCCCAGTCCAGTCCAGTCCAGTCCAGCCCTTGATCCTAAATGTTTGTCCTGTTGTCCTTCTACTCCTCTGCCTGCCCATATAATCCTGCCAATCGTGTTCATCCGCGTATAGCAAGTACAGGTACAAGTACACACTGCGGCGCCCTTCCTCGCAACTGTCCCCTTGCACTATTCACACTTGCTCAAAGATTGAACCGGTCACCAGTGTGGCTAGATTGGGACACCACCATGCCACTCTACAGTACCAACAAGGCAATATTTGCTAGCGCTGTCAGTGGAAGAAGCAAGCCCGGCGAGAGGCGTTCCCAATTTACGGCCTTGATCAGATTGTCTAGCAGGGTCCCACCCTATATCAGACGGAATAAAGGCTGCTCCCGGATAGGGGCACATACACCGCACCACACTGTTGGTCGATTGCACCGCTCATGGAGACCGAAACGCATCGTAGGCCTGCCGTAGGCTGTTCGTCGCCTTCTGTAAGGAGCGCCTGTCTGATGAGGCTTGAGAGGAGGGGGTCCGATGAGGTAGGTCCAATACCAGTCATTTCCAAAAAAGGACAACCCATGCGTTTAGCTACGTGGGATCTTATGAGATCAAGGTTATTGTAACCGGAAGCAGATGGAGAAAGCCTCCTGGAAACGCCTCCTTCGATGTTCCCCTTCTTTAATTCTTGTTATAATAGCTGTCTCAATGTTCCGTCGAGCTGTGTCGAGCCCCGATCCTAGACCCAGGTGAGCCGGTCGCCGCATGCAGCTTCTTGCGGCTACTGCATAGTAATTCGTAGAGATAAACTAATCGGCAAGCGGATCCTCGAAGTTTAGCCGCTTGCTGTTCCTCTGCACCAGAGATCCTAGGTAGGGTAGGGTAGCAACACCTTGAAGATCGGCAAATGAAACGAAACTTCGATATTCTCCCACTCGTGTGAGCTTGCGCCGAGTAGTGCGGCTGGCAGTGGTAGTAATAGAGAAGGATCATACTCCAGAGGCACTACTCGGTTATCCTATGAATTAAATCGATCTGCAAGGAGTGGAGCTTCCGATGTAGAAGCTTACATATCTACAAATTCATACGAAGCCTTTAGAGTCTCCGAATAGGATGTATATCTGATAATGACTACGTGTTGGGGAGATCGATAGAAATTGTTATACTTTTATCACAAGGTAGGAGAAAAGAATTTCAGGCAGGACGAGTTTTCATATAAGAGTTGGAACTATCTAGACTAGAGAAGCCTTGTAAATTCTAGACTCTGCACCTATTCACATATCCTTAGTATATAAGAGGCCCTCCCTGCATTCTAGAGGTTAAGGAATCCTATACAAACTACAGGTTATGAGCCCGGCTACGCGTCCGTTGCGCAAGAAAGCCCTCCGTCTACAGGTTCCCTCCATCTCAACACGATACGTGATGCCAAAATACCTAGACACCTCGAAGCATATCCCTGCAGTCAGGGAAAGCCAGAATCGAACCTCTTGCGGTCAGGGGGACCAGAATCGATCGGTCGGACAGAAAGCCCTCACGCTACCTTAGTACACGTCGAAGGTTAGGAGGACTACGAGTGAAGGAGAGTCAGACAGAAGCTCTTACGTTATCTTAGTACACGTAGAAGATTAGGAGGAGCTAGGAGTCAGGAGCAGTCCAAAGACAGAGCTAAGTAGAGGAGCAAGTCAGAAATGAGGGTATTCAGGAAATGCTCTAGATTTGAGCCAGGGGGAGTGTGTGTGGGACCAGGCAATCCGAACGAAGGCGCGGGCACTGACAATCGGTATCCAATTGTTTGTGCATTTGTCTTTCTCTGTTTCAGTATATCCTCTTTTCGTATTCAGTACCGTTTGTCTTACCCACTATTAGTACGACTCACTATCGTTTCTCACAAACAGACTTCTTCGTTAAATTAGATTATAAGGAACAGATCAATCCTTACGATCGATCCTTTCCTCATCAACAATTCAGTCTTTTACCTGTCAGATTATCCGAAACGCGACTTATCGACGATTTCGTAACTGGGAGGAAGAACACATACTATCAGCTGGCTTTTACTTAGAAATCACAGGATTGTTGCCGGACAAAAAGAGCCTGCGAGAGGTCGCTGCACTCATCTATGTCTTGCTAACTTGCATCGCTGCTTCACGCAAAGGTGCCCAAGTCGGATGGATAAGCATGAGGAAGAGTTCTGCACCTATATTGCACATTCTTAAGAAGTGTAAATACTAATCCCATAGCTTATGATCGTCGAGGGTTTAACCATGTACTTAAGATTTAACCCCGTGGATGGCGTTGCTACTTCCCACTTCCTAGGCTATGCAATAAGATACTAATTACACAAATTGCAGCTAATTGAAGATCATGGTCATAAAAGGATGTCTGTCTATCTACAACGTGAGTGTCTTGAATGACTGTTATCGTCCGGACCTGCTTGTCTGTGATGGTCAATCGCATTGTAACTAGAAAAACCTGGCCTGTCATCTATTGACAAGGGCGACATTTGGGCAGGATACAAAACAGATATAGTGATCTAGTAATGTCATCTACTTGTATCTATCTTGCATGTTCTATCTCCCTCAAAATGTTCGGAGAAACCTATGGCCTACTAAGAACACTTGTTGTATAGCACTGCACAAATATCAGACCGGGATAATACAGGCTCGAGGTCTAAGAATTATAAGTCTCATTGTACACAGTTTTCACCACCAGTCATTCTTCAAGTCTAACGTTGACTCTTTAGTCCTCGATATTACATGGCGTGTGAGATACAGGGATAGTTACTACAAAATCAGAAAGGCAACATGAGCCGCTCAATGGGCTTGTGTAGGCAGTATATTTATTGAGAATATATAAAAGTCCCGCGGAAATATCTGAAGAGGTACGCTTACACGCGTGCGGCTATTGAGTATCCCAAAGCAGAGAGTAGAGGCAGGGGGAACAAAGGCTTGCTAATGATGTCATACCAGGTATAAGTCTCATGCATGATGGTAAGAGGTCGGGTTAGACTAGATCAGATAAATAAATTCAGGAGTCTGTTGAGTGCGAAAGTTACAAGGCCCAGTACGAATATGTAGGCATAAGCGCGAGCCTTAAGCCGCATGTGCATGTGTACTGGACTGGTACTGAAGCACCAAGTACTAAAGATGCAAGTGCTCATGACGCATTGTGTCCTGAGGCATGAACCGCTAGATCGCAAAGGGCATCCTTCAACTTCACGAATGAAGAGTACGACCAGCTACAATCGCAACCACACAGCTTCTCCTCTCGACACTACGGGGTTCTTCGCATTGCCGCACGCATTAGTCCCGTCAGCGAAGCTTAGTGAAATTCCACGCGACAGAAAGAACCATGAATCGGCCAGGTACGATTGCCAAACACTCTCTTATTTCCAGAGCCTGCCCCGCCGTATGGGAGCAGACAATGAAGAATCTGTCCTTCTCCGGGGAAGAGCGCCATTTCTGATGCTCTTGGTATGTCCAAGATGTCTACGGTAGCTTGGCGGCTGCTAGGATCTTTTCAGTGGTGATCTAGATATTCCCAAACATGCGACCTCTGCGAACCAACAGAGTGTGCCCAGCATGGGATCCTGCGGTCAGGAAGGCTTCTACAAGACTGTCGAATGATTTCTTGAGTATTGGAGCAGTGTCAGAGGTGCTTGGCCTCGTTGAAAATATTCCTGGAGCCTTCGTCCGATAATTGTGCTCTTTCTGGGTGGTGTTGTCAATCAATGTTTATTTCTTGTTTTGTCGATAACTCATGCTGACTGTGCTTCACAATGATAAAGCTGTCGGATCCCAATCGCTGCGTGGCATACCAAATGGCTTTCCGAGCCAGCAACATTTACAGCAGAATAGAAGTGTCTCCAATAGGCTGCCGCCGGCCGGGAAGTTGGGTACGGTGACTTCCTCATGGCCTGCCAACTTCAGATTCTACATATACTGACTGTGCATTACCTAATCTAGCAAGCAATGGAGCAACGTGGGCATTTGGTGGTGGGGTACCGATGGGCAGCACAAGCTTGGCCAATTCTCGACCGGGTAACGTGCCGGGAACCAGCTTTGCGCAAACTGTTGGTGGTTCTTCACAGCCAGCCACGGCTCTCGATATAAAGTAGGAACCTGTTTTCTTCTTCATGGCCCAAAATTCCAAAGTCAATACCATAGCACCATTTGATCTGAACGAGACCATAAACTGACCGGCACCAGTGAATTTCCTTCTCTTTCCAACAACCAACCTCAATCAAGCCAGTCAACATGGGCCACTTCTGGAAGTCGGAATACAGGACCCTCTGGTAGCATGCGAATGCAGCAATCAGTGCTACCGTCGCAGCAGCAGCAGAACGCCCAGCAAGCAACACAGCAGCAACAAGATGAGCTTTTCGGCTCCGCATCACAATTATCCAGCGGCCAAGGTAGCTTTCGATTTGGACCTCACAATCCTGTAGGCCAGTCATCCCAGTCAAATACTGCCGAAGAGTTTCCTCCTCTAAATCGCAATGCAAATAGTGAAATTGTGCAGGACCGGAGTTCTAATTCAACGCAGAATCTTGCATTCGGCACACAATCAAATGGTCTTGGTTTTGGTTCTGCTAATCCTCCACCACCAAATCGGAACAATGGTCTTTTAAATGCTCTCTCTGGTAGCAACCGAACCCCTTCGGGAAATCGTATAGCATCGCCAGGGAGTTTTTCAGGTAAACACTTTAGAGTAGATACCCACCTAGTCGAAGATCACTGACATCGGCTTCAGCAATATCAGCGTCAAGATCTCCAACCGAAGGCGGTCGTCCAGGCGTGGGTGGTGTCGAGGAAGAACAAGTCGTAAGTATCTTAAGCAAATGACGGACCTCTTGTTCACAGCTTTAGTCTTCCTCAAATATAGCATTCAGCTCGTCTATATTGCGCGATGAAGGATCTCCGCATTCTGCCATAAACGGAGGAGCGAGCTTACGGGCAGATGGTCCTCAACGTCAACCAGATGGACTAGCTACAGTATCGCAAGTCATTGATTCAGTAGGCGATGCTTCTCACAGTAGCGCCGAGGATCATATACCGGAGTATACAGACCCTCTAGCCAACATGAACGAGATCGATAAGTGGGGCTTGAAAGGATTTTCATTCATGATGAATAACTTTTCAGATTATGCAGCTCTCGTCAGTGGTTCTAACATTGGACATCTTGGTTTTGACCTAGGCTCGTCAGAGTAAGTCCTTGTACTGAATACGCATGGCCTTAGTTGACCTAATTAGACCATTTTCAACTCAACTGTATTCGTTATGGGACAGCGAGCCTAGCAGACCTGCGGTCCCACGTTTTACATTGCCAGAGTGCTATCGAGTGCATAACAATGCTCCTTTAGATACCAAAATCCAAAATCTCAATGATGAGGCTTTGATATTTATGTTTTACAGCAATCCAGGCGATGTTCACCAAAATATGGCAGCACAGGAGTTGTGAGTATTGGCCTTAATTTCTCAATCGATTTAGTCTAACGCCTGCGTCTAGGCACAACCGAAATTGGCGATACCACAAGAAACTGCAGCAATGGCTGACCAAGGATGATATGATGGTACCTCAGACACTTGGCAACGGGACAGAACGTGGTTATTACATTTTCTTTGACATCAAGAATTGGAGTCGAGAGCGCGTGAGCACACTTTCAGGTTTGCGAGCAATTTATGAGCTGACCGTCCATACAGAGAGAGCTTACGCTGGTTTATGAGGAATTGGAGAATCTACCCGGTGGGGTAAGGGGTCCTATGGTATAGGCTTTGCTGAATTTAAACGACTTATTTTGTTATACGAGCATTCTTGTTCTGACGATGTTCATGGGAATTTGGCCAGACAGAAGAGCAGGCGATATCTAAACACCATGACGAATTGGGATCGCTAATAATCTAACGGCTACAACTTGTGTTTGTGCTTGTGGGAAACAAAATACATGCTTGCTCAAACCTAATCTTACATACGAATGGAGTATGCGGTCACTGGGGCTTTTGGCGGACCTTCGGCGTTTGTGCAAGTTGGCGAGATGTGTCGGCTGGAGATACGCTCTAAAAACTATTTCAAGAAGCCGATGACTCCGAAATGCTTGTGCCAGTATCAGAAATCCTAGAATGTTTCAGGGATAATATCCTAGCTGTCCTTTGTCCTAGCTAGCGCACGTGATTCTCAACATCTGGTTAGCCAGCCACCTTTTTCCTTTGCATGCTTCCTCGGCCAAGCACTTGAGCGTGAAGCACGTCTTTGTGCCCAGTGCACCGGAGTCTCTTGTCCCATTATTGCAAAATTGTCTCTCAACTCCACGAACTTGCTAGATCTCTCTAGGACTCGAAAATCTGAACGTCTGTCTGATCCCATCTTCTCTATCTCGTCCCCTCCCCTCGACTGAACGACCTCACAATGTCTTCCTCCGATCAAACAATAAGTTTACCACAATTAGTTCTCGTACTTGTCCTCGGAGGTCTAGCGATCCGTTATTTCTTCTTCTCTAGCTCGGCTACTACGCCTGCTAACCGGGCGGCATCATCTACGAGCAATGTCCGCCCAAGGGAGGTCGATGTGGAGCGCATTCAACAGATGTTCCCACAAGTATCAAGAAGGAGTATAATGTGGGATTTGCAGCGAAATGGAGGTAATGTGGTTGCGACAACCGAGAGAGTCTTGAGCGGGAGAGGTTTGGAAGTTGTGAGTTACATTTTCTATGCGCCTCTCTGAACCTTTATGCTTTGCCTCCATGATAACTCGGACCTGCTTATATCGTTGGGCTTCTAAATATGTTTTCTGACTATTATTCTGAACAGCCCCCGCAATCTTTCCAGCCGCCTAATCCAATGGCCGCGTCGTCCACACCAACCACAACACCCACACCCGCCAAAAGTCTTCAACCGGACTTGATAACACGCTACAACCTAAGTTCTAAACTGGGTGCTTCGCAGATCGAGTCGGGAAGCAAACCTCAGACTTCAGCCTGGAGCCAGAATAAAGGGGAGCGGCAGGCATTATTGCAGAGGAGGCGTGAGGAGATGATACTTGTAGCGAGGAGGAAAATGGAAGCTAAGGTCGCGGCCGAGGCGAGTTTGGGGAAGCCGGAGATGTGAACGAGGCAAAGCTAGAGTCATAGTAGCGACTGAACCGTACGTGTATCCTGTTATCGCTTGTCTTGACTATCGTGGCGGTGTCATAATCGTGGAATTGCCAGCCTTTGCTGGGTGTTGGAAAGCAATTTGATGGTAACCTTAGCTTTTGAGGGCCTTCTTGTTCTATACTTATGATTACAGCGAGTAAGAAGGAACAACATTTGTCTGGTGTTGGCTATCCCAAGACCCCATAAGCGGTGTTGGACGCTGCCGGTTGCTATGAACTCATGTTATGAAAGGTTTATCCCACCCTGTCTCATCAAAGAATATACTTTCGGCACCGTTCTGACAGAAAACGGCGGGGACTTTTCACTCCAGCCAGTACTACGAAGTTTGGCCGTACGGGGCCAATGCAGGCCCAAGCGCCCGCTATCAACAAATGCATGACGAAAATAGGGAGTGGTGTCCTTCAGACCGCCATCGTGAAGCTTTCGATAGCCGATTCTGAAGCCTAGGTCGAGAATGACTGCTAAAATATTTAGTTAGACCGTAAGAAATAAGATACAGGTGTAGTCTGCGATTTACCTGCGCTTTATTTCTTCTGGCTGTTTAGGGGCTGAAGATATGGCGGAGCAATGGATAATTGAGCAAGCACCTATTTACCTATTTTCGATAGGACATAGATAGTTGATGAAATATCAAGTGACGAGCAAAGGCAAATGTTTCTATAAACTGAGTTTCATATATCTATCCTTGTTTCGTCGAGCGCCATCTATAAAAGCACCAAAAGTAGGAGTCTTCTCAGAATGTATCGAATCATGGGAGAAACAATGTAGGGTAGACCACGTTAGACAATCCCCCAAATTCTTTGTGCATGTGGCTCCAGCCGGGGGTTCCATTCATTGAGCATCCTAGATCAAGTCGTCATCTGCCATCATCAGATCATCATTGTCCGCCATTTCTGCAACCAGCGCACCCCAACATCGGAAGGCCTACTTCAGCTCCTCAGGTTCAACAACCTCGTCGGGCTTTGTGGTCGGCTCCGCATCGGTCATTTCTTCGTCTTTAGTTCCGTTTGCAGCAGCTTCTTGCGCCATCGCAGCCTTCTTAGCCGCTTCAGCCATCTCCTTCTTTCTCTGAGCCTCAGCCTCCTCGGCGGCCTTTTGGGCGGCCCGCTCAGCTTCAACCTTTTCGAAGTACCGCTGGACAATTGGTCCAGCAACGGCGCGAATCTCATCCATCTTAGCAATATAGACGGCCTTGGTTGTGTCCTCGCCCTCGTCATAGAGCCAATCCTATCTGCTGTCAGTGATCGAAACGTCAATAGTGAGGTTTAGATGACCTACCTCGCTAGTCTCAAGCTTAGCCTTTAATTTGGTCTTTTCGTCATCGCTAGCGAACTCGGAGTATTGATC
This sequence comes from Proliferodiscus dingleyae, assembly GCA_003988795.1. Lineage (NCBI taxonomy): Eukaryota > Fungi > Ascomycota > Leotiomycetes > Helotiales > Lachnaceae > Proliferodiscus > Proliferodiscus dingleyae. The sequence continues at coordinate 128,307 of QYAK01000025.1, forward strand.
GTCAATCTTGTTCCGTAGGTCGTAAATGTAAGTCTCGAGTTCGTTCTTCTTCTCCTCAGTGTCCGCAACCAGCTTATCCTCCATGATCATAGAAGCCTCTTGCTCAGCAGCAGCAGACTTTGCTATATCTTCAAGCGAAGCGGTGCCCGAAATGATAGGGAGATCACCCTTGCGGACCTGCTTCTTTACCTTGCGGGTTTTTGGCTTCTCATCAGTCTCCATGGCCTTATCGGATGTTAGTATGGTCTCGTTCAGGCGAGGGCGTTTCGTAGCATGCTCATCTTCGCTGGAAGGCTGAGGCGTTACCACTAGATCGTGACGTACATCTGGGTCTTTCTTTTCTCCATCCTTCTTTTCAGTCTCCTTCTCTTCTGGTATAGGTTCCTCGACCTCCATATCTTCCACGTAGTAACCGGATTCTACATTCAAGATTCCGTGCAAATTGAGGCGTGCCTTCAATTTGCAAATCATGAAATCGTCCTTAGAATCCGCCTTGACATTTTTGACAGAAAAGCGGCCGATCCAAGGATTGACCTTGCCAGGTAACAAGTCGGGCTGCGCATATTTTGCTTCCAAGTTGAATGCTTCCTTGCGGTAAAATGTGAGGATTTTAGTAGAGGGCATGACGTTGCCTTTGTTGAAGACGGTAAGGCTAGTGTCCTCATCAGGAATATCAGGAGACTTCTCCCATGCGAACTCGATAGGGTAGTTGACAACATCATGAATGGCGAAATCTCGGACCCGAAAAACAGGCGAAAGAATAGCACAACTGAAAGCACAACCTCGTGCTATGGCCTCATCCTGGTTGAGTGTGAAAGAGAGGTTCTTGCCGAAGAATTTCTGGATGCGATCTTTGAGCGCCGGTACACGTGTGCAGCCACCAACCAGCTCGACAACATCGATGTCGTCTTTAGTCAACTTCGCCTCAGCCAGAGCCTGCTCGAGGGGAACATGAACACGTTTGAGGAGTGGCTCAACAAGAGCCTCAAGCTCTTCACGCTTCATCATAGTAGCGACATCGACATCATTCATTAGGGACTCGATATTGATAGGTGCTTGCTGGTTAGCGGACAGGATCTTCTTCAGTTTCTCGGCGGCCGTGGCAACCCGAACTACAGCTTTCGGATTGCTCTTGATGTCGATCTTGTATTTCTCCTTAAATTCCACGGCCAAGTGATCTACCAAAGCCTTGTCGAAGTCGCGACCACCAAAGTGACGATCATATGCAGTGGCTTTGACAGCCAACTCTCCCTTTTTGTATTCAACAATCGAACACGAGTAGTTGCTGTGCCCGATATCGATGAATGCTACACGTCTTGGCTTCTCCTCTGCTGTGGGTAGATCAGTCTTGGTGATACCATAGCCTAAAGCGGCAGCAGTTGTGTCATTCATGAGACGGAGAAGCTTCAAGCCAGCAATCTCAGCAGCGTCCATAATGGCTCTTCGTTGGACATCAGTGAACCAAGCTGGAACGCTCATGACCAGATCAGATACTGGCAGTTTCAATTCTGTTGTAGCAGTTTGTTTCACCTTGCTCAGGAACATCGAGACTAATTGGGTTGCGGTGAATTTCTCCTTCTTGCCTAGATATGTGACCTCGGCGCCCACCTGGCCATTGACGTCAACGAGAGGTGCAGAGACATATTGCTGCTCGATTTGAATATCTGGATCAGACAGCGTGCGCCCCGCCAACCTCTTCAAAGATCCGACCGTGTTCTTGAGGTTGGAGATCTCTTGTGTCTTTGCAGGCTCGCCAAGATATCTGTTTTTTGGTCCAAAACCAACGAGAGAACTGTGCCGAGTGTTAGATCTATGCTCGCGGGAATAGATGGAGGGGTAGGCTCACGGGGTAGCTCGATTGGAAACTTCATTGGTGATCTGGGCAGTATTAGTGACGCCGTACATGGTACAACAGCTGAGCGCGGGGATACTTACAACATCGACACCGCGGTTCCGTGCAACAGCAATGACGGTGTTATTTGTGCCGAAATCTAGGTTGCTACGTCAGTGGGTGCTTCGAAGAGGGGATTGAGGAGAATAGTTATTGCGCTCATCCACCTACCGACACCAACGACAGACATTGCGGCAGAGATAGAGACAGGATCGGCGATAGCGAGGAATTAATAGTGATGGTGAAGAGGAGAGGGGAAGAAGAGAAGAGAGAAGAGGGAAGGGAAGGGAAGGGAAGGGAAAGAGAAACGGCGTCTATTGAGCGTGCAGGTTGAGTGTGGCGGGGGATAGCACCGAGAAGATGAGAAGGACAGAGGTGGAAGATAAGGTTGTGGAAATTCTTTGCTCTGGGTGTAACGAGTTATGTGGTGGGTTGCGTTTGTGTTTGTGTGCTGAGTGCTGAGTATTGTGTGTTGTGTGCTATGTACAGCCTTTCAAAAAATTTGAGGTTTTGCCGACTACCTAGTAGGAGCTGGTGGTGGTGGTGGTGGTGGTGGTACTTCTTACTAGAACTAGCACAAGAACAAGGCGAAAAAGAACTGCGGCGTCAACCCCACCACCCCTGCCCGCCCACTTCGCTTCTCAGCCCGCCGCTGCCTTCTCACCTCTTCTGGCACCTTCTTGCACCTTCTTACATCTTCTCTCTCTCTCTCTCTCACACACACACACTCCTTCCTTGTTCACTCTTCTTTCTCTCTCTCTTCACCGATCTCTCTATACCTTATTGTCTCTGCGCTTCTACCTACCTACCTACCTACACACACACACACACACTTAACTTTGCGTACCTACCTTGGCCTTGGTCTACCTATCCTACCCCTACCTGCCCCGCCCCTGCCCCCAGATAGTCGCTTTATGTCTATGTCACGTGGCTTTGTGTGATTTGACTCGCCTCGCGTTTGCCTGACTCCTCGTGCCCATCCGTGGGTGGGTGTAGCCTGTCTGTTTCTCTCTCTGTGGCTGGATTGTTGAAACTGCGGTGCTAGTGCACTAAAGCCACGCAGTCGATCTGTGAAGTGAACACACAATAAGGAAGAGGCAGAGGAAGAGGAACATCTAATCCTAGGCTAAAGCAAACGAGCGACAAGTAGAGCAAATGATCTGGTCTGGTCTGGTTCCCCGCCTTCCTATGGATATCCTCCCAGGAAGTAGTCCTGGCCTATTTTGAATGCCATACTTATGTTCTCTCTCAACTTTCCTTGTATTCCTACCCCTTAATCGGCCACAAACGCCCAATCAACCAGTCACCCAATCAGAAAGTCTCTAGAGTTGCCTGGGTATTTCCAAGGCTTGGGATTGGTCAAAAAATGTTTTTATTCGGGTAGTTGCTACCTCTCGAACTTGTTCGTTCGTATATTAGTAGAGCTTTCGACAAGGGGTTGGCTTCAGACGCTCATTGCGCTTGCATGCTTGTATACTAGGATGGGTTTTCAACACCCTCATGTTCCTCCTGTGACATACATAGTTAAGTAAGAGATGTAGGCACTGCGTTTTCCGAACGACGACATGCAGCTGTCTCAAGCTTATTAAAGTTTCAACCTAATTTGACATTGATTCATGAGATATCATGGTCAACCTCCCTACCGTCTGGCCCTGCTACTGTATTCGAAAAATGCCACCCTTCGTCTCGGGATTGTGGTCGTCTTTTTGGCGAGTGTTGGACAGACTACTTGGAATAACGTCGTCGATCCTCGAGCTCAATCGTCGGATTCTCGTGAAAGGCGCTTCTCACGAGGCTGGCTATGGCTAAAGGACTCCTTCCACTTCGTCGCTGTTGTCCAGATGTTACAGGTCGAGGTTCGGCACTCAGAGCAGAGCCAGCGTTAGACGGCCCGACTAGGGTCACCAAGCTACCACTCCTTTGATGACCTCTCCCATCATAGTATTCTCCTGTTGATCTCGTTGAGTCCTTCCCGCCTTCTCTGCGGAGCTCGGCATCGTTCGTTTCGTAGATCTGTCCAGTGGGTGAAGCAGTTGTAGATGCACCACTGGCCACACGCTGGCTGGCTTGAGCCATCGCATACTTTTTTCTATCTTCCTCCCCCATGATGCTCTCCACGCGTCGTGGCAGGTATACTGAATTGGTACTCGTCTGCGCTGAGATATTGCTATCAAACGAATTTCTAGTGTGAAGATATAACCCACCAATGCTATTCGACGCAACGCCACCACCGACTACACTAATCAACGAGTCGTTGTCTTGTCGGTACCATCCGCCAGGTAGCCTCTCAGCTGCTGTGAACCGTCCTTGGAGGCGATCGGGAGGCTGGAGTGGTATTCCAGCTCTTGCAAGCTGGTTCCTTTGGGCTTCTACAGCGGGTTTGAACGTCTCTGGCACTACGTTGAGGTCATCCCCAGTCGCATCGGCTTTCTCTATAGCCTGCTGCACCGTAATTGTAGCATCTGCAGTCTCAGCATCTGCACGAGGCCCACCCCAAGTTCGTTGGCCGGCTGTGAATATGCCATAGACCCTAAATGAATATCAGCCTCCTGAATGCAAACCTTAAAGTGTATCAAAGTGAAACTTACATATAATACCAATTCAAGAAGGGATTTATGATGAACATCAGAGGGTACAACCAAATTTTGAACCTCTTCAGCTTCGCACCGAAATAAATCATCATGACCCAATTCAGACCGAGTGATATCCCAATAAAGCCAACCGGTAAGTCCTGGACTTTCTTGGATGTAGTGATGATTGAGATCAACATAATGAAAAAGAGTAAAGCAGTGGTTCTTATTGTATTCTGCATGAATCTTACCACAGCTAAGATCGGATACCGCTTCCATATTCTTATGTCCGTCAGCATACAAACCTCGTTTGTAATGAAACCCAGAAACCATCGTCGGCGCTGCTTGATCAAGGATCGGTATGTCTGAACCGCTTCCGTTTTGCAAAACGCCGATGTGCACATCTGAATCTGATATCTTTTCTTGGCTCCAATCATAAATAAATGTGTCAGCCATCGATCTTCCCCTAGGTGACATTTTCCATAATCGAAGAGATCTTCACATTGCTCAGCTTTATCGGCAAAATAATATTTGGCCATTCTTCGAAAAGCAGAGAATCGCAGCATTGTCAATGCTCCAGGTAGACAAGTAACAGCTCCGCAGCCCGATTCGACAGTTCGCTCGAAAAGCTGACCATGGATATACTCTATATCCTGGAGGAGGGTAATGAGACTGTGCTTCTTGGTGGTCGAAGTGATAACACCTGTCATTGCTAGCATATCCCTAGGGTTTCCAGGGCTTAATTCCATGTCAAAAACAAAGTTCTGGAGACAAACAGGGTCCAAAATACAATCCGAATCAATGAAGAGGATGAAGAGATCATCGTTTCGCTTCAAGTATTCCGTATAAACCTTGTCGATAAGCTTGAATGTAGCTTTTTGGCAGTGTCTTTTGCCTCCGTGCGGAAACCTGGATACAGTAATTCGAGCAGTGCGATATGTCACATCGATGCTCTTGGGATAGGAATCGAGAGAGAGGGGGACCCCAAGATTTTCGATAGTATTGAGGTACAGTTCATCTTCCTGATCTCCATCGAACGAGAGAAAGACATGAATGCACGCTGCCGGATAGTTGCTATCAACAACGGAGTCAATGGCTGTCACCAAGACATCCGGTTCTTCTTTGTAGCACGGCATGACAATCACAACCTTAGGAGCGGACTGCTCGTCTAGAACTTGTTTGATGCGCTTTGTTCGCCCAAGAGAATGCGTCACAAGTTGGTAGACGCAGAAGAGCCATGGAATGGTCAGCAGAGCTGCAAATGACCAGAATCCGAACCATTGAAGAAAGGAGACCATCGAAAGAGGGAAGTATTGTGTTATGTGGCTAGGCAAAGGGAGAGTGACGAGCATGATCGGAAGATATATGCACCTGGAAATACTGACGTTAGAATCAATACTCAAAGTGACTGAAGGCTGCTGACGCACCTCAGAAGCGTGAAAACTACTGCCACTATCACTGCCAGAAGTTGTACTGACCAGTGCTCGGCTTTCTGATATACTTTCAAGAGACAGTACATGAATGCCGCGAGCCATAAAAACCATTCCAGGCAAGCTGCTATCATGACTGAACCCACAATAGCAGTATATATGATCTGACATCGAACTAATAGTCAGTGATTCTTCCCAGAAGATGCTGTGTTGTGGAACAGAGCGTGTCAGCTAACTAGGTCTCAACTTACGTCTTTGACAGGCCATGACGATGTATCATATTGAGACATCCTGAAGAGATTATTGATCGACCGCGAGCAAGTTCCTACACCAAGGAGTATTCCATGTAGTCACTTGAAGGATCAAATGGGCCTGATATTTGAACGAGGTAACGCAGGGTACCGGGAACTTTCGCTTGGGACGGCTAGCAACAGATGCGGTGTGGACAGAACTTCGTTAGTCGCACAAGCAAACAAGTTCAAAAAGAGATTACCAATGGGGCATCCGAGGGTGAAACATTAAGCCTAACAGAACCCATCTGTATGATTCAGAGATGACGCTGGATTCGACCGTTCAGTAGTCTCCTCCTATCTCTCTTGAACAGTAGAAGCTCAATGATCGTAGCCGACTTGGTAGGATAGATCGCTTAGTATGAGAGGGAATGCGATTGTGTCAGGAGAAGCAAAGAGGAATCTAGGCAACTATGCAGGAGCGAAATCGAGCCACCCACCGCGTTCATGGCTGCAGTATTTATAAGATGCAATAGGCAATAATAGAATCGTTCGTTACTAACTTGATGAGCAGAGAAGGCTTCGTAAGCAACCTTTTTGTATTGCGGCTGTACGAGAGCAGGCCCTATGCTACGCGAAACATTCACTGGTGTGCTGTCGGAGGACTGTGAATGGCCATTAGCTGGCCTGGGAGATAGAGCAAAAGCGCAGCATTGCTATAAATAAGCGACGAAAAGACCTCGACAACGGAAATAAGGAGGGCGAATAGAAGGAAGAGAACGCCATCTACGCTGATATGGACACCGAGGTGCATAACAAAGTGAAAGGCGCAATGGCGAGACATCCCCTGGGTCGACTTACCTAAGGTGGGAAGGCACGAATGATATTTGTATTGGTGTAGCAGCTTACTTGTCATGACCACGAGCATATTAAAAGTGCCTCGTTGACTGATGAGTGTAAGTAGGAACCGACCACGCAGGACGGTCGAAGGTATAGAATCAAGCTGACATTGGGAGATGAAGGCGAGAATGTAGATGACATTAGCGTACTCTTCCAATCAATTATCGCCATTAGCCAAGCTGGTAGGGCATCGTAATCTTCAAGACAAGATCGGATTAAACGGATGTGGTTCTAGATCTTGCTACTTTGCATTTTCCTAGCCGCGCCTACAGATGTTGTTAGCGACCAAGAGCCTTCATGCAAAGGCATGTCACTCATGAGAGAATGATACCGCTCCTCTCGTCTTCGAAGCCGGAACGCGCAGAGCAAAGAAGTTTCGCGGCAGCGCCTCAAGCAGTTCAATGGAAGCTTCAAAAAGAGGATCGGTTCTCGAATTGAAGTTATTGAATTCGCCTCTAGTTGAGCTTTCTCGGTAAGGTTTCTTGGGTAATTTCTAATTCATGTATCTGCCGGTCAATCGATGACCTTCTTCGCATAGGAAGGTGCTGGTGGTGAGTCCCACCAGACAAACACCCTCGCTCATACAGACATCGGCCAATGGCTAGTCGAAGATAGTTTAGCTTCGCTATTCTTGCTTCGGCGATACCAGTGATCATATGCTACGCCTCTCGGAGATACTGGTAATACCTGACTGTTGTTCTCGTACAAGTAGCACATCTTCCAGATGGGTTATTGCAGAACAGTCTGATATACAATCACTCCAACTCCTCTTCAACATGGCTGCCTTGCTACTTTCGAATCCCACTTTTAATACGGCCTCGGCTGAAGTGGCCAGTGGCTCCTGCCTTTGTGGATCTATCACATATGCCATTGCGGGAACCCCTTCCACAACCGTCCTCTGCCATTGTACGAGCTGCAAGAAGTCATCAGGCTCAGCCTTCATGGCTAATAGATTTTACCAACAATCTGTATGTCTCCACGCCTGATACCAGGGCGTAAAACGTAAGCTACATCTTGACCAATCAAAATTTCTCACAAACTCTAGCAATTCAAACTCACTAGCCCCGCAACGACTTTAAAGATATTTAAGGATCATTCTCCAGATGCTGGCGGCTTCGTCGAACGCGCGTTCTGTGGGAACTGCGGTGCCAACGTCTTCATCACAAATCCGAAATGGGAAAAGGTAGTGATTGTTGCAAGCGGGACGTTGGACTATGAGGAGTTGAAGGAATGGGTACCGCAGGCGGAGTTCTATTGTAAGAGAAGGGGCCCTTGGTTGCTAGGTGTCGGAGCGGAGGAAGCAAGGAAATTCGACGCGATGACATAGAAATGTTGACTCGCCACTCGTTAACATATGCCAATGCCTCGTGCAATCAAAAAGAAGAGCATCAAGCAATCTTTGAAATTGAACTACACTGGATGCCCCTTGACATTCGAGGTTCGAAATGGGTGGCGTAACGGGGCTTTCTGCAGAAGCTCATGTACCGCACGTGTGCTCACCAAGTAGGGCTGGATGGAAAAGGAATGACTTGGCAGCTGTGCTGCGCTTAACAATTCTGCTCGACTCAGGTCTCCATCTCATGCATTTACGCTTCCAACTTCTCTCCCCGTGAGAGCTCATTGCCTTGCCACCACTCCATCCACAATTCCGAGCTCTCCGTCTTGTAGGCTCGATGGTCTTGTCGTACACGTCGTAAGTAGATCGCTGCGTTGTCCTCGTGATCCATTACGAGGAACAGATGAGCAAGCTGTCGAGTGGAGCTCACATCGATTTCGATGGGTAGAGAAGAGTACCAGTCACTAGCAAAGTAATTCTGATAGAGCTATTGACCTAGATGCACTCATCAAGTCCTAGCAAGCCCCATGAGAGGGGTCATCATCAGCACTCGTTCCTAAAATATTCGCAACAAATAGCAACAACATGCTCTCCCTGATGAGAGGCATTTCTGAAACTCCTAACTGTGACCTTTATTGATGCATACCCATCTGGCATCTATACTCTGTCGCATCTTATCCTACTCATAGTAGCTGGTCTGTGCCTATCCACGCCGCTGGGTAGTGTGGTAGCCTGGGGCAGACCATGCCGAGTGGATCCAGGTGTTCGAGAAGAAAATTCAAAGCTATGTTTCATGGGAAGGGGAATATGCTTTCTGGTATGTGGACATTTGCTCTTGGGATCATACCAATCGACATCACTGAGCTGCAGCTTTCTCGCGCGTTGACCACTGCGATTATTGCTAGACTTATCAGGTCTAGCATAGTTCATTGCAGCGGCCTTTTCGAGACCTGCATTGGCTTTGTGAATATTGGTGTTAAAGGGTATAGGGGCCAGTAAGTCTTCACCATCTTGGTCTTCGCCATCTCGAAGATCGTAATTTAGAACCAAATTCTTGATTCGTTGTTGTTCCTCTCTCTCGGCAGCCTGTTGAGTTTTCATGGCCAATGCAAATGTTGAATCAGAAGGAAGGGCGACGGTACGTGTCTAAATGAGGGTCAGTATAGCTGAATTATGAAGGAGGGGTTGAAACACACTTGTTGACGGTTTCCGCGTTTTGTAAGGAGAGAGAAAGCCATCGTTCCACTCGCAGCAGTGCTGGCTGCAGCAGGCTCATCATTCCAGACTTCATTTGCCGTAGACACGTCGCGTTCTTTGCGTCTGATGGGAAGTGGGACATCGAAGGTGGATTTGCGTTCGTGTTTTCGCGACTCTAGACTTTCAGCCATCATCTTTGCATACTCACGTTCGAAGTCAGCCTCATCCTCTGGGTCGACTTGTTCCTCTTGTCGTGTGACAATGATAGATTCCTCCTCGGAGTCCGTTCCTGGTGCTGACGGATTTGCATCACCACTTGCGTCAATCTTTGATCAAGGTTAGCAGATGGATGGCGAGCAGACCGAAGAGAAAAGAACTCACGTCTGCTTCTTCATCAGATTCATATTCCTTTTCAACGTCTCCATCGGCAAGACCTGCTTCGGCTTCTACGTCATCAATTCCTTCGTCTGAGGAACCATCACTGTCAGCTTCGTCAGGCTCAGCAGCTTTGTCAAGACCAGAAGTCTTTTGATCCTGGGCTATAGCTAGTTGAAAAACTTTGCCGGCCTCCTCAATATTAGAAGCAAGCTTCCACTGAGGTCTAGTGAGTGCGAAAACGTCTTGAATGATGAATTCGATATCCATAGGGAGGGCTTCTTTGGTATAAATATAGTACTGAATAGTTTCAGATGAATACAATTTGGGAAACCCGGCTCACGCTACGCACCTGAAAGAAGGATAGGAAATAATCAAGCTTCTTGCCAGCAGCTCCGCGATTGAAAAATATACCGCAAGTCTCCAACAGACCCGCCACTAGCCGAATGCGAAAATAGTCATCTGGCATATCAAGAGGGTTGACACGACCCGGAACTGGTGGTCCACCTGCAACGGATTATCAATTAGAGTGAAGATATCAGTATAAATGCTCTTACCGTGACCGAATGTCATGATGCGATACATGGTGTCGAAAATAACTGGATGATCAACCATACGATAATTATAGAGCTCGCCCAAATACTTAACTTCCGCAAGCCGGCGCTGATTTAATTTGAAATCATTCTGTTCCAAACCAAGCACGATATATTCCAGGACATTGTCTATAATTGCTGTCACAAAGTCTTGGTGATAGCGGTATAGGGCGCTGACTAGAATAGCAAGAAGATGGATGTTTCCATACTTGACCTTTCCAGGCTTAGAGAAAATCTTCTCCAAGATCGAAGTAAGCTCAGTCTCCTCCCAGTGCAACCTGCGAATTTGTTTCAGGACTTTCGTGTAGTTGCGATTATTCATATCTAGATATATGAGCTTGCGGATGAATAAATCAATTGGTGTCCTCTCCTTCTGCTGGATTGCGGCCCTGATAGGTGGATCGACGTAATATACAGCATTCTCTATGAGCATCCGCTCTTGTTGCCCAATATGCTGAACAGACTTCTTCCGCTTGAGGGTCTCTAGGAACGAGGTCATCCGAGGAGACGTATCTGGGTTTCGAAGCAGGTAGCGACCACAATTTTCAAGAAGGCTGCAGATAATCTCAATGTTGATTCTTGAGAAATCATCTAAGCTGACTTTGAGACAATGAAAGATGACATGCTCAGGAACAACGCCAAATTTGGTTAATTCAGCCAGATAACGAATATTTCCGAGTCGAGCTTGTCCCAGGAAGTCTTTCTCTTTACGTCGTTGGAGACTTCGGAACTCTTGGTCAAGGTGGTCTACTAAGCCTTTTGGGATATCTGGCATGTGCTTGCCTAAGGTAGCGACAAGTCGAGAGTACGGAGGGAGGAGATCGCTGCGACCTTTAGGGATCTCTTGAATGGCTTTAATGAGACGGTTCCGGGAAGCTTTGGAGTTCAAGAAGCAGAAGTCAATAGCGGCCTGGTCGATTATGTCTTTGTTGGTGAGATCCGGTAGCCGGGATAACAGAGCATCAACCTGCGCACCAATGGTTTTGTTCGTGATGGCTGTGGACTGGTCGTCCTCTGCTGTCTTGAGATTGTTATCAGCCGTATTGCTTTCCGTGGGATCGATCTTCTTGCCCACTTGCTCGTCAGTCTCCGGTCTCTTCTTTTTCCCTTCCTCGAGTAGCATTCCAGGGACTTTGCCCTTCAGGTCAACAAGATTTTCATAAAATCTCCTCTCATCTTCATCTTCCCATATTCCAGCTCCCTCACCTTCACCGCGCAAGTAGTCTCCAGTCTTTACTAGACCAATACCGCCATTACCCGCCGCTGAAAAATCCTCAGAGCTTTTTAAATCTGGCATCTCACCACCGATAGCATCTGCGAGGAGTTGGGCATTGGAAACAAGCCGTTCTTGAGCCTTGACCACCTTCTCGTAATTTGCCTGTCTATCTTCGAATACCTGTCCAGACTTGACGTAAGCTTCAGCATCTTTCCGAGCCTGCTTGCTAATGGCTTTCTGGTCGCGGGTGAGGTGTGTCTTGACATCTTCAAAATAACGTTTCAATATATTGCGGAATCGTTCCTGGAGCTCTGGCGACGCAAGTGGTGGGTCATAATCACAGTCACTCGGTGCTGTGACTTCCACGGGAGATCCTTCATCGCCCCCCTCAAGAGCATTCTCACCAATCCGAGTAACACCATCTTCTTCAACAGTCTTTCGACCTTCCGCACTGGCTTCTTTGACGCCGAGAATGTCCCAACCAAAAGACTTGACAAACATGACCAGTAATGGTAGATTGGCGTGCTCTCGGTCGTGCCCCAGCAAATCTTTGAGAACCTCCAGGGGAAATGGCTCAGCACCACCACCTTTGGCAGCTCCATTAGCTTTCGTCTTGAGATCGAGCGCCTTGCTACTGGATCCCGGCAGTGATTCCTTGCCTCTGGAAGCATCATCTGGCCGGCTGACATCTTCCAAAGTCCTTAAAACTCCCACAAGCCAGAGCTCGGTAACAACCCTCAGCAGCACTCTCTGACGTATAACGCGGTCCTTCTCTTCCTTCTCTCTAACATCGGCGGCTAGGCTCTTCAACAGCGACTTTTCCGGAGTTGCCAGTCCCTTGCCTACGAGCCATCCTAGAAACTCAGTGAATTCTGCGGGCCCAAAGCGTTGATGCAGAGCGCTGACTATTTCTACACCAGCTTCTATTTCACCTGGAGATTTTAACCTACACAATCCTTCGTAGCAAGCGGACACAATTTCTGAGAGATATTTGTGCAAACTAAGCGTCCTGATTTCTTGGAGAAATGTACCCAGAGTCGCAGAGGTTACAGCGGTTCGCAGTCGTTTAATGAAGGCCGTATTCTTCTTTAGGGACGAGTCAAGGGACTTGTTGACTTCATATATACCTATTCGCACAACTCAGAATATAGCGGTGCCCGCCCGTTGGTTTTTGGATGGTTTACCTTTCTCTCCTTCCCAGGCTCTGCCGTTCAAGTCGCGCAGCTCGCCTGGAAGTACACAATGTCAGTGAGTTTGCTTCTGTAAGTTGGCGTATGGGACACAACTAACGTTTCCTCTTGCGATCCATTAGGATTTGTCTCAGCCTTTCCTGGCTAGGTTGACAGTGTAGAAGGCAGGTCGTAACCCCTCATACGGCGGCCCTAGGGACGTATCAAGTTTCTGTGAATGTATGATCCGGCAGAGGCAGAGAGATGCATCTGAAAACGCTGATGCTAGACAGACAGATGGCTGTGCGGGAACACTCGTTGTCAGTATGTCAGGACTGTTTGGTTTGTGCGCGGCCACAAAAGCTTTCGTAGGTTAGAATGAATTTCCAGCTCTCCTCTTGGTACCGACTGGACGTGTAGTAGCGCAGCCTTCAAAACGCGGCTCGCCCTTGCCTAATCTAGTTCTAGTGGAGCTACTGCAGTCTAGCACCCCTCCCATTCGCACGGTTGTACGCACTTACCTCACTTATAAGTATCTTATATGTTCAGCTCCCATGCTGCAGTAGTTTTGTCTTTGTAGAATGACCTGAGGCTCTTGTCAAGGTATCAGTACTCAGGCTCTGAGGACCTAGGACTCCACCTTCAGGCGTTGCGGACTGTTGCGGCTTATGTGGTCGTACGAGAGGTGCTCGCTCGCTAGACCCCGTCCGCTTCATGGCTCCATGGATCACTGTTACAAACATCCAGGATACACCCTTCTTCTTGCATAGAGCTACCCCTTCACTACTGGTCACTTCTCTCTTTGCTATAAGGCTATGAAGGCGACGCGTACTGTATGATTAGAGGGACGGTGAAAGCTTCCAAGCCAATCTTGTCGATGTCCTATGCAGCGCCTTTGCATGCTTCACAATCAGCTCAATTTAGACATTCTCGTCCTCTCTGACCACTAGATATGCCATTCTCTTTCAGGATGTGAATGTATCAACGCAATGGACTCTTCTCTCGTATGGCTCTGGTGCCCGGCTCCGTTGCTTGTACCATATCGTCCGCAAGCTCATGTTAAATCTAAGCCGTGACCTGAAGGTCTTTCCCGCCGGTTTCAGGAAGCCATTTGCGGCTCTCGAATAGCCATACTAGATGAAGAGTCGCCATTCGGGATTTCAATAGCGCTGTTCTTCCCACAATCTTGAGAAAATTCTAGCAATGCGACAATCGACAAAGCCAAGAGGCTAAGGATACGTATTCGATTTAGGGTAATTAATTCAGATCTGATCTACCATCCTTGAACCGCATTTGAACGAAAGGAAAACTTTTCCTCTTGTATCTCATTATTGGTTCTTCAGCTAGAAATGCGGTTGGTAGCTAGAAAATATCGTGGGGCAGCTTTCTTCAGTAGAGCACGAGATGGCAAGAAAGTGTCCATAGTAGACAGTACGAGGGCCAGGAGGAGATGTGTCTCTCAACGGCCGCAAGCGGGATGGCTTGCAGTGATATGGCAGCGTCTGTGCGGAAGGTGCGTTTGAGGTAGATGTTAATGTCTAGGCCTACCCGGATGACTCTTGCCCTGCGACGGACGAGAGGGTGTGATGGTCTGGCGGGGAGAGGCTAAAACAGCCTTGATGGTTGAGAAGAAGAGAGAATCTTGGGTATAGTGCCTGAGTCACCGGGATATCGATGTGCTCAAGTACTAGGTAGGGGCTATGCAAAAGGATAAGGTAAAGTGAGGTACGGTAGGCTCAGATCAGGATGAGGTTGAATTTAGGTCGGCACGGGAAGTGTGACGCCCAAGAGCTTTTGGCTTGGTGTTTACAAGAAGACAGGAAGCCAAAGGGGCTTAGTACAATCTGCAAAGGCAGTCACGTGAATAACATACGTACCTGAAACCCATCCGAGTCAGGTCCGGAACCCCTCCGACCTAGCATTACCTAATCCTCCTAAGGGTATATATATAGGTAGTGCCTATACTCGTTTCAGGGGCTATTCAGATTTCTTTCTCATTAGATGCCTATAAGCAATTGATATTGTTAGATGTTAAACGCACTCCTATATGCCTCTTTGATACGTGTATTAATCTTCGGCGTCACAATATATATCCTTAAGGGAATTAGGTAGTATTAAGTTAAAGGGATTCTAAACCTAACTTATATGTGTTTTAGGTATATATATTATTTATGTAACTACCTTTACAAATCATATTAAGCTCCTTTAGCTTCTTACCTTCTTATAAACACTAAGCCAAAAGCTCTTGGGCGTTACATAAATATGCCTACTTGTAGGCTTATAAGACGTCGCGTTAGTAAGTATTTTCAAAAATTTAGTTTGCGTGCGCGGAGATGTTTTTATTACCGTGCTTCTACCTAGGTAAGGTACCTGGCCTGGGATGGTGATGTGTGCAGATGTGTGTTTGTGTAGATGTGGTTGTGTAGATGCGTGGCATTAACGAATCGGCGCACGTGGATTTTTCCTTATCTTTCTTGACATAGCAGATTGCGTTGCGGCAGTCCTGGCCTGGTTGTCAGCGTCCGCTTATCAGCGAGTCAAGCTCCAAGTTAACCTTATCCTTCAAACTCACTGGTGACCCAACCACCAACCACCGAGCCACAATCGCGCGCCCACGGCCAGTTTCAACGAAATCCGCGGGGCTGCAGTCGGTAGAGAAAGGTTCAAAGGTCCGGCCCTGGCCTGGCTTGGCCCTTGATTGTGACTAAGTGCGAACTATGACATGATGCGCTCTTACAGGGTGCTTCATGTCCCACATTCTGGAAGCTCCGTGGATCTGCGTCTGCTGCTTCTTTACGCACAAGTCGTCATCGTCCGCGGAGGAATTCTCACTGCTCTCACCCTCCTTCTCGCATCCTCTTTGGCACCTGGGGATCTAGCAGAACTATTGATGGCCCTGTTCTGTTTATGAGTTCTGCTTCCTTTACTGTTGCTTCCTTTCTTCCTCCTTCACATAGTTGTGTTTTTCTCTCTCCTTCCCTCGTATTCTCGTATACACGGCCATCTGACGTCCTGTCAGCCCTACTGCATTCCTATCTTTCAGCCTTTATTCTTAACTTTCCGTCTTGACCGTGGACCTGTTCAACATTGACTCAAATCAATGCAATTTCTGTGCCACGACCTTCCTCCCCCACTCGCCCACCAGTGCTAGTATTCTGCTAATATATATGCACCGCCAAAAGAGATCATGTCTACATCCACACAAACTCCACACTCGTCTCCGATTGCCAAAGCACAAGTATCCGCATCTGGTACAGGTTCGATTTTGCTCCCCGTCATCCTGCCCCCTTCACCTCCCAAATCCGTCGAGTGTGCTAGTGAAGCATCCGAGCGATCCCCTCAGAGTTCACGACGATCAAGTGACGTTCGGTCTAAGTCTCGATACCCACTTCCTCCTACATCGAAGGCGCCTAGAGAAATTCTCAAAGAAGATATCAAGACGCCTGACAGCCACGTGCCGCGCGACCCTCGCTTGATACGTCTTACCGGCATCCACCCCTTCAATGTTGAGGCACCACTGGGTGCTCTGTATGATGAGGGTTTTCTTACCTCCCCGGAACTCTTTTACGTTCGCAATCATGGTGCGGTTCCCGAAGTTGATGATGCTAGCGTTCCGGACTGGGAATTTTCGGTCGAAGGGCTGGTGCAAAAACCTATCAAAACGACTCTCAGGAGGCTTATTGAGGAATACGAGCAGATTACTGTCCCCATAACACTTGTGTGTGCTGGAAACAGACGAAAAGAGCAGAACCAGGTTCGCAAATCAAAAGGCTTCTCGTGGGGAGCTGCTGGGGTTTCAACTGCGCTGTGGACTGGTGTCCCAATTGGAGAAGTGATTAAGAGAGCTGCCCCTGGGCGAGGGGCAAAGTATGTGTGCATGGAAGGCGCAGACAAGCTTCCAAATGGCTATTATGGTACATCGGTGAAGCTTAATTGGGCTATGGATACGAATAGAGGCATCATGCTTGCGCATAAGATGAATGGGGAGATGCTTCGACCAGATCATGGAAAGCCTTTACGTGTCGTTGTTCCAGGGCAGATTGGAGGTCGTAGTGTGAAATGGCTTAAGAAGCTCATTATAACAGCAGTGCCTAGCGAGAACTGGTATCATATCTATGATAACAGGGTGCTGCCAACTATGATAAGTCCGGAACAGAGCGCAAATGAGCCGAAATGGTGGATGGATGAGAGATATGCCATCTATGATCTGAGTACGAACAGTGCAACGGCGTATCCAGCTCATGATGAGAAGCTGTCTCTGAACAATCCGCCGGAGTCATACAAAATACGGGGATACGCATACGGCGGTGGTGGAAGACGGGTAACAAGAGTCGAGGTGACACTAGACAGGGGAAGATCATGGGCTTTAGCGAATATCAGATATTTCGAGGATGATTATCGAAACAACGCAGATGAGGATGAGCAGTTGTTCGGCGGTAAGTTAGACATGTCATGGAGAGAAACAAGTTTCACGTGGTGTTTTTGGGACATCGACCTGAAGGTGAAGAATCTGAAGATTTCAAGCGATATCATGGTGAGAGCCATGGACGAGAGCATGAACATACAGCCCAGAGACATGTACTGGAGTGTGCTTGGAATGATGAATAATCCATGGTATCGAGTTACCATTACTGAGGAAGACGATTGCTTACTCTTTGAGCATCCTACTCAACCAGCGCTGATGCCTGGGGGCTGGATGGAAAAGGTCAAAAAGCGGGGCGGTGATCTTGCAAATGGCTTCTGGGGGGAGCAGATTGGAAACCAAGGGGAAGAGGCAGCTACGGTTGAAGCAACAACAGAAATTAAGTTAACAAGAGATGATGTAAGCCGGAATATTACGCTTGATGAGCTACTTAAGCATACGGATGCGAAAAATCCTTGGTTTGTTGTCAACAACGAAGTTTTTGATGGTACAGCATTCTTAGAGGGGCATCCGGGAGGAGCTACAAGTATCATTGGTGCGGCCGGACAGGATGCTACCGAAGAATTTATGGCTATTCGTATGTTGTCATTTATTTTGAGCTTTACCTTTATCCTACTAAGCATTACTAGATTCCGAGTCAGCAAGGTCGATGATGCCAAAGTACCATATCGGTTCGCTCGACGATTCGTCTCGCACTCTTCTCCTCGCCGGCGTGTCTGGCGAGGACACTGAGTCCAGCCCACGCCCCATCTTCCTCCGACCTAAGCATTGGACAAGAGCTATACTGTCTTCTAAAAAAATCATTTCGTGGGATACGCGCATTTTCACCTTCGCACTTGAACACGACGAACAGATTACAGGTCTTCCAGTAGGACAACATCTTATGATGCGGTTACGAGACCCTGTCACGAGGGAAGCTATCATACGTTCCTATACACCTATCTCGGAGGGCACTGAGAAGGGTGTATTGCATGTACTTATCAAAGTCTATTTTGACACAAAAGAGAGAACTGGAGGGAAAATGACCAAAGCGTTAGATGCTATTCCTATAGGTCATTTCATCGATTTCAAAGGCCCTATCGGCAAATTCGAATACCTGGGCAAAGGGAGATGTACGATTAGCGGCAAGGAGAGACTCGTTAGGCGATTTATTATGATATGTGCCGGGAGTGGCATTACTCCGATATTTCAGGTTCTACGCGCTGTGCTAAAAGATCCGGAGGATTCGACTTCATGCTTGGTGCTAGATGGAAACAGGCTTGAGGAGGATATACTCTGTAAAGAAGATATGGAGGTCTTAGCGCATGGGAATGTCAAGCAGTGTAGGTTACTATATACGTTGACTCAGCCAAAAGAAGGATGGGATGGCATTCGTGGGAGAGTGAGCAAAGAACTCTTGGAGAAGGAGATCGGGACGTGTCCCGGAGATGGAGGAGACTTGGTGTTGATATGCGGGCCGGGGCCCCTAGAGAAAGCTGTGCATGAGTCCTTGAATAACATGAGCTGGCAAGATGAGGATCTACTGTTTTTCTAAGAAGACTCTTTCCCCTGGCTCAGGGACGTATATTATGAGAAAGTGTCTATGATGCAAATAGAGGTCGAACCTGTTCTGCACAGGGGCATACAATATGATGCACGATAGCGCAGGAAAAATCTTGTAGTTTACAGCTACAAAATAGCACACGCCTGAAATAACGTCTTCCTGCTCAATATTCTCCCTAATGGCGGGCTGAGAAATCGGGGCAACACCATCTCATGTATCTCAAGGAGCCCACGTTAGGCCGAACAGAAGATCTGTAAATGAATGCAGCCTCAAAGTTCGGTGTGCACGCAACTACCAGATGGATGTTGCAACAAAGAAAGCGATAAAAGGGCTCTAGTACTACTCTTGCTTAGTAGTGGTCTTAGCTTGCAATAGCCGTAAAATTTTGGATGGTTCAGCGGTTCTATCTACCAAAACCGAACCAGCCCTTTCTCTGCTGGGGCGCTTGCTCCGTAACCTTCATTGATCTGGCACTCTCCTTCACACTAGCCTCTCGGAAATTTTCATTTTCCCGTCCAGGATAGTCAATGTAGTTCCATGCGGCATCAAAGAAAAGAGGCTTTACTGGTACCGGCTCAAGCTTTGGCGGATAGCGAACGAGGTCTGATAGCGTGAGTCCGGCGATTGGGTAATTGTTCAGATGCTCAATAAGCGGTTGTAGGTTCTCTGATGTCTTTACCTTGCTGTCGAGGTTGTGAAGTTCGACCAATGCTCTATAACGTTGAACTTCACCATCTAAAAGATGTTTGAGGAATTGAATGTCGGAAGGACTTGTAGAGATATTTGGTGCTGAGGAACTTGAGGCATCTGTAGTAGACAGGTATGATTGCGCAACATCGCACTTGACCGAAGCACGAGCAAGTAGTGCGAGGGCGTTTTTGGGATTAGAAAGCAAGGAATGAGAGCGTGCTATAGCTAAGCACCTACGGAACACATATTAGTAGCCATCCTAAGACTAATTTTGGGAATGACTTACTTCAATGCCGAGAAATATCCACACTTTGATTCCAATTCTTCCAGGAATTGTGAGTCTGCTGCAACACCAGGGAGCTCTTTGATCGAGTCTAGACTTTGCAGGATTGCGTCGTATAGTACAGCTTTCTCTCTCAGGTGAGCAAGCTTGCGGCTATTCCCTTCTTCCTTGACGAGCTCCTGACTCTTCTTCGAATGGCTTGTGGTAAAATCATCAGCCAGTGCCCCATCCCGTTCACCAGCCATCACCCTATTGCGTCCGATTCGCCAGCTGATCATGCCATAAGTAACTGCTGTACGTGTGATCTGCAGGCTTTGTATACGTCTGTCACCTTGCCCAATCCCTTCTGCAATCAATTCGTCTATCGCATGTTTCGTAGCATCTACTGCGTCCTGACTCAAAATAAGTATATCATCATAAGCTGCAGCCTTATCTTTGAATTGAGTGGCTTTGACAGATGCTAGCGTCTCCGACAATTTCTGTGCAGCACTGTTAACAGCAGCTAGCGCAGTCGCTATTGCTGCATCTTCTAAGTCTACGTTTCGAGATCTCCATGTAATGGTTTTGGGAATGGCGCCTGTCTCCGTATCTTCTCGAGCCTTTGCAGGGCGATCATTGAGCACATCAGGATACAGATTTTCAAGTTGTGAGACTAGCTCAGCATCATGCCGAGGAAAGTAGTTTCGGGCGATAACAGGCACAGCCACGGTCCGTGGCATCCTCATCTGGTAAGCTCCGTAACGTATGCTAAGATCAACGGGATCTGAAAGTAGATCCTTGAAGATGTCGCTCTTTGTGGCGGCAGCCAGTGCACTGTATATGATTCGAGCTTCCGAGTAGCTCTTTATACATGCTTCCCAGCTTTGTCTTTCGAATTCCCGTGCGCCATTTAGTGAAGCTGCATACGCACGTGCCTCAAGTATATCTTCATCGTTCGCACCAGTTGCCGCCTTTTTGCTGAGGAGCCTGAAAAGATCGACCGCATACATAGTAGATTTGCGTAAACGTGAGATGATGTGAGACCGGCTAGAGCCAGTTATACCTCTCTTCTCCGTGGAATGTACTTCCCGCATTGACATTGCATGCGCCCAGGCCCGCTCGGAAGTGAGCAGTAGCAAATTGACATATCTACAAAGCCCTTAGCCAAGATGCCATTATGTGATGTTACAAATATGCCAGATACGCTCGAACATACTCATGATTGCGACCAATGTCTTCTGCTGTGGCAAGTGGCTTGGTGGTGGTATATTTTGCGCGGGGCTTCGTCGCTACACCGAGTCTCTTACGAACATTGTGTATCCGATTCGACAATTGCTTTCGATAGGTTGCATAGTCACCGTATAGCTTTGCATTTTCGCGCCCAGAGACGATGAATTTGGTGATCTCCATGGCGCATTGGGATTGATAGTTGAAGCTGTGAAGCTGTGAAATTTTGAAGCCCTTGCTTTACGAAAGGTATAGTGGGGTGGTAAGTTTTGTCGCCTTGGTGAGGTGTAGCGTGCCAGACCTATCAAGGATGACGAACATGGGTCGGATGTCGCCAAAATTATTTCTAGCTACTTCGTACTCTTAAGTATCTACGTATCATCACCCGTTTACCTTCTAAACAACGCAACTAGCTATTCATATGCTCGACGCCACCTCCGTCTTTTGATCACTACGTTTGCCTCAACCCTTTGGATGTAGCATCTCGTGCAGCTACGGACATGCTTGTACACCGTACATTCATCTTTGCTGTCAGAGCATGATTTGCGAGATCTACGCTATTTCATTTCCACTTTCGTCCCCAACAGCCGATGTCTTCTACCTATAGATCGATCTCGCCTCTCGATAGACCGAAAGTTACGACAGACACACTCTTTAGAAGTTTGAAAGATAGCACTGGCGTGGGGAGGGAATGCTGGAGCGTACGGCAGGATGCGTAGAATCAGGCAGTCTGCGGCGTCTGCTGCCAGCCTCCAAGAAAAGTTTGAAGAGTCGCCGGACATTGCACTCTGCCTTTTGGAACCATGCTGTGGGAGGCCTTGAGCTCTCGCCGCTTTGGGTTGCTTTGGTTCAAGCCGCCGATTCCGTCGACGTACAGATGGAGAGTACGGAACAGAGGAAGTCAGACGGCAGTGAAGGTACATTTTTGGACTTCTTATATCCTGCTGGAACTACAGGTCTGCTTCGTAGTTACTCGGGCTGGGGAGTCGACCGACAGGATACCAAATGGGCAAGAAGCGGATTCAAGCTTGGGCAGCGATTATACACTTCCTTGGCTGCAGAATCTCCAGCATCGGAGCAGATAGAAAATTCAGAGTCTGCGGATGGGGAGATCGGTCAAGATTTAACAACGAGAGAATTTGATGTTGGTGAGAGAATGGGAATAACAAAGCCTAATGATTATGAAGAAGCTTGGCGACAATATCATCTGCTGGAGAGAAGCGACGCAAAGATGGCTCGAAAGCAGCTTATTGCATATTACTCTACTTCAAACAGAGTGCTTGATGCAGAACGGACGATTGACTTGTTCAGACAAGTGGATACAGAAGACAGGGATCCCACAACAATCCAAAGAGCAGTTAAGGCGCACTTGCGACTTCGCAATCTTCAAGATGCCATCTCGCTATACAAGGACTGTCTTTCGACTCACGAAATGCCAGCTGGTGCAGACGAACTTCTGGCTTATCTTTTCAATCTCTCGTCGTGGTCCCGTGCGTGTAGTATATGGTCAGACGTTGAGCAGCTCAGTCAGCAACATCCGCAATTAGGCTATAATGTCTTCACATATGTCGAAAACCTACCGAATTTCAGAAGTCTGGTTTGCGACTTAGCTGCACACGTCAACGAGAAGGTCCCAGAAGCCATGGGGACAGTGGGAAAGGCTTCTCGGGCGTCGTTCAAACTTGCATCTAGTTCCAGCACTGATACCGCTAAACTTGCGGGGTTCGCAGTAGAGATGGTGCAGATGGCTATGTTGAAGAAGCATTCATTCAACCAATCTATGTTTGTTCGACTTTTAGACTATTTGCAAAGATGGGGCCGCGTCACTTATGGAACCTTTGAGCAGATTCATAGCTTGCTTGTATCGTTGAATGAACCGCAACTACTCGCCGAATGCTATGTAAAACTACGGAAACAGACGTCAACTCCGATATTCAGTCATCAATCTCTTCACTCTATTTTGAAAACTTTTTGCCTTGCTCATGATGTTCAAGGAATGCAATGGGTCTTCGACGATTTCTTCCGCTTCTATAAGAAACCTAGTCGGCTTGCATATAGAGAGTGTATGAAGGAGTTCGCTGCTCAGGGTGATGCGGCTATGGTTCATACGTTGTTTGACCAGTTCATCACACATCACACTTCTAAGGAACGCCCGTTATGGAGCCCAAAGTATTTGACTCCACTTCTTCAAGTCCACTCAAAACGTGGTGAGCTCGGCGAAGTTCTCAAAGTTTTCGATGACGTCTCAAGCAAGTATCGGTTGAAAGTGAGCACTACTATATGGAATATACTCATCAATGCCTATGGTAGAGTGCACGATATCGATGGAGCATTTGCGTGCTTCGAACGGCTTCTTGAATCTCCGAACATCGCACCCGATGCTTACACAATTGGAACTCTCATGGGAATTACCGTGCAGCGGGGAGATCTTGTGTCTACTGTTGAGCTGTATCATCTTACCATTGAGTTGAATATTAAGAAGAATGCTGTAATGATCAACTCGCTCGTCCTTGCCTATGTCCAAGATGATCGTCTTACGGAAGCCGAGAATATCTGCCAGGAGGCGGTCAAAATGAACGTCGAAGGTAATCTGACGCGGATGTGGAATTATCTGATTGTCGCATATGCCCGACGGCGCGATTTGAAGTCCGCAAATCGGATTCTCCAACTAATGTCTCAGCTGGACATCAGATACGACGAGTTCACATACGGAGCGCTTATGCAGTCGTTGGCAATGGCAAGACAGCCGGATCAAGCGCGCAAGGTTATGGATGATGTCCTCCCGGCGGCGGGTTACAAACCCACGCCGTTCCACTACGCAATAGTTATGGGCGGTTTCATTGCAATTGGTGAATTCTGGAATGCTAACAAACTGTACAAGCGATACTCATCTCAATTCACGAGGAACACGTCCAGCATCAACGCCATGATGTTGAGAGCCCAAGTGAGGAAGGACGAGACATTGTCCAGAATGGGGGGACCTGAAACTCAGTCCCAACGTTCAATGGAAATGTTTTCCGAGATTGTCAGCTCCCTGGACCCTCAAGACGTTTCGGATCCTGCGAGAAAGGTATTACGTCGTGACCCACTGGATATTGCATATGCGACATCATTATACAGCTATATGATGCATGTTCTCGCTGAAAACGAAGATGCTGAGTCGGTGAAACAACTGTATAAAAGATACATCAGCTCCATACCGTCACATCGAAGGGCAACGCCTCCTGTTTCCATTCTCTCAGCTCTGGCACGAATGAAGTGGTACGAACGTGATCTGGCTGGAGTCGAAGAATATTGGAACTTGGCACTTGATATAGCACAAGATCGGGGACAATCCTTAGCTCCAATCTCAGCCTCACTAAACATTGAAAATGACAAACGATCCTTGCTAACACCACCGAAAATTTTGCATGTTCATAAACTTGATCTCTCAACTATTTTGTCTTGCTATATGGAATCTCTCGCTCTACAAGGACATGTGGACAAAATGATCCTCACTATTGACAAGTTCATCAACGACGGTTTTACCCCCGACATGCGGAATTGGAATCTCTACATTAGACTTCTTTGCCAGAACAAAAGGTCAAAGCTAGCATTCATGACTTGCGAGAGATATCTCATGCCGAACTGGACTGGCTGGGCGAGGGTTCGGCGTAGACTACCGATACGAAATCGTTTGCCGATAGCTGTTCGTGCAAGGAGGTTGGATCCCCGTTGGATCCGGCCAAGTTCCCATACCTTGACCATACTTGCTCGACAGTATATTGAGATACGAGCTTCTTCGTGGGAATCGAGGGATAACCGATTACTCCTCCTCGACCTGGAGCGTCTGTATCCGAAGACTGTGAATGCGATCGAAACCATGCAACGATCAAATGAAGACTTGGAACGAGAAGTATTAGAGCAATTTTGATGTGTAAATATAATTTTTTTCTACTATAAGATGCCACAAATTAGTACCTATAGAATGTCTGTTGAAAATTGTAATGAATACGGCCGCGGAAATACTAAAGAGAATAACTTTTTTTTTTCATTACACTCCGGATGTGTCTTACTAATGAAAGTTGTCAAGCGGTGCGGCCAGCGCCTATTGCTGTCAAAATCTATTTTCTCATGTGGTGGACAGGACGGAATGTGGAGACTTCTCAATGATATTGACTTTACCATAACACTTGATCAAAGATACTGTAGAGCTCACCAGCCCTATCCGGTAACAGCTCGGTGCACCGGTGATAATTGAGATGGGAAGTAGAAAAGTTGGATGTCGATTATAGCGTAGCCGTGAAAAGTACAGGAACTGATATGACATAACCATAGATAGTGTTTTCTTCATCTTATCTCTACTGAACGCAGTACCACCTGCTCAGTTTCGCCTGCTCATCTCAACCTAGTCACCCACTCGACGGTTTGAGCCTCTGACTCGTAATGCCCAACTTTCCACCAGCACTACCTAGCACAAACATGGCCGCTTCCGCCGCGTTTGAACTATAATTCAGATGTGCAATGCTAACGATATTCCTTCCTTTGCAGATGTCATCGCTGGAATGACAAAATGTCAATACTTTATCACCCCCGACATTTTGAAACGCGGTACCGTTCTTTGGATCTCCGAAGAGGACTATTGATGCAATTTTCGAGGTTGCATTGGAAGGCAGAGAGGCGACAGCAAGATGGACGACTTGAGCGCCCTGGGAGTACCCAGAAATGACGAGAGGCGTCGAGGGGCATGATTTTAAGGAAGAATTGATTAATGCGGCCCTGTTACACAGTAAGTCTATGAGTCTGGACAGTGACGCTGGGCGGAACGCGATGATGGGAGGAAAATACATGACTGTAGCGCCTGTTAGACTGCCACCACTCAAGAAGCCCGCAATGTCAGCTGGGTAATCAATGCCCTGAATCGCTAGGTAGTTGGTGCCGTTCATGTATGCTGCTATCGCCGCGAACAATGGTGGGCCAGCTAGAATTCCTACGTTTCCTTTTGCTCTCTCGTCAGCCCCTTCTTCCTACTGATCTTCATGTTAACCGCTAGCACATTTCAAGGAAATATGTTTGGGCAGGAGATGAGTTCAAATACCGGGTTCTGATGTTCCCCTGGCAAACAATACCGTCAATTTTGGACAGGCAGAGCCCGACCCATTTGTGCTATT
Source organism: Proliferodiscus dingleyae (assembly GCA_003988795.1). Taxonomy (NCBI): domain Eukaryota; kingdom Fungi; phylum Ascomycota; class Leotiomycetes; order Helotiales; family Lachnaceae; genus Proliferodiscus; species Proliferodiscus dingleyae. The sequence continues at coordinate 154,509 of QYAK01000025.1, forward strand.
CTTCAATAGGTCATTCTGAAAAATGGCCGTGTTTCCATCACCCAAAAAAGCCTTCGTCACGGACGGAGTGTCAAAGAAGCTACCTAAACATTCGTCTTCAGGTATGGAGCAAGAGAAAGCTTGAGACAAGGCCAGAACTGAGAAAAACAAGGTCATTGACGCTCGCATCATGATGATGGTAGCGGAGGCAAAGAGCCTCCAGGGCCCGTCAGTGGCAAGAAAGGAAAGCAAAAAGGAACAGAGACGAATGGCAACGGCCTAGAAAGAAAAAAGTATTGTAATCATGATAGAAACCCTGAATTAGATGCACACAAAGGCACACTGTAAGGTAGAATAGAAGTCAAAATAAGAAGTGGTGATCTGAGACACCAACACTGCAGTGCTAAAATCGTGGTCGTACCCTGCACCATTACTGGCTGAAGATCTGTGAGAAATGAGAGGATCAAGCGCTGTTGGCCGCACTGGCGCTCGTTTTCCGCGTATTTCCAACTTTCAGGAGGGATAGTGTCGCATCTCGTTTCGAGAACGGAGCAGAACAGGGATGGCTTCAGAACCTGAGACAAGGATACGGATATAGTTCTCTACTACACTAAGATACCAAAGCTTACGAGAATCTTGGGCTTTCTCTATATTTGTAGAAAGTAATAAGTAGGAAGCCTATTCAAGGCGCGGATCTATATCTATACGCCAATAAGCAGGTTATTTTCGCGAAGGCAGTACTCCAGCATTCCACCGAGGTCCTGGCTCTAAACATTCCGGGGTATTCTCCAAATTGACTCCAATATAAGCAGTGCGATTCACATACCATCGTTATCTCTTGGAACAGGCAGTCCAACGCCAAGATTTCTCAATTTCTTTGCCAGAAGCCCCTCAGCGACGACCTGCTTTCCAGTTGGGGAACCCGCGAATGCGTTGCCTCCGTACCCTACGTCCCCTTTGTTGAGCTTGTCGTACCCGCCAATGCCGGCTACGCCATCGTTATTACTAGCCCAGGACATCGATGTGCTAGACTCGTGTGACGTTGGTGGTCGACTGCTCTTGCTAGAAGTCGGTGATTGAAAACTTGAAGGTTTATCTTGACCAGCGTCGTTGTCAGTCAAGATCGTCATCCCAGACAGGCCAAATGGGATCGGCTGGATGGGCAATGCACTAATTAAATCTCGATCTTGTACGAAGGTAGAAGTGCTGCTGAAACCGCCTACCATAGCCTGGGGAATGCCGCCCACTGCATCGTAGTGCCGGTTGGAGTGGCCGAGACCAAACCCTGAACTGCGTCTCCTATACGCCTTCTCGGCAGCAAGACTCGCGCCTATGCTACCATTTAGAGTAAGGCCTAGGCTCGTCTCACGACCCGATTTATATACACTGAATCGTGGTTCAGGAAGTGATATTTCATTACGCAGCTTTTCTTTACCGTCAGGTACGCGATTGGCAAATACGACCCTGATGCTTTTGTATAGATAAAATCGACCCCGAGATGGACAGCATATATGTACATGCACAAGATATCGAAGGATTGGTCGGTCTGACGGCTTTGTGGTAGGGCTTTGTTGCGTTGAAGACAAGGCAGAATCGATGATGGGTCCAGCAGAATAGCTTCTCTGACGGATAAATGTTTTTGTGCCTGACTCCATCCCCGAGAGATCATATGGAATTAAAAATAGTTTTACCGCCGTCTTATTTGGATTTTTGATGATGATTTGTAGCTGACCCTTTTCCGGGATCCTGTAGCTGCCGCCCGGGGGCGCTTTCGGGGACAATGACCTCCGCTTTCGTTTCTCGGCTCTTCGGATATCACGTTCTGTCAACTGACTTGCGTTTGGCCCGTCGTGCATTCCTGAGTCATGATTACGACTTCGCGCGAGAGAACTACCTAGTCGTTTCCGTTTCGTATCGCGTGCCTCGTCCGGATTTGGAACACTGTTCTCCAGATCAATTTGGCCAACGTATGGGCTAGGTCCGTCCTCAGATTTGCCCAAACGACCGTGACTTGTAGTCTCATAGCTATAGAAAACAGCTGGAAATGGCACAGTCACATGTGCTGGACATCGAAGGCTCGGCTTACACTTACCAAGACCTAAGACGCCAATCTGTGCAACGAAGTCGAGTGGTTTCGAGGGGTTTGTCGACATTCTTCCTCGAAGAATACTCTCCTCATACGAACCCACCATTGACGCATGAAGAGGCGAGCTGTCTGAAGTAAATGAGGGTCTTCTCGAGCGTGAAAAATTCGGCGTGTGAGGCGACAACGGGGGATGCGTGATAGGGTTGGATGTGAGCGACCTTCTCGGTTGGTGGGCTTGATAAGGATATGTGTTGTCTCGTCGAAGGTGCTGTAATGGCCTACTGAAGCTCGATGTGGTTGGGACTGAAGGTGTTGAGTACATGGCATGAGATGCTTGTAGGGTGTGACGGCGGGGATTCCTTTTCGATTCCGGGCTTATGTTGATAGGATAAGTTTTTCTTGGTAGCTCGAGATCATCGTTACTTTCTGATTGTACCAGCGGACTAGTGGGCGGTTTAAGGACAAAACTCGACGAATATGATGATGACGAGGATGGAGCTCGTGATCTTAGGACAAGGTCGGATTCAAGACCGTCTGCCGGTGGAAAGCGAGGGTCAAGCTCAAAGGGGTCGAAGTTCCTTGGTGGCGACGTAGAAATCCACCCTCGATTTTCCGGTATATATATATCCGAGTTTGTTGGGAAAAGCCTATGCTCTCTTGAACTGAGCTGCTGTGGCGTCTCCGTAAAATCCCCACTATGCAAAGCCGATCGTGGCCTTTCAATATGTTGACCTATACGGGAGGGCTCACTATTGATTGCAGACAAGCATCGTGTCTCTGATATATCAGGAGATGGCAACAATGGCGACGATTTGGATGTATTTTCTGGAGGCTTCTCAGGTGTCTCGTCATAGTCCTGAATCAGAGAATCTAACTGCATATCGAAGTCAGTACGAAAGTCAAAACAGATGGAAGGGAAGCTATGAATGGAGCCGTACATTTCGATTAGTCAACCACGGGGAGCCTTCGCTCTTTTTCAGCCGTTCAATGAGCTCTGTACGGTCGAGGGTTCCAAGTACAGGGGAATCAAAGCCGTTATCCAAACCTCCAGTGATATCCTTCCTCTGCTGTTCAGGAGTTTCCAGGAGTGGTCCCTCACACAATTCTGTCCGTATACTTTCCTCCGAGAGCTTTCTGGTGATTGATATACCCTTTGGCGGCGAGTTCGAGTGAACGATTTCTGCAGGCTGATTAGGTGGCACCTGCTTAGCAGCCAGATCATCCTGGAAGATTGGCATCTTGTGAGTACCTCGACCGCTCTTTTCTGTGTCATGGAGTCATGTTGAGAAAATTGAAGTGCTCACGATGAGCTAGTCGTTGTGTTGAATGATACACAGAGAGCGAGACTTCAGGTGTGGTCGTCTGTCCACGGAGCGGGGAGCCACCCGGTGGCCTTCTCTTTGCTCTCGTGGCTAGTGCAGTTGGGAGGGGTGATGTGCGAGACGCAAGACGCTGGATCTGTCCAATGAACCCGTCTTTGACTGAAGACCGGTCGGGGTTAGTCGAGGCGCAACAAAAAGTCAACTCGGACTCAGGGTCTTAGGAAACAAAGGAGCATTGATCGTGGTGTTTTGGCTGAGAGTGGGAGTGGAGAGCCACAGGAACCGGCACCGGCACAGGCACAGGCATAAGCATAGGTATGCGAGGCGGCAGTATCATGTGTTACAGCCTATCTAGTGTATGGAGTTCAGTATTATGAACATGTGCGTTACGTGCTTCGCATGATAGATTATGTATCTAGCATCTAACACCACGTTCCGCAGGCCGGTCGACTCAAGCTCTGAGGTACAGTATACAGACGCTACTATACCATCATCGGGAAGGAGGAAGTGAACAACGGGCCCGTGCCCTCCCTCCATCTCACTCTTTGTGCATCTACCATGCATGCTACGCTGAAGACCTGTATACATACTACAAGCTGAGGGAGTACGCTCTGCTAAAATCACACTTATGTCCCAGTCATGAACATTGTCTATGTGAACACTGCTGAATCACCGTCAGTCGAAGTGGAGGCAAAGGTCACGTGTCTAGCCATTACGCGCACCGGCGGAGAGGCGGGAGGCTTCCGCCCTGTCCTTGCGTTTTCTCCTAGCGTACCTGGTAACCTTGCAGATATTTTGTAACCCCCCCTCTCTATCCCGCTACACAATATCGACATCGACTAGATGCTATAGATGCTACTGGAGCTTTGCAGCCTCAGAAAATCCTGTTGGCATTGTATTAGTATCACCACGATGGCATCTAAACACCCGGCCGAAGATGATGCCAACAAGTTGCCACCCCCAAAGAAACAGAGGTCGGGATTCAAAATTGGTCCTGACAATCTCCCAGATGGAACTTACAGACGAAAGGGTATACGGTCCCTCTCCATAAATAACCAGCACATCGATTGTTTCTTCGTATGGTGTGCCAAACAATAGCTCACTAACAGATCTATCAGTCAGCAAAATCAAGAGGGACTCAATTCGCAAAGCCAAGGTCAAAAAGTCATACGCAAAATTGAAAGCGCGCGACCCTACTCTTTTGAAACCATCGGCCACTCCCTTGATACATCCCGTTCCAGCGTCACCAATATTACACCCAGAGCGACAGGCAATGCTCGATGCCGCAGAATTCCCTCCTCCACCATTACACGACCAGAATCCGCATACATCATCAGACCCTACTTTCCCTCGCTCGCGGCCGAGAAAGTCCTGGAGACCAGGATACTTTGAAAAGGAGCAGGCCTTCGCAGCGGAGCAGAAAGCAGAGGCCGATGCCAGGAGAGAAGAGAGGGCGCGAAGAGACAAGGAGAGGAAAGAGAAGATAGAGGAAAGGGATAGATTCAGAAAGGCCATGTGTAAAGCGAGGGTAGGAGGGAATTTTGGACAAAGGAAGTTGGGACGAGAGAGCAAAGTGCTACTCGAGAAGGTAAAGAGGCTTGTTGGTGAGTAAAAACAGCTGCGTCGAGAAACCCATCAACGCTGTGTCCAAAGCTGGGATGAAACTCATAATTAAATTATGATCCCTTGGATTTCTAGACCAGCTATTTTCATCACTGCCTACGGTATGGGCCATCATATTCCTCTTGCTGGTATTGATTGTATAGAGGGACTTGAGTCCTTGGGCCTCACTTCTGTATTGTCATCCGGAATATTGATAGAATCTCTACTTGACGTCGTCCGTCGAGTGTGCCCTGGGCAGGGCCGGGGATTGCCTGAAGGATTTACCGGCTGTATTGTGGGTAACACGCCTCTCCGAGAGGACTGCATTGAAATAAAGTGTTGTACCTTAGGTTCCTTAAAGTCTAGAAGCAGGCCTGATTGCCTCAGCCTACTCTCGTAGCTGAGTTCCGGCAGGGATGGAGTGTTTAGCTAGCGCTAGAATTGGAGTGGATGTATTATCGCCAAACATGCTACTGCTTTCTCCGTCCTCGTAGATCTTGATGCCTTCCAGATGGCATGATAGTTTATATTATATCGATGACATCTTTTAGTTACCCTCGCTGCCTGTATCCTTTACAACCTTCAACCAGGTCTGATCTCACCAATTCGTAATATCTGCAACATGCAACAGTTTCCAGAAGTAGGAGAGCGACAATGCGAGATCGACTCTCCTAGTGTCTCGATTCCTATCGTTCCCCCAAGGCGAGAGCCCACACATGTCTGACATCGTTCACTCTCTGGCCAAACACGTTGCCTGACTAAGACCGCCCTTCCCAGTCAAGCATGCCCGCATGTCGCCCACGGCCTTTATGATTTATTTTTGTCCTTCCTCAAATCCTTCATGAATCAAACCCTAACCGCATGCGCTTCTGTTTGCGGTCTAGAGCAGCTGCTTTCTCTGCATAATCCGTCATCTCCATCCTCAAGATCCTCTTCTGTTCCGTGCTTATGTCACGGATGACCCTCACTCCTTGACTGTTCGGGATGTAATCATGAACTGTGGCTCGCCAATGGCCTGTTATCTGAGGTGCAGGTAGAACAATGGGTTGACCGTAGCGGAGACGCTCTTCGCCGTCGAACTCTTCGGCTAGAATTGAGCCGTGCTTGCGCCTCTTCCTTGAGGACAGTGCCTAGTTGTTATTAGAAGAGATGTTATGTAGAGAAAAAGGTGTCAAAATAAATTTACTTGAATCGTATCAACTCGCGCATTCATACTGGCGTTACGAGACATAGATATCTGATTCGAAAGCCTCAAAAGCCGTTTCTTCTCCCATGATCCAATTGGCTCCGGTAGATTCTCCATCTGGTCTACAGCAGCTATATATCTGTCAAGTAAGGTGTGAGCATTCCACGTACTTTTTCTTTCTTGGTTTGCCTTCATTCTCTGCTCGGCCTCCAAGAAGAGGATCTCATTTCTTAAAGATCCTTTCTGGCGCTCAATGAGTCCCCTTTCCCTCTTTGTGGACTCGTACTCGAGACCAACGAGGATACTAAGCTCGTCCTTAAGCCCTTCAAGAACCGGATCTGATGGCTTACCGATCCGTGACTTGTTTGCACTATTGTCTTCAGATAGTAGCTCCTTGACCTGTTTCTCTCGAAGCTCTTCTCTGGTGAGCCCACGTTTGCTAACGAGGTTGCCGACTTCATCATCTGGTGATCGCCTGGAGTTATTGTGAATCGATGTTCCTAATATCAAGCTAGCATCATCATTCGCCAATACTAGAGGTATGGTCCTATATGCTAGGCTGCCTGATTCTTTGATAATTAGGTGCTCGTCAGTTGGCACCCGGAGCCTATTTGCCGGGATTTCTCTGCGCAAGAACGCTCGAAGCTTCGTAGGCTCCTTCCTCATAGCGATGTTTTGTTGATTAGTCTCTAAATGACAGAATAAGTGGAAGACAGAAATGCTAGAGCAAGAGAGCACGCTGCAAATTTGGGTCGAAGACAGCTTATGCAAGATGGCGGTGAAGAACTTCCTCAATTACGCTAAAGGGAGAGAAGTCGAAACGAGGTGCTTCATTGTCTAATCAATCAGACAAAAGTGAATAGCGAAACATAGAAGTATTACCTAATGTGTGTGAATGAAGATTAGGTGCCTCGAGGATGCGCTGCCGGAATGTTTCTAAAAAGTAGGACCTAAAATAATTGAACATCTAAAAGTATTACAAAATCTCCGTTGACGTATGTCGACGTCAATTGTGACATGCCAATCTCATCAGGTCTCATAGGCAGAAAGGTACTCATTTCTTCATTGACAAGTGAGAACATATGTACTACAACAATGATACCGTCCAAAGACCCAGCTTACTCTACTCCTTATACAGGAGCTGTGGTGGATCAGCCTTTACATTTTACGAAGATAGATTGAACCGAAAGCTACTCCCCATTCCGCTCCTCTTCCACCTCAGATACAATTGGACAAAAGAATAACTCCCCCACTCCGTCAAAAATAAATGGATATCAATTTGACATAAAAGGAATCGCTCATAAAGACTTTGCCAATCGCAAGGTATGAAATAGATTATCAGAACATAAACGCCCTATGAATGAATTCCCATCAAACCAACTCGCTATTCGAACGCCGCCTGTCTGGCTAGGAGAGAAATATATAAATCGGAGAGGGGGAGGGGTTGACTTCCCGAGTCAAATGCAATCGCCAAATGTGAGAGTAAGTTAGAGTTGAGGTGTCATGCATTACCAAATATTTCATGACTGTTTTCGATCACAAATTGTACAGCGTTGTTTTTGGAATGCATGTCGGTCATTTCACGTTCCAGGCTGTGGTCTCGCATAATGGTGGGCGCGAAGACGACGGCTAGATTTTTAGGTGTCATCTATGGTGTATTAGCATCATCTCACAAAACCCGACCAAAGATATGTAGGGAAAGTATTGCTGACGACGTACCAAATTCTCGCTTTCTCTCACTGCAACTCTGGTAAGATGAAAGATTAGGAATTCGAGGCAATCACGATGCTTGGGAGGGAGCATATTGAAGGTTTTCCTAAGATGCGTGCAACGCTCTTTGTCGTCATCGATTGCTTGAGATCTTTGTCAGCCGAAAGTCAGCAAGATCTCGAAGGGAACATACATGTTGAGTCTAAAACGCGATCGTAAACATCAAAAGTCAAAAGCGGCGTTGGAAGCTTGCGGAAATACTGCTTGAGAACGCTCGTAACAGCAGTGATATCCAATCCAGGATCTGATATATCGTAGTCGTCGGTCCTTTCAAACCCTTCTTGAATCGCCTTGACTTGGCCACTTCCACCAGTTTTTCGGTATATACCTTCTATATCCATACCTCGCAGCTCAACCTCTTCAATGCATCGAGTTACGACACTTGGTATCTGGCGACGTTCATAACTCGCTCTGTCGACTAACTCAGATCCGAATAACATCGACGGGTCTTCTGCGGTAAGGATGTTTCCGTTCGACATCGACTTAGGCAAGGTATTTCCCTTCTTGAACAAGCCAAAGCCTTGCCTTGCCGGGTCGTTTGAAACTGAACGTGGGAGACTTCCCGAGGATCCACCAGCAGACGCTTCAACCGGCGCAACCGTCATATTGTAAGGCATTCCAATGCTATCACCAGCCTGCCCCGGCCACTGATTCCTCTCGGGCTGCTGAACCGCACCAAAGGCACCCTTGAAGCCTTTAGATACACCCTTTGCAACTGACTGGCCGCCCTTCTTCCAGTTGAACTTTTTCGCCTGGCCCTTACGGATGTTGATCACGTGTGGAGCAGAAAGGACTGTCGCTGGTTCAATGGTAGGATCCTGATCCATCGATTGTGGATAGCTGCTGGTAGATCCAAGCAAGGTTGTACTGGTCGAAGGTCTCAGACTGACATCATCCATTTGGATTGATGCATTGGATTTATCTTTGTTGTGGTGAGTGTAGATCCCTAACCCATTCATAGTCGGTCGATTGGCATCTGTACCAGCGCCACTTTGAGCTTTGAAGCGCTCTTGAATTTGATGCGTCAAATCATTGTTCATGTCCGCCAGCTGGGCATTCTTAGATGATAGTTGCTCAAACTCCACCAAAGCTCTATCGCGGTCGGCCATGATCTGGTTCTTCTCCTCGATCAGCTCATTGCGCTCTTCATAGAGTGACTCCACAGAGCCAGCCATGCTCTGCTTCAGACGCTCTAGTTTCTGGACAAATTCTTTGATAGCTGAATCTTCAAGCTCTGCAATATCGAGGGGTTGCTTGGAATCCTTAGCCCGCTCGACATAACCAGCGAGCACCTCCAGTTGTCTGATCATGATTTCGGTCTGCGAATCCAGAACCGAGACTGTCTTTCTCTTTTCAATCAACTTCTTATTCAACGACTTGAGATCCTTCTCACTGGCAAACTGACGTTCAAGCTCAGCCACTCGTTGTTCTGAATTGCGAAGTTGCCTTCGGAGAAGAGCAGGATCATCACCGGACCCTGGCGACGTGATGGAGATGGGACTACTGATGTCTTTCGCTGTATTAGAATTTTCAGCGATGGGTGTTCTTGGCCAGCGTGGCGATGCGACTGTACGTGTGGTGGTCTCACTGACGCTACGTCCATGGCCTTGGTGACGGATACCGATGCTTGCCTCACTGTTATTCCTTCCATGGCGCACAGCATTCGAAACACGCCGAAGAATAGATTGTGAACTTTCGTCAGTCTCTCCTAGAATACGTGCCATATCCTCTTCCATTGTGAACTCTCCGCCAGCGCTCCATCGCGGTAACTTGGGAGACGCTGGAGCGCCATTTACGGTGTTTGTTGGCTCTTTGGCCGTATGGGAGCCCCCTGGAGGTGGTGCTGGCGGGGCTCTGGGTGTCATGTAGGTATCACTGAGATTCTGATGGGCAGCAGTAGGACGGGCCGGGGCGCGAGTGGGTGGAACCAGCTCATCATCGATTGGAGAATGCTGTAACGGTCCCGATATGCTCTTGCCATTGACCTTGGGTGTGTGACCTGGAGTATCCGATGAAGAAGATATTGTGGAGGGAGAAGTCTCAGCGCCAGGCGAGGAACTGAGAGAGCTGATAGCGGTCTTAACTGTTCCTGATGGGATATCTTTACGGGGAATGGACCTTGTGACAGCTCCAGATTCCGTCTTTGGGACGCCAGTAGATGACTGGCTGGGATCAAGTGATGGCCTGACCAAGATATCTTCTCTTGTTTTGGAATCCTGCGAAGATCGTGGCGTTTTAGCTTTGTCCGTAGTCAGGAGTGGCTTTGGAGAATCCGTTTGGGGTATGCTCATCGTTGCCTCTTTGCGTTGTGACAAGGTAGACATACCCCCGCTTGATGTAGACCTTAAGGTGCTTTCACTAAACTCAGATTGCGAATTACTCCTGGAAGTACCAGTCTTCTTTCCTTTTGGTACGTCTCCTAGCCTGAACTTTTCGTTGGCCGACTGGCCTTGAGAGCTTGAGCTCTGTGGAGAAATGGCATGTTGGGCTCGAACATCATCACTGCCAATGACTGGTGAGCCCCTCGCAGAATTCTTACCACCTGCTTGCGCCTTGCGTATATTGTCTTTGATCTGTGATGTCTCTTCCGCAGAAGGTTGACGGCCCTTCTCCTGAAAGGCGATGTGGGGTGATTCCGCAGCCTTTTGGGAAGTCGGATGGCCATTGCTCTTCGAGATATTGAAGTAATCCTTTTCATGTCCCTTGGTTTCCTTGCCCTTCTTCTCTATATGCGTCTCAGATGTTGATCGCGGGGTCATATTGGGCGCTGGACTTGGATCCAAGGCAAGTGGGATGAAGAAACTCTCTCCATCGCCACTATTGAGATCTGAAGCTTGTGATATCGCTGAATGCCTGTTATTACGGTAAGTAGTTGTTGGCAAAGTCAAGCCATCCTTAGTCGGGCCGTCGGTGGAGGTACGTTCTGGTGATGGGTCGCGTGGTCGCCGTGAACTGCTCCTTGAGGAAGAGTCATGTTGGTAAGATGGGCGTGGTCTAGGAGAGAGTTCAGTTGGCGTATCAGTATCTACAGACCCCGGAGTATCTCTGTCTCGATCTGGCGAGAACGCGCTCTGGGGTATTGCATTTGGAGGGAGAGCAGGCAGAGATTTATCAACCAGCATAGGAGATTGGTCATCCTTTTTGAGCTTTGCATTGGCCGCCGCTCGAGACTTTTTCCGCCTTCGCGCCATGAGAGACTCATGACAGCTCATGCAGAATATGCCTTGCGAAGTTCGTGCGTATCTAAGATTCTCGATTTTCCGCTTGCAATTCCTACATCGAAAGCAAGTGGCGCAGAATGCCTGATCGCCCGTGAGAATTGCCAGGTCCTCAATTTTGTTACCACAGGCACTGCAGCTATATGTGCAGTTGTTGCAGATCAATGAGCCATCGCCTAAGAGGAGTAAATTCGCATCCGAATCGAGAAGGGTGCCGCAAGTGTTGCATCGAAAGCAGTTGAGATGCCATCTATTGCCAGCTGTGGTAAAGTTAGATCCAGGACAACAAGTTCTCTAGCAGATGCGTGAAAACGTCGACAAGAGAATATCGACGGGTGATGTAATCCGGTAGATCAAGCCTATTAAAGGATCAAGAAAATTCAACGTACCAAGCTCGAAGGCCTTCCCTTCCTCGAGTATCTAGACAATCACATCAGTATGCTCGCCAGATTCGTCTTTTCGGGTGAACATACATCTCCGCAACCTTTGCAAGGATATGCCAAATCATCCCCATCTGCCATGGGAGAATCCAGATAATCGGCCGGCGATTCCATGTTGGATTCTAATCAGAGCCTGCGAAAGTAATCGATGTTCTCCCACTTCTGCACCGCGTGCACCTCCTCGAAGTCTAGAATGTCGGGTCGAACCGAGTCAGATCATTGATGAGCAGGGAGATGCGATCCCTCCTCGTCGTGACCTTCGTCGTCGTTGCTGTAGTCGTCGTCGTCGGTGGGTATGAAGGACGAAACGCACGGTCGCAGGGAGAATTGAGTACGCAAGGCAAGTCACCTCTACCAGGGGCCACCAGCCGTGGCTGAGGGCGTGGACCAGTGCAGTCGAGGGACGGTGCGGACTACTGGGTGGGGAATCGGGGGATTAGTTGATTAACCCTGAGATATTGAAGGTTGGGGCGCCAGACGGCTCGAGAGATGGGATGGGGGGTTGGAAAGAGAGAGAATGACTGCCAACCACGAGAGTAACAACCAAGGAAAGCGAGAAGAATTCCACAACCGGCGTGTGCTGTCGCTGGCGATGATATGTTGTGGACGGCAACAATGAAGGAGTTTGAGAGCAGGGGGCAGGCGGATGCGAAGAGGCTGAGGGCGTTTCTCTCACAGATCCTAGCCTAGTAGAGTACGGCTAGGAAGCATCGCATTGCATTCCAGGACCAAGCCAAGATGGGAGGGGGATTTGGGGAGGGATGTAGATGATGACTCGTCTGGTGGTCAATAAAGGAAGAGTCTTTTGGAATTGTTCGGTCCAGGTGGATATTTGCGGTGGCGCTACCGGACTGGGCAGAGGCGCCCTTAGAAGAGGGCTGAATGTGGATGTGGATGTGGATGGGACGAAGATGCAGATGAAGATGAGGTTGAGGTTGAGGTTGTTAATGGTGGATGCCAATGATGATGATGATGATGAATACAATGGTTAATGGTTAATGATGAAGATGATGATTGATCCTTATTTCTAGGAATGGAGTGGCAATACCTGCTCTGCTCTCTTCCGCTGTGTGTATTGCACTACACTACACTATACCATACTATACTGTACTGTACTGTACAATAGCCCAGCCCAGCCTGGTCCAGTGTTGCGCGGAAGGCCAGAGACTGCAAGCTTCGGCCCTGGCTAGGGCCTGGGTGCGGTGCGATGCTTCCTCCTGGGATGATGACTGTACTATATACTGTCCCGTACTCTCAGGTACGCGAGTGTCTCACTCGGAATACTCGACTGGCCGAGGATATAAGGCTATTCCAGCTACTATTCTCCACTACTCTACTCGACTGCATCGATCGGCGGCTGAAGAAGGAGTCTCGCTGTGTGTGTGTGATAGAGAAAGAGCACACACAGCTCAGTCACGAGAGGCGGTACCAAAATACTGTACTGTACAGCACATGCAATTAGGTCTGCTCATGGCCTCTCGCAATGTGGCTTCTTCATCCTGTAAGAACAGTAGAACAGTAGAACAGTACAGTGAAGTACAGTACAGCAGAGTACAGACCATCACAGAACCTTACACTTACAGCTGGCGCAAGCGGCGGCCCTGAAAGGTACAGTACGACGCGTTTTAGTGGGACAAAGGGTGCGCATTCTCACGTTCTCGTGTTTCAAGTAGATCGACATCAACCCCAAGTCAGTCCAGCCAGCCCAAGATAAGTGGCTTCAAGCTTACAGGCCCGGCAAGCACAACCTCTACGTGGATTGGTATTGGTGATTCTCTCATAGCCCGTTACAAAATCCATGCTATGCACCAGCATCGTCCAAGACACGTCTGTGTTGGGAGTCTTCCCCCTTGAGCCCTTGGCTCTATCTCTCTCCGATGCCACTTGAGATGGGAGATAGAGAGAGAGAGAGCACTGCAGACCGTTTGACGCTACTGTCTGCCCATGCGCTGCGCTGCATGACGCCGCCTAGAAGACCCCTGCGACTTCGAGGATACAGTAATGTATAGTACAATAATACAACACAACTTAGATCAGACTCGTGTTCATCGTCTCACCAAATTACCGCTCACGCATCTCGAGAGTGACACGACATTGCCGAATAGCTCGTGCCGATTGTGGCACCAAGAATACAGAAGTCCGAGTAATCTCGGGAAGAGGGTTAAAATGAGGCAACATCGTTGTTCCTTGCATTGCTTCAGTGGAATCCAGCAAGAGTCGATGCTGACCAGTCGAGACCGTCAGAACCAGCCTGCACAGCCAGTGCCATCGTCCTGACAGTCTTACGAATCTGACAGACTCCTGCTGTGTTTGCAGTCGCTGGCAAGCAACCGGATCTCGCCAAGTAATAAACATGTTCCAGGGCCTACTGTTCTAGAAGGATGCGAAGATTTGAAACCAGATATTTAACGCGTTCCCTACTAAAGTTGGAGAGGCGTCTGTCTGGGGCGAGGATCTGCAGGATTGCCCGTTTGACATCCGTCCTACCAGGCCTCGAAACAAAGAATTTGATTGCAAAGCAGACACCAACGTAGATAAATAAGAACTCTATATTCTATTTGCTCTCTCTACCATGCCCAACATGCTCAACGTGATCACTCTCCGTCACTCTCCGTTGTTGACCTGTAGCTATAGAATCTCCACTGCTTCCACATAAGATGCAGACACATGCTGTAGAAAGGTTTGCGGCGTACACATAGATGGCCTTGAGGGTCTTTATGGCGACATTCCCTTCCATCGCAGTTCGTCGATCACTTTTCGCTTCCAAACGCTGCCACTCCAAAATGAACCCTGAACAAGCGGCCGATCACACTCAAGGATAAGACTTCTAGATCAAATCCCGTCGCACAGACATGGCACATAGCGCCATATGTGTAGAGATCTCCATGAGATGAGCTCTACCCTTGCACAGTACCACTTATCCCAATCAGTGAAAACGGAGAGCGTTATACAAATTTGATATCTCGCGGACTTCACTTTCTGATGAGTTCATGGCTCGAATCAGACACGTGTCCGATTTACATACAGCGTGGGCTTCGTGATTAAATGTATGTAGCGCAGACGTGGTAGGCGTGTCAGATCGACAAAGTTGGGATCAATATTAGATTGGAGGATCGGCACTATCTCCAATACAGATCTTACATACCTGTAGAGAAGTTACAAGAGGAAAGAACCAAAAAGAATAGGCCCACGTCCATAGAGCAAAATAGCAGAGTGCCACAAGTACCTTGACTCCAACCTCAACTTCTAATATCCCGCCGGGATGATAGAGTTCTCCCTCAACGCCGCGTCTTCCTTTCTCGCTATTTCAGTTTTGAAAGCGAATTAGCCACTCGCAGCAACTTCCCGCTGCCTCTTTACAATGTAGTAGGTTATTAAGCTCTTGGGGTCATCCTTGACGCCGCCCAGCGCATTCCAGAATTTGTTCTCGCCTACACGAGCATGGACACTAACACACAACTGCACGGCATCCATGCGCACGCCACTCTCTGAGCTCTCCAAGCATCTTGCAGCGAGCCTACAAATCTCCTCGACTTCCTCACTGCTCGGGGTATAGCTCTTCTTCGCCTCGATTAACTCTTTGAGGACATGTAGGCCCATGCTCAGTGTTCTGCGGCCTTCCAAGGTCATCTGCTCGTTTTGTAGTCTGGTACAGATAATGGCGGTAGTTTCTTGAGGTTCAGACAGTGTTACGAGCTCGTCAGCGAGAAGCTCAAGACCACTGACAATATGGGCACGAGAATCATAGCAGCTCCGCGTGGCGAGAATGGATTCCAGGCCCTTTATCACGTGAGGACGGAAGCCGTCCCGCTCTTTCTTGTACATCAGCTTGATCGTAGCTAGAATTTGAGCCTTGACATCTTGGACCTTTTCAGGTGTGAGAGATGCCAGTGGCGCCTCAAGATATTCAAAGAGACTAAGCAACAGGACGTCAAACTTGTCTTCCGACCAGGCTGCCTTGTTGTCTCGAATCATGCCTTGTAGCTTCCGAAAACCATGTACATCCAGAGACTTGGCCTTGATCTTAGCTATACCGCTATCAAGCAGCCGAGAGCTTTGTTTGAAGCGTTCAGGGGACATTGGTGGAGCCTTCACAGGCTCTGTATTGTTTAGTCCATTCCTGACAAAATTCATAGCATCCTCGTTGACAGCTACCTCCTCCAGAACTGGAGTGATGATAGTCGGGCGCGGAGTCGTTTTGTCATCTGTGCTAGAGAAGGGGTCTTCATATACTTGCAAAGGTTTCGACGGGCTCACCAGATCTTCGTCATCTGAGGAGTCTATCTTTTGAGACCTGGAGGCCCGAGGCTCTGTCAAATTTGTTATGGTGGGAACTACCATAGTAAAGTCCTCGTCTTTCGAGGGACTCGATCCAATTGTTTTGTTAGATGCTGGTCTTGGCTTAGATGGGCTTGATCGAGGTGACGGAGCCACCCTGTTAATTGTGCTCTTAGCCGGACTTGTATGGCTAGACTGTGATGCATGACCAGAATCATTGGAATGGCTGGTATTGGGTCTTGTAGCTTTCCTCTGAGGGCTACCAATACTGGGAGTTCTCACTTTTCTGCTGGTCGATGGGCTAGTGCTGGTGTCACTGTTGCTTGGTGCATGACCAGGGCGTCGGACGGAATATGGACCTGCTGTAGCAGGCCTCGCGGCGAGTTCAGGTCGTGAAGCTGGACGGAATTTAGCAGGTCGCATTGGCGCTACAGACAGGCCGCCGCGGGACACCGTGGTCGATTCTGGACGCGCTCTGACAGATCCTGCCTCTGAAGCAGTTGAAGAGGACGAGACTGTTCGCATAGGGGAGAAGGTAGACATTGCAGAGCCTGGACGAGCTGGCAAATTCTTGTTGGCCATGACAGCTTTCTTCTGAGCCATCATAGCTTCTCTCAGAGACGGCTTTGGTGGCCCTGTTGTACTCTTGGAAAAGCCAAGTCCTGGTCGGGTAGCGACAGGGTCAGCTTTCTTGGGAGAATTAGGGTTGTCTGGAGCGTTCTGCAGAAGTCTTTGCTGTGTTCCGTCAAGACTGTCCATCATGCTGTTGACACCATTAGTCTCTAGCAGCATTATAACGCGCGATGAAACTTACGCGTCTGCTTTCGCCGGCCATATCTGAGCGAAAGCCCAGTATGTCGATCTCACGTTCTCTCGTACCCCTGGATTCGCATCCGCAAGGCCTTTCTTGAGACACTTCTCAACTAAATCAAGGCCACCCGTGTGCTCAATATGGTTCTTATGATGCGCCTCTTTCTTCAATAAAGTCTTAAGCCATCCGGTCGCAAATGTCCTTGGCTGAACATTTTTGTCTTGACAAGCTAGCCAAATATGCTGCATAATTCGCGCGCTATACGAGACCTTTCCGATGATAATGTCCACCGTCACGTTCCCTTGCTGCTGACTGATCTTCTTGGTTCCGCCACATAATTTGATGAGGTTTTGGAGGAGAATCTCCACCATAGAATCCAGACCTGGTCCCACAGTCCTCGCAATGTCCTGGATTACACTGCAGCCTTCTTTGGACAGACTTGTCCGTAGTGAGTTCACTGCCTTTAGGATTCCGTCCAGAAGGCTTTTGATGCCGGCTAAGAACGAGTCGCGGAAATCGCTAGGGGCATTTCCGGCATTCAATCTGCGAAGCTTTGTGCAGCTCTGTTCTCGCTTGAACCAATTTGCTTCAGACTCCTTGCCATCAAAATGTGGAAGCATTTCTCTAAAAGTTTCATCCAATTCTCGCTGAGTATTAACATACGCAGGATCTACTCGGTCTACTTTCGCTTCTGCAACTGGGGTTGCTGGTCTGGCACTAGACATCGAGGAGACGCTATTCGAGAAGTGTGGCCTCACCAGGGGTTCATCCGCCTCTGGCTCTACTTTCTCGGAAGGGCCGCCTGGTCCGAGATGAGTGGTAATGGCCACCACAATTGCTGGCCGCACGTTAAAATTCTTCAATTGTCTCTTCAAATCGGATTTTGCTGCGTTTGGGGCGTTTCTAGAGCAATAGTGAGTATGTTTGAACCAGAACAGGATCTTCTGGACCCACTGAAAAAGCGCAATGACTGAATTTCTAGCTGTATCCCTGACCATGCCATCAGCATCCTCGAGGAGCTCCATCAAGGTTGACACGAAGCTCTTAAATGGCATTCCGTGCTCTTGGTGCATCTATACAGATTCAATATCAGACGTGTGATCAGTATCGTTTCTCGAGCTCTCTTTACCTGGACGATCCAATTTATCGAGGCTTCTTTCATCCTTGAGTTCTTACCCACTAACCCGACATTCTTCAAAATTCTCTCGACATCCATGGACGCTGCTTTCCAAAATGTTGTTAAGCACTGTGCTGCATATTGTCTGTACTTTTCCTTTTGATCTCCCATTTTCTCAATTACTAGGGGGAGTGTCCGCCCGGCCTCCTTGACGACATATTTTGGTTCTTGGCGGGACAATCTTGTGAGAAGATGGACCAGTGTAGCAAAGCCAGCATTCACAATTGCAGCATGTTGGGACGTCATCGATATCCGTGTGGCTTCGAAGAGGGGCAGCATGCAGGCTTCAGGCACATTGTTCTGCTTGATGCCGGACTTGATATTCGTGATCTGATGGACTTTCGCATCAACGGAGGCATCGGTCCTCAAGATTGCTAGCAGGTTTGTGACCTGCACTTCGGTGATCTTTTCACCCATTTTGGAGCGGGGCGAGAGATCTGAAAGGTACCACTGTTGAAGTGTTGTCATGTCAGTAAACATGCTGCGCACGAGGACGACATGCCAGAAGTCAAGCGATCCCAGCGATGAAAGTCCATCCAGAGATCGACGAATATCTTCAAGTAGAAGGGAAGATTGGGACTTACCAGACAGACCAGAAAACAATGCGAACGCTGTGATGATGAGGTGTTGCAGTCGCGCGGCCAAAACAAAGTCCCGCTGCGACAACGCGATGCTAGTGGGAGGCGGACGATGGATCCCTACTGGGCAGGGATATCATCGGCAGGCGCCTGGCCACAGCACAACCTGGCCTGGCTGCCCCTCCCCTCGTACTCATTCATCACCATTCTGGCTGAAAAGCTTCCTGTTTCTTTCTCGCCGCCTGCTTCCCTTTCCAAGCCGAGCCACTCTCCCTTATATTAGTATATATGCTCTCATCCTTTCTGCTTCACCTTCCGTCGCTCGAGCTTTCCTCGTTTGTTCGACTTGTGTTATGAAAATTATAGTTCAATGTTGATTAGCGCAGCTCCTGCGGATTGACCTACCATGAACCACGCCGCAACAAGCCCCCTACCAACATTGGTCTTTATGCCACCTCAATCGCACCGTGCTGCTGCTCCAAGCCCAATTCCAGCAGCTCCAAAGTCAGAAGAAGCTTCACGTAGGGTTACAGAACATCCTGAGGACACTTCGAGGCATTCAGCAGCAGAATTCCCGCTCCCAAAATTGCGTCTGGAGATCAAAGACCTCAATCATGACGGTGCGAAAATATTTCTCACTGCTGTGACTGCCGACAAGGCGCTCCAGACAGCAGTTCAGAGCGTTCTCACTCTCCTCTACGGTTCGAAAGATTCGTTAAACACTACGGTTCCTCCAACGCGCTCCGTTACCCTCATCCTGCAGTCAATGCCAGGAGTGGCGTACACAACTGGCACCGAGCTCGATTCTGACCACAAAGAAATCCACTTCTCCCTTGAATATATAAAGTCTTCAATCGCCAATTCTCGAAAGGCAGAAGAGATTTTGGGCGTCTTGACTCATGAAATGGTTCATTGTTATCAATACAATGCTTTTGGGACTTGCCCGGGCGGTCTCATTGAAGGAATCGCAGATTGGGTGAGGCTAAATGCTCAGCTCAGTCCACCACACTGGAAGAAAGAAGCAAGTGGAAAATGGGACGCCGGATACCAGCACACCGGCTTTTTCTTGGACTACCTTGAACATCGTTTTGGAACGGGACTCATCCGCCGCATGAATGAAAAGCTGAGGATCGAAAGATATGAAGAGAAGAGGTTTTGGACGGAGCTATGCGGACGGCCTGTAGAGCAACTGTGGGGAGACTATGAAGAGGATCTGAAAAAGGAGAAAAGGGGAGCCGAAGATGATGAGTGCGTGCTCGTGGAGAAAGAGGACGTATCGTCACTGGGAAAGGCAGAAGATGTGGAGAATGTGGCGTCAACATCCCTAGCTAAGGATGTTGGATCATCTTGACTGGCATTTGGGGTCTACACAACCATGATCTAGGTCTTTATCAGGTATCTAAGATCCGCAGTAGTTGGTTATCATACTGGGACTTGCGTGCGCCTGCAGTTGGTAACGGAGAGTCAGAGCGCTGGAGTTGCGGTGTAACGGCGACAGTAAATCAGGCACTTGAAATTGCGCGGAGATACCAATTTTTACCGCTTGGGGCACGATATAAGTCTGCTAGTACCTTGGCAAACTTCGAAACATACCAAATCTGCCAGAGATTGCGTATTCATACTCATGGAAACATAGCATTGCGAGAGGCTTTTCTCTTCTCCCAAGACAAGATACATTCTCTATTTCTCGTTTCGATATAGAAGATTAGGATTAGTTGAGCGCCTCCGTTGGCTTATGGCACTGAAACGATAAGGCAACCTTCTGTGTTTCGTGCGTCAGAGCATCCCCAAGGACTTGCAGAGGCAAATTCGTCGAGGGGCCAGCGTTCAAGGGTTCAGCGGAGCCGAGCCACAATTGCGAGCCTGGCCCAGATGCGACGTCGGCATATTACAGCCGTGACGTTCTCTATAGCATAGCATAAAATAAGTAGCAAGTATTAGAGTACCTCATATCTTCTCACTCTTAACAGCATCCGCAAAACCGGATCGTCTAACGACGATCCTCCACAGGCATTGATAAGCGCCACAGCGCCACAGCACGCGAACTATCTTTAGGCGGCGCGGGGCATTACAGCATCAGCGTCAGCCATGCCGCGAGCGTCAGCGTCGTAACCTCGCCCGCCCTACCGACTACCTTACCTACGATAACCCCTCGTCGGCCTGCGCTCTCCTACATAACTGTCCGGCCCTCTACTTCCCCAAATATCGTCGTGTTGCACCCCCCTTCTCGTGTCGAGCAGCATTCAAAATGCCCGCCGTCGTCGCAAAAGGTCAGTCCCAGCTTCTTGTTCGCCCAGCGCACTTCCTCCGTGATTGGCCCGCTGATCCTCCCCCCATATCACCACCTATCATGAGACCCTGCAAGGCAGAACGAAGGAGTATGAGCAGGTGGCGTCAGAACGCGCAAGTGCTTCCGTCTCGAGACACCTGTGTATACGATCTCGACTCGTTGGCTGTTAACTTGTCATATCCAAATTCTTCAACAAAGCCGTGGGAACAAATGCCTAATCATCCTGTGGTCGTTTCAGGTGCTATCATCGTAGTGAGCGTGGCCGTGGCTGTAAGTCCTCTCGTTCATTCATTGTAAGCCATACTAATTATTAGGCTGCCATCGCTGTCTACGAATCCCCTCAAGCACGACAATTTGCCGAAGACGTCCGACGCAAGATTGCCCTCGCTCTACATTCTCTAGGTGACGAGATCAATCCCAGAGCCCAAGAACCCCGATTCAACCGCCCGGAAGATGCGGAACGTTTCATGCAGAGCACTGGAAGTGCTGAGCTAGGTGTCGATGCTGATGAGGAGTCTCGGAAACGCCAGAGGGAAGAGTTGATGTATTGGAACGCCGTTCGCATGGAGAAGATAGCGAAGGAGCGGGAGCTTGCAGGTGACATGCCAGCAAACCGAAGCCGAGGCTCAAGCTTCGATGATTTTCTGCAGGAAGATCCTGCAGCTGAGAAAGGGACATATGTGTACAACACTGGGACAGATATAAACACAGCTTCAGAAGACGGGCTTCGAAATCGAGGCGTCCGAGGCCTGGACCAGGGATCCATTTATGCCAACCCATTCAGTGACGAGCACGACATCGACTGGGATGAGCAGCGTGCCATCGATACCAGCCTCATATCTCCAGAGGCCACTGAAAGAATGGAAATCATGTCCGATCTCTATTCCGCAGACGAAGATTCCAAGCCCCCCACGTCTCGCGATACTACCGCCACCGTTCCAGAACAGTTAATAGATACCTCCGACGGACCTGCCCCTGATCCACCTGTCTCTCTCCCAAGCTTGGAGATGATGCAAGAACAGAACACAGGCTTCGCAAGAGATGACTCGGCGTATGCATCTATCCATGCTTGGGCTGATAATGCCAACTCTAGCTTCTATTCTCCATTACCGGTTACACCAAGAGCCCTCACACCTCAACCACCCCAAGATCCCGTTCCAGGCTCGCCTCTTTTCAGCGATCCCCCTCTTTCCGTACCCGGGGATGGCGACATGACACCTACAGACTCAGCATCCCTCGCTGGCTCCGGCTCCGAAGTCTGGGCCCCGAGGAGCGGGGCCACAAGCGATGCCGACATCATGAGCATTGATGGTGAAGGAATCAGCACCCCTGGAAGCTGGACGGAAGTAGGTAGTGAAATCAGCGAGAATGATGCTGGGGCTGGAATTCATCACTAGATTTGCTTGTGAAAGACTGTTTTGGCAAATGGGACTGATTGGATTTTGGTTGTATTGAACATTGGCGGCATAGCGCCTGGCTCAGGATGCAAAGATCGTCGCGGTTATTGAAGACAGGAGTTTGGGGATTATTCTAGGTCCGAGCCAATACATCACTATTCCTTCCAATTTTTCCCAAGCCCTCCCTTTGCGTGACGTTAGAAATGCAAATTGGTAGTCGTCTGTCAAGCGACATCATTTCTAGGTCAGGTAAACTCTGGATATTCAAGTTGCAACGCAAACCATGAACCAGGAGAACTACTGATGTAGTGCGTATTACAGATTAAGCCGTCAGCCATGCCCTTGATCGTAATGTTACAAGCACATTCCTTTAATGCCATGCCGTTTTCCCGTCCCACTTTTCCCTTTAACTCCTTCAGTTCTACATCTACAATTCGATCCAAGAAGATTGTACTTTACATGAGAATACCAAAACCCGGCACCCATATTAAGATGGAACCCCTTCATAGACAAAACCGTTGTTCGCCCGCCGACTGGTCCTCTTTCTTACCTTCCTGTTGCCTGCAGCTTTCACAAATATGGTGAGAGCCGTGATGACAAGGACAATTACGGCTGATATCGCTGGGACTATAATAATTCTTTTTTGTAGTTCATCCGCCTGCCGTAGAGAGTCGGTATAGGGACAGGTCGCATTCGGACCACCGCTAACCCAACAAGCCTGATAGTCTAAGCTATTAAAGTCAACCCACACGCCGTGACCGTCATAGTCTCTGCCATTCCTCTGTATTGCTTGCGTCAAATACCTGTTCTCCATCGCTGTGCGTGGAACAGCGAATTGGTAGCTGTCCGGACAAGCGGTATCGGCATTTGAATAAGGGATGGGGTAGTCCGTGATTGTCCAGTCGTAGGGTTGATTCTCAGCTCGACACGCTGCGTAGTACTTCTGTGAGCAGTCCGCTACTATCCACCGCCCCGCAAGATCCATGTTCGTGGTCGCGCAACGGAAGAGAGGGTCTGGATCGTCCTGGAATGTGTAGTTGTGAGGTTCTCCACGCGCCCAGGACCATACTGTGGCAACTGTGAAATTCTTGTACGGTCGATAGTCATCGTAGGCTGCGACACCAAGTAGTGTCACGTTCAAGATGGGGGAGATTCCGCAATTTGTCGTGTTAGTAGTCAACTCTAGGAAGGGGACGATGTTTGCCGACGACGCTGTTGGGTAGCTGAAGCCTGGGACATTTGCAACTACCGCCCATGAAGAGTTTGTTTGACCTAATTCGACTGTGGTATCCGAAAAGAAGCAGCCATCTATCAAGTTCCCAGAGCCGTTCGAAAGGACATCCGTCCGAAGATCCTGAATGTAGTCTGGAGGAAAGATTGTTTCTGCATCAAAACTACGATTGTATGCCGCCATTTGCGGATCCATGCTGCCCCATTCCAATAGTAGTCGTTTACTCCCGGAGAACTCGATGTAGCTAGCTGATGGCCATCCGTCATCAGTAGATGCAGCATTATATTGATTTCTCGTGGTCGTATAGTAATATTCAGCCGGGCGATATCTTGACTGCACAGTGTACCACGATGCATTGAGATTGGCACGATCGGATATAAGATTAGTGGGTGTATAAAGATAATTAGAGAGGTTTCCGGAGAAAAGGTCGCTAAGACTATCTGAAGGGCCTGGGAGAACACTTGGTGCGGGAGCGCTCGACAATGGAGAGCCGAAGGAAGCAGCGCTGTGTGTATTTAGAACAACGTATAGGAGAGTGGCGTCAAGAGTGTTTTCGGTCTGCTTAATGTAATCCAAAATCAGACTAGTGAAGGTAGAAATGTTAATAGTAGTGGAACAAGTGTAGGGGCCGGTCGAGATTAGTGGTTCATTGGAGCTGTCTGGAGAGACAACAAAGGTGGTTCGAGAGCTGGAGCTAAGTGATGTTGCTGATGTACTCCACAATGAAGTTGACCTGGAAATGCTTGATGACCCGACCACTGAAAATGAACTTGATGGACCGGTGATACTGGATGATACATCCTCAAGTTGGCTCCCTTGTAAGTTAGACTCAAGCAAACTAGTAGTTACACTGAGATGGGATGGAGGCTGTGGAATGCTTGTAGCTATGGTAGATGCACTTGTCGAAGAGGCGGTATCCGGAACAGAAGTCGGTACGGCCACAGGACAGAACGACCAAATGCTTCTCCCTTCATCCCAGTACAGATCTTGCTCGATGAATCAGCACTGAAAGTCTTACAAATTTTTAGATGAGACCAGCAGGGTTGGAAAGCTATTTCCTTAGACAATGAGTCTATTTCTCAATGGTTCCTGGCATAGCGCTCTCCAATAGACCCAGCTTCGGCGTACAGAATACAACATACCTAGTTCAAATCTTCTGAAACCAACAGCAAGTAAGTTCGAGAGACAAGTTCTGGAAGTCCTGTCTTCGTATTTCAAAAACGGAAAGCATGCAGCTTGTAACGAGACTCCGGGACCAGTGACAAAATTGACAGGGACATCCAGGCCTAGATCTCTCTGCGACTAGATGATGATTAACAGCTTAGAAAATGTGAGAAAAGCGTTATATCTTACTAGTAATACAGTTGAGAATAGAGCATCAGACGCTGGCTGTACTCCAGGGGCCGGAGAATAGCTTTCACTCATTGTCTTTCTACCGGACTCGTTCAGAGTTCAGCTAAACAGCCATCGGAGGAGCCGGAATGGATCATCACTTGGGTTAAGTGATAACTTGAAGCAAATTGTTGCTGCTCAAAGTGGTGAGCCGCCGATTGAAGTCATTGATTGCCAATTGGTACTGTCTCTATCACCGATTGACGTCCATCATTGTAATACTCGTGGAGACTTTGCTGAAGCTGGCTTGTGTTTGGAAAAGCTTACTCGGAGCTATGCTTTGGCGGCCGCACAACTTAAGCCAACTGTGGCGCAATGCGGCTTTGAACCCTGCTATCGATCAATCGATCTTGCGTCCGCAACCGACACGTTTCGATTCTCGACAAATCTTTCTCTTGTCACTGTCACCGTGTCCGCACCTTATTTCGGCCTCACACACCTTTCCCCCTCTACATTCCTGACGGACGTCCTTACATCCCGCATTGCTTAAAACCCATACACGCAATGGCCAGCCAGGCGCCAACCCAAGGGGCGCCACAAGGGATTAATTTCCAGTTCCCGAATGGCCAAAAGCCTTCTCCGGAGCAAATAGCTGCGATGCAGCGGCAACTGGCGCTTGATGCACAGAAAAATGGGATGACCGTCCCTGAATTTGTCGAAAAACTAAAGGCACAACAACAGGCTCAGCAGCAAGCAGCCGCGCAAGGAGGACAAGTCGAGCAACAGCAACAGCAACAGCAGTCTATCACACCCGGCCCTCCCAAACCCGAGGCTCTCGCGGTCGCCAAGTTCTTGAAGAATCAAGATTTGAAGATGCGGACATGTATTCTAGATGGTCAGCGTAAGGATATGTTCAAGGGTAAGAAATCAGTAACCGCCCGCTGTATCCTAATCTCAACTTTTCTATAGTTAAGCGTGCTCTTCGTGCTCTCCAATCCGAAGCATACACCAAAGCGCGTAAGAAGAATCCACTACTACCTGAGATCACCGATCGCGCTTCTCTCGAAAACACCTTCAAGCTCCTTCCCCTCTCCCTCCTCGCTCTTCGAGTCTCTAAGATCGATCCGCATGAGGGTCACAACCATGCGCCGGGAGCGCACAAGACAAAAAGAGTCAAGGGTCTTTGGACCGTGAAAATTGAACGGCAGCAGGAATGCCGCGAAGAGTTACATTTCGTCTGGCTCTTCGAAGGTCCACAGCTGAAGCAAAAGTTATACGCTGCTGGTGCCCTGGCTATAGTCTTTGCCCTCGTCATGTTCCCACTCTGGCCATTAAAAATGCGACTCGGGGTCTGGTATCTGAGTATGGGAATGCTTGGACTCATCGGATTATTCTTTGCCATGTCGATTTTCAGACTCATCCTCTTTGCGGTCACGATGTTTGCTGTGCCCCCTGGACTATGGCTGTATCCAAACCTGTTTGAGGATGTTGGATTCTTCGATAGCTTCAGACCGGTCTGGGGATGGCAAGAGGTATGGCCAATGTTCTTGCAATATTCTACGTGTGCTAAAATCATCCTATAGGAGAAGAAAAAGAAAAAGAAGTCCAAGCAGTCCGGTTCTGCGAATCCGATGTCAAGTTTCACAGGTCAACCTCCTCCAGCTCAAGCTACAACTACTTCTGCAGCACTACAAATGACCACCTCGGCACCGACACAGAGAAATTTCTCTGCCAGAGTTGAAGAAGTTCTTGATGAGGATTGAGATTGGAACAAGATTTTAGGGAGACCGTAAAGTGTCTTTGATTTGATGAGCATAAGCCTACATGGTATTGTTTTGGATTGTGGGGGGTGTGGTCCATGAGGGGCTAAAAAGATCTCATTCATCCCCTCAGGCTTGCACGGTAAAGCACTGTAATATACATTTGCCTATATATTAGAGGTGTATGCCAGATTTTCTACCTCGGATGCTCACACTGTGAGTAACTATTTTAAATCGGATCGATTGTGATTTGATATGCATATATTGTTATCTTTGTGACTTGGCTGCAGCGCTTGCAGTGGAGTGGGATGATATCGCTGCAAGGACAAGTGGAAATACTCCTCCATATTCAATATGAGTGGTCAATAACCTAGAGTTGGTATTGCGGAGAAGAATAGAAGACTTTGAGAAGAAACTACTATGAGTAGTGCGGCCTCCAGTCAGCCATCTATCATATAGATACAAGGACTTTTCAGTGCTCGACTAATAAATGTATCGAATGCCACGGGGATCTTTACCAATAGAATTCCGTATATTGGTGGAGAGCCGATTAGATGGGGAATTACTAAAAGAGTCGCAGTTACCCTGCAGTGGTATACTCATAATACATTCTTCATGCGCCTGTCCCGAAACCCTTCAACCCACCCCAACACCTTTTAATATATTGAGAACTCTAACCCCACTGTGCCAACTCCGCCCAAAGCCTCGACGTGATCTGGCCACCTTGAAAAGAGGTCAATATGCCCACTCGAAACGTTTGTTCCCATTTCCATGTTTTGTAAACTCTATCCCTTACTCCAGGTCATTCGTTCTTCACTTCCGTTGAAGGGCCTGAAGAGGGGTCGCCTGTTGTCCCAAAGGTTGCTTGCTCGCTTTCTTCAGACACAGAAGCTGAAGAAAGTAGATGCGACGGTGTGGCCGGCTCGTGGGTAATCGCCGAATTTGCGTGGAGATCAGCCACTTGACGCTCTAACAGGATGTTTAGAATCATGATTCAAAGATGGGCAAACCCAACTGACCTAATTCCCTGATTCTTTGACGTAGCATTTGATTCTCCCTGATCATTGTCTGAGTTTCTGCTTGATAGAAGGCATTTTCATCGCGTGATGCCAAACTGAAGGGCTCACTACTCTCTGCACCAATAGATGTCGACTGCAGACTTGGCGAGGTTGTGAGTCTTGGAGAATCTGTTCGACTTGGCGTCCGTGATTGCCGTTGAGCAAGGTCGGCTCTGGCTGCGTCGAATGAACCACGAGGATGAACGACAGTGCCAAGTGATCGTGGAGTAGCGAAGGAGGAAGTATGTGATTGAGGCGCGTTGGTATTCGGGTTGGAGAATGACATCGAACGCTCTGAGGTAGGAGTGGATTCGTCAATAACTGTGGCGGCGTTTTGGGCTTGCCCACTGGCTACTTGAAGTTGCTGGAGCTGTTGTTGTTGTATACGGATTTGTTGCAGCAGGCGGTTCTGAGATGTGTCAGCATTATATTGCCTTATGATCACAGTAGACTGTCGCCGTACAACTTGTGCTTCATTCTCTTGTTCCAACTCTTGATGTATCTCTCCCAGACTTGGGGTACGGTTGTGATGAGGATCCCCACCAGAGATGAGGGGCGATCCAGTGAGCGAATGAGGACTAGTTGTGCGATACGAAGACGATGAGCCTTCAGTGAGCATCTCCCCTGGAGAAGGTAGACTTGGATCGTTGAGCTGTAAATTCATGAGAACTGTAGAACGTCGTCTACTGGTATGCGAGGGCTGTCGGTTTCCGGAGGTGGAGTTGCTGGGTGATCCTAGGCAAACGATCAGTAGGAGAACGAGGAGATAGGAAGCATACGTACGCCGTACTCTGGAGTCTTCTTGTTGCAAACCTGCATTGACAATGGCAGCAGCTTGCAGTGAATTCGAGGTGGTGCGTGAGGCGGGGGATGAGCTCTGGCTCCGGAAAGCGGTAGAGTCTCCGGGATTTGAGATTGCGCGCGACATAGCTGACGAGGGTGACCTGGATGGTGGAAGGGAGTTCAGGTCTGGAGCCATAGCAACAGCAGCTGGTGTCTTATAGTACCGTCAGTACTGGGAAGTGTCGGCGAGGGCGGGCGTGAATGGAAGGGAACCGTACGGCTCAGGCTCAGGCTCAGGTTGGAGGTGAGGTGGGGTGGGGTGAGCAGTGCCGTCACCAAAGTGGTCCGATGTAGTTAGTAGTAGTGCTGAAAAACCCGTCTTGGACGAGAATGAACACACCACGCCTATTACTTTCGTCGGTGCGACACCTGATCATGTTTCTACACGTGTAAAATCTATGATTTGCTTCATCTTGAGATGGTTCTTGTTTTGTTTCATGCTGTATGCTTGGTAATCTACTTGCTCTATCTACTTGGGTTCACGGCGGCAGTCTCGCCCCTGCTAACTGAGAGCATGGGAGGAGCCGTGCCGTGCACGCATGAGCACGAGCACGAGCGAGGGCAAAACGACAGCGCAGACGGCAGCGGTGGGCGAGCCCGGTCTATGACTGTTTTGCTGCGTAGGTATGTATGACTGATATGTAGGTGGAGATGCGGATAGGGAGCGGAGGGATGAGAAAAGGGGGAGGATGAGGATCATGAGGCAACAGTCGATCTGGCTGTCGTTATAATAATATAACAATGGCACTGGAGGTCTAGCTTAGGTAGGTACAGTACTTAGCATGACTATGATGATAAGTGAGGGGTGATGAGTGATGAGTGATGAGTAGTAGTAGTAGTAGTGGTGGTGGTGATGGTGGTGGTGGTGATGGTGATGGAAGCTAGTAGGTAGGCGCTTGGCGGTGGGCTTTCTACGCTACTGTAGCTGGGTTGGGCTGGGCTGGGCTGGGCTAGGAGAAAACAGCGACCCGACCTAGGCAAGTACTGTACTGTGCTGTGCCTACCTTCTGTAGAAGCCTAAGCTAAGTACTGTCCTGTGCCTCAGGCTCAAGCTCACTTCCAATGGGTAGGCCACCAGCTCCCAGCTCCCAGCTCCGACAAAGCTGTAACAAGCATAATTACGGCATGGTGGAATTATTTACATATCTGTCTAATCTTGCCACCATTCCTTGAGCGTAAAGACTTGAGAACTATGAGAACATTAGATGCTAACTCGCTCAGGTATCTGAGGCTCTCTATAATACCTGCATATGTATACTTCATAGACCTCGGATGCTAATAAGCTTTAGTCTAGGCGCTTTTCTCACTGCTCTCTACTGTCTCTATCATACTCAGTGCGGGCATCAGCGTGAAGGGTCGAATGCACCGCCTCAAGCACCTGTGGACAGTCCCGGCCGCGTAGTAATACTAGAACGCGCCAGGAAAGGCAACAGTGAAGTTCAGCGTGTACTTTACCCGCATGCTTCCGAGTGCTCATCTTGTCCAAGCCCTGGAAATATACATCTGGGCAGGCCTCTCTGGTGTTGTTCTGCAGCTTATTTGGGCGACGTACTTGTGAGAAAGACACACACGGCAAAGAGTGCGCCTATTCGTGCGGAATGCTATCCGCCTGCCGTTCGAGGGTGGCCTTTCTGCGCGCCCCCTGAGGGAAAGACCGTTCAGTCTGGCGTTGTTGGGATGTGTTTCCTAGCCGCCCGGCATCACATCCTGCACGGGACTGGACCTGGACGCAGGAAGGGTCTCCATGTTTCTTATCGGGGATCCTTGAAGCTTAAACATGAAGCAGTCGTCGATAAGTGAGTGGATGGGGTGAGCCATTTCGTCCCCTCTATAGCAGCAGTGACTTTGGCTGGGCCAGCAGCACATGTTTCAACGCGCTGGCGTCCAGATGTATGGTGCATACCGGCCATCATCTTCTGTTCAACTGATCGGTCGTGGCCGTAGCCGTACTCGTGCATCTCGAGTTCCGAGTATCTGTTCACGTATGTAGCGATCTATCTTCGTGCAGAAATTAATTCCCGCTGCAGGCAAGGGAGACTAGACCGGGACCTAATGCCAGGTACAGTACTGTACTGTACAGGGAGGCTAGCCCCATAAGCACATCAGCAGTGTAAGATCCGTGCGAGGAGAGCATGTCGAAATGATGATGACTTGACTTTCTCAGCTCTTAGGCCATTTAGACTCACAAATTAGGAAGAGCTGTGAAATTGGTAGTAGGAACCTCCGACACCCAATTGCTCACCTCATATCGGGTCTCGTAGGAGTCAGCTTCCAAAGTAAAGGATGACCGTTAGCGGACCGAGATCCTCATCCATCTCACGCACTCCTTCTCGACCTGCTCGACCATCTAGGCGCACGACAAGGGAGAGAGAGCGCCAAAGGCTGTAGGGAGTGTGAATGTGTACAGTACCGTGCAGTACAGAGCGGTACGATCAGTGCGGGAGCCCAAAGAGCATGAACCATGCCCATGCCATGATTCCTAAGGGCGCTCGGGATCTTCAACTGAAAGCCAAATTGACCTTTAGCAAAAATTTGGGTTGCCAGGACAGCAACGGAGAGCAAATCGAGAACAGGCAAAACTTACCCTACGCGTCTCTCAGCTTCACACACGCGTTGTCAACATCACGCATCTTGGATCACCATGGCAGAGGCTCACCCACGCATACCACAGCTGGGGCAAGTTCCTCTTCATCTGGACCTGCTCTCCAGACTTGTCTCTTTTCAAGAGGCGACCTATGATAAGGCTGCTCATTACACTTCCACTTCCGCTTCCACTTTCACTTCCAGACCCTGTCTGTTCCCATGCTGAGGTCCAACTGGCCCAGCTTCGATGTCAGAGACCAGATGCCGATTGTCAAATGCCAGTCACTGTACAGTACTCCGCGCCAAATCTTGCATACTTCACGGACCCTGCAGCAGCTTGCCTTGCCTTGCCTTGCCTTGCCTTGCCTTGCCTTGCGTGACGCTGCCAGTCCGCTGGGAAAACTCACCTCAAAGGGGCCACCGAAGGCGTCGCTCCCGTCCACCATTCGTAGGGCTAGACAGGGGACGCCCAGGCAAGGCAAAGACTCAACCTCCACCATGCTCCCACCATGCTCCCACCCCGACGCGGCCCAAACGGCCCAAACTGCAAATTGCCAAAGTGCAAAACTACTACCGACAACGGTGCGGTGCCCAGCCGCGGCAGCGGGAAGGAGATTGTCTGTGTCCTCGCGAGTGTGATGTACTGTAGGCCAATGTCAATGTCAAATTCTCTCGCAGTCGCTGTGCTTGTCACTCTTTCTTCCAATCTCGTCCTGCCCCACGAATTGCAGCTTCATGGCTCGCCCAGCCTTCGACCTGGACCAGTCTTTTTAGGACCTGCCATGCGTCTCCTCTGACTTTACTCTACGTCCAGCCGTCTGATTGACGCTTCGAATTACACCTCTGCGCAGACACACCTTGCCCCGATGTCCCCCTCGTCCACACCCCACGCGCGTCAACCTCTCCTTCGCGCTCACGTCCCGTTCGTTCTTTACAGTGAAATTCTTCATAAGATGCTCTTTCCTACACGCTCATGATCATTGCCAACAATCTATTATCCAAGCCTGTGGTTCTCCTAGCCAAATTGATATCTTCTACAACACCCAATCGCAGCCCAGCTCTACTTGTACTCAAATTTCCGACACACATAGGGTTTGCTCCATTCTAGAGCTTCGATAGACCTCATACTCCAGAGTACTCTGTCTTGAAAGGTCGTTTGGAGGGCCTCGAACCCTCGGTCATTCTTTTGGAGCTCTACCTCTAGCTGTGCTTTACCTCTAAAATCAAAATAAGCGGCAGCTGAACAATTTGGTATGGATTTGGAGAAACAAGATATCAAGTTGAAGGAAAGTTTTACAATGGCGCATGGTCGTACTGAAAACCCTTTCCGCGACACAGACCCTGAACATAGATTCAATCTCCCGTCATCTTTCGCCTTCAACCGTCGTTCACGTCCACCGCCAATATACCTTAATGGAGGGCTCGAATACGAGGCCAGGGTGCCGTTGAAGCCTGAGAAGCTGCAACAAAGGGAATCCAAGGGAGTTTTACGAGGAATATTTACTAGGAACAGTAAATTCGAAAGTCATACAGCTCCTATCTTGGAAGACACTCCTCCGATATCCGCCTTCTCTGAAAGGTCAACTAGGACTGTTGCTGAGAAGAGTCTCCCCCGAAGTCTAGATATAAAAAGGACGACAACTGCGACGTCAGAAACTGCACCAACAGCGCTCAAGCCAGTGACTAAAACATCTCGTCTCAACATGAGGACTAAGTCAATTAAGGCGGGTAAAGTCCCAAATAAGACAACGCCTGGACCACCTAAAAAGCCCGCGAACAATTCTAAAACAAGCCCAAAGCCAACAAAGACCTCACTGAGTTCGCCGCCTCGTACATCACCTGCGTGGGATCCTCCACCTCTTTTCCAAGCATACCCTCAGGCAATCAAGCACGCAACGTTGTCAGCCTCAACGTTGTCCGCCGATACTATACTACGGATAAGTCATCACAAGAGGAATAACAGTCTTCGAGACGATATCGCCCAAACTCACCAAAATGGAGGCCGTGACCCAATTGCGGCCGCAAAAAAGACAGAAAGAGCGAAAAGCAAACACCAACGCCAGATATCTGGTTCAATTTCGAAGGCAGATTGGACTCAGAAGATCTTCGTCCTAGTGACATCGGGATACCTGCTACAATATGCAGGGGACGGCTCGTTCGACAGATTGCCTGAAAAGATGATGCAACTCGGGAAAGAGTCGGTAGCTTTTGCAAGCGATGTCATTCCTGGAAAACATGTACGTCTCAATTTCCGATTACGAGTTGCTGGTTGCTGGAGAGTGTGGAACCTATAGTCTTTGAGAACCCATTAGCTTTTCTCGGAGTAACCACGTTGTTTAGGATACCTTTCTCAAGTGGCTTGTTCCCAATCCTTGCTGCTACTAATGCTAACTAAATGATAGTGGGTACTGCAGATCTCTCAAGCAATGGATGCAGATGGCACTCCATCAGCGGATTCAAGATCACTATTTTCACGGCTTACTTTCCGAGGTGCCGATTATCGCAGAACCGCAACCAGCCTACTTCTAGTCTTGAACAGTGCAGAAGAAATGGATTCCTGGATAGCTGTAGTGAGGAGAGAAATTGAAGCCCTGGGTGGTAAAAAGCAAGTCTCTGAGACGGGAAAGCCTGACGACGATTTCATTCCACTTGCAGTACCGCCCAGCCATAAATGTCTGGTGCAGAGCGGGCATGACCAGTTTTCAAATCCTTCTTCACCTTCAAGTCCTGGCCCTGCACCTCCATGGATGGTTGAGAGTCAGGTACAACAAGGTTTTGAGGATGCAGCAACTGTGCTGGCTGAACCTCAGTCCTCATCAAATCTACTTTCACCTAGTCGTCGCTCGCCCTGTAACAGTATCTTATCATACGACGGGCATCAGCTTGAGAGCCTGCCAGATAGCACAAAACGATTCTCGTACATGTCCTCCGGACAAAGAACATTGATCACATCCCAACCGTCATCTCCACCTACTTCGCCCCCTAAAGGAGCCTCATTCGACGAGCTACCAGCAGTGTTCACTCCTAAACCGACCGGACTAGAGCAAAATGCATCTGCTGTAGAGGAGCGTCGAAGAACTGTGCAAACATTCTCAAGCACGGTTATTACAGCACATGAACCGCAGACCTTACGTCCTCATTCAGAATACGGTAATCAGTCACGTATACGTCAGACTTTCATTTCCCCCACTCCCAATTTCAGCGTCCCGAAGTCATTCAACAAGAGACACCCAACAATCAAAGGTCCTAGCTTAGAGTTTCCATTCAAAACGGACTATGAAGACCCTGAACTAGTCACAACAGTCGAGTCACTCGAGCAAAATCCCGTATCGGAAGCAAAGGTGTTGCCGGTAAATCCCACAGTGACCAGAGCCCAGTCACCATCTATCACTAGGGATTCTCCTGCTACCACACGACAACTTCAGATAGCTACGCCAACTCAGTCAGTCAGCAAACTGAGACAAGTAGAGTCGACAAAGAGCGACTGTCTTCTTCGAAGCAGAGAATCGTCAATTGCGAGCCAGATAGACTCTGCTTCCCAGAGGTCTAACTTTTCTCTTACATCTGTCGAAGCCTCCCATCATGATTTCGGATCTCCCCAGCGACACTCGAGCATGCGTATGCTAGGTGACACTCGGGAGCAGTTTCCAAAGGCGTCACATAGATCAGTCCCTCTCTTGCCAACAGAGACCTTGACAACTCTTATACCGGACTCGCAGCAATTCCCTAGCCAGAATGAGAGCTTGGAGTATGCGAGTCTTGGCACTAATAGAGCGCACTTGGTCCCTGTTCCAGCAACAGCGAACACGAAAACCAAACTTCGTCGCCCAGCTAGCATGCAGATTCGGTCCCCAGGATTATCACGATCCCAAAATCTCCACCCGTGTGCAAAGTCTCCGCTATCACCTCGGATCATACCCCTACTAGCTTCGAGGCCTTCATTTCGACGTGTGGCCTTGGAGGATAATCTCAAGACGCTCACGAATAGGAAAAGTGCGTCATCGCTCCTCAATGGCCCGCCACCGGCACCACCACCAGACTGTGCCCTCCCGCCTTTGCCATCAGGTAGTCCGAGCGGTTACAATAGTCCGACTAGGTCGATCAGGAATTCAGCTCAAATATAATTGACGACAGACATGACTTGACAATTATTTGAAATGCTCGCATTACAGCCTTCTCCTTCCTATACTATCACTTGAGTCTATTCTCTCTTTTTTTTTGGTAATTTCACAGACTAAACTTGTACAATCGTAAGACATCTCGGGTGGGAATAGGAAAATAATATATCGGAGCGAGCAATCGCGTACTGCTATAGGTGGGAGGCTGGATCGAACAGAGGACGATATGTTTTCTATTCGTTGAATCGATTCTTAAGTGATCGTCGTTAAGCAAGCGACTGGGAAGATCTGCCTGATTTAGACAGACTAATGTATCATAGATAATGAAGAGCGATCCACGATTGATTTGGCATGTAGGAAGAGGACTGGACTGGAACGAGGCAATGTACCAATAAAGGAAGACTACTTAAAAGCAGAGTAATTTGATGTCTATGTACTCGATCTCGACGAAGATGCTACTCGTATAACATGCTATCATGACACATGTCCTATCTATACAAAAGGCCTTCAACCATCTCCCCAATCGCCAAACTACTAGTCAAGCCAGGGCTCTCGATCCCCAACAAATTCACAAAACCCTCATATCCCTCCTCTTTCCGGATCACAAAATCCAAAAAGCCCTTTCCAGTCGCAACCGCCGAGTTATGTCCCAACTTTGGCCGTATGCCCGCATAGTCGGGCTGAATAGCCTCCTCTTTGATTCCCGGCAAGAACTTCTTGATCTGCTCTATCGCCTGCGGTAACCTCGAGTCGTTGACCGCGAGGTTATCGGGACTATCTACCCATTCGACATCCGGTCCAAACCGGATGCGTCCACCGATGTCGAGAGTGAGATGAGTGCCAAGACCACCGAGGCCTGGCTCAGGTGCGGGATAGATGAGATGTTTCGTGGTGGGCGTTAATGCGGAGTAAGAGAAGTAGTTTCCTTTTGCATAGTACTGTGTCTGGTGTCTGCTTGAGGGCAAGATCATGTTGTTGATATCGCAAGCTCCAAGACCAGCCGAGTTTATGATGGTTTCGGCGGTGAACGCATTTTCTTCGCCGCTTGGTTTATCTCTGGTTGTTATTTCCCAGCCTGATGACCCGTGATCCCCTAATGGGATGACAGCTACGACGGGACTTTGTAATGCTACGTCACCACCTCGCTCCTCAAAATCCCCGAGAAGAAATTGCATGTATGAGTGAGAGTCTATGATTCCTGTAGTCGGAGATTCGAGGATTCCAGCCTTGGCTCGCACGTGTGGTTCTTGTATTGCTGCTTCCTCGAGAGAGACGAAATTGGTGGGTACGCCTTCGATGCCGCGGGTAAATTTGTGCACTTTGACAAGCTCTTCCCACTGTTGTCCTGTTTGGGCGACTATCCACTTGCCCATATTATGGTGCGGGATGGAATACTTTTGGCAGAGAGCGTACATCTTTTGGCGGCCTTCGATGCAGAGCTTTGTTTTGATAGAGTCGGCCCCGTAGTAGAGGCCGGCATGAATGACCTAGAGAAAGGATCAGCCGTGTGTCAGATATGCTGAAGAAATTCAAAAGCAAGGATTCTAGTCACCTCAGAGTTCCGTGAGCTAGTCTCCATCCCAACTCCACCATTCCGTTCAATGAGCACTGTACTCGTCCCATCTCTAGCAGCCAACTGCCTTGCGATGGCCAGTCCAACCGCGCCACCACCAATGACCTGAGAGCTTTACATCAGTTCTGCATTCTGCATTTTACAAGTGACTGGGACAACTTACAGCATGTGTGAAGTCCGCTTCTCTCACAGCTGTGGATGCGAACCCCCGCCATGTGCCTTTGGCAGTCAATTGGCTTCCCAACGTACGGCAAAACATGTTTTTCTTTCAAAAGGACTGTCACCTGAGCAAATTCATCATACACTACCCTTGATTTTCCCAGTGTACACTATCAGGTTGAAGAATGTGCTATCACCCGATAGTAGAGACAAACTTAGTCCGAAGAGTGGCGGGCATCACCGCGAGTCTAACGCGAGGCTGTGCAAGGCTACTGTAACGAGCTAAACTTTCCCCTGGTCTATACTGCTAGTATCAATAGAGATAATCTGTTAGTCGCGGTAGCGTTTACACAGTAAGTTCGCTGTCTACCTGTCTGTTGAGAACCTAGGCTCTGTCCTGGGCTTGGGCAAAGCTTCTCTATTTAAGTTGCGAATGAATGAGGGCATATCTGAAGTGTAACGGATCGGGATATCTTCTCACGCCTGCAAAAGACCTCGTCTACAGTCTGCGAGTGCTATGTTACATGACAGATTCTATGCACTTAGGCCTCGCTGTCGCATCCCACAGTAAGATGCACTCATATGTTTAGTGGTAGATTCTCTCATTTGTTTACGCCCCTGGATAAAATCTGTTCTTTACTAGTGCCACAAGAATGACATGAAAGGTAACAAGACCGTAATGATATCTACTCGGGTCTTGAAACATGGAACGAATCAAGAGGAAATCATGCAAATGATACGAGAACTGGATAAAATTGTAGGCTACTTTGTCTGACTACTAAATCTCTATCATATCCATTAATGAGTTTTAGCTAGGGTAGCTTTAACTTAGGGCGCGTAAGTGTGCTGCGCCGGCAGTGATAATTGTGAGAAGGTGGTTGGTTTTGCTTTTTAGGATCATATTAAAGCTGAGATCTAGGGACTAGCCATGTTTCGAGAAGAGACGTGTGCCTGAATGGTAGACCTAGACATGATCTTATCCTAGCTAAGTTACGTAGGAAAAGGGGCTCGCTTCCATTTCCTCTGTAGGCGAAATGCAACGACGAGAGCTATGTGATACCCAAGAATGCCTGTGATCTCATGACCCCCATCAATTGATCGAAATCAAAGAAGTACAGTCCGTGATACACTGTTCCTAGTCGTCATGTCTGCTTAAAGACCCTTCTGATTTTTGGCTCGTCAGCGCCCCCAGCTCTCTATCTCGGGCCTTTCACATCCATAGCATCGGGCGTGGTCGCACCCTCCAAAGGTACAGCAGCGGATGAAAAGCTTATTTACATGCTATTAAATATCAGGTTCCAGATAAGATATCTCTTGGGATGAGAGAAACTCGCTTCGATACCGTACTCATCAAAATGCTTCTTGCAGCAACGCCAGTAGCCTCTACCGAGGGGTGACGGCGAGGAATTGCAGCTTGAAGACGTGGCAATTGTGTTTGACAGAGTAGAGGTTCCCACCACTCTGTTGAATTTGGGAGGCGGTTTTTCATTGGGATGAGTCAGCGTGTTCATGTTCGCGAAAGGCTTGGAAGGATTCTTCGTCTTTGGTAGAAGATATCTGAGTTGTTCTTCGACTAGGTTGAGACGAGTTAATAAGCACTGAGATATCCAGCATCCGCCATGCCCCTTGTCACACATCTTCGTACCGTTATTGTGGACTGTTGAATGACTGAAGGATCATCGCAAACGTGGTGTAAATAATTATCTCGGTAACAGCCTATGTAGCATGCATAAATATGGATGGGACTGTGGAACGGATTGAAGTACCACACTGTGAATAAAATTATTGCTGCATTACAAACTTACGATAGACTAGATGAGACAATCGTCGAAGACGGTTTCCAAGCACCTTTCCAGATTGTTAGGCATACGGTAACCTCCATTAACCAAAATCCGTTAAGAAAGGGTCACGCAAAGCACTGCCCAATGATTATGTGCAGAAAAAGATGATGAAGACACTATCCTCCACAGTACGCCGCTACAAGACAATCTATCTCCACCCAACAACATTGTCCAAGATTTAGTCTAACTATCCCGACGATATCTACATCCCTTCCGCGCTCCCTACGTAGCCAAGAGAGCAAGACCAGCCACAGCGACGACAAAACCACCAACTCTCTTAGTAGCGGCGTCCCCGGTAAACTGCGAGGGCATAGCAGTTGGGGCGGTAGCAACACCGCTCGTAGCAGAGAGTTTATTCGCGGGGACGGTGGTGACAGCAGCAGAGGTTGCAGGCGTGGCACCACCAGGCACGGAGCTGGCCGAGGGTGGGCAGCTGGTGTAAAGGACCGTAGAGCCGTTGGACACTTTATAGCCAGGAAACGCTGGTTTTGTCACAGTGCAAGGGCAGTTGGTGATTGTCAGTGTGGTTGCGGAGGAGACGGTGTATGTCTGTGAATTCGGATCAGCCAGGTAATGTCGAAGAGGAAAACATTAGAACAAACCACGTTGCCAAAAGCCAGTGTTGTCGCAACTGGGCAGTAGGTGGTCAGAGCTGTGACGACCTCGGTCGTATAGACTGTTCCGTTGATTTGGCCCGTTTGGGCGAGGGCATTTGCAGCCAGAGCCAGAGCAGCGAGTGAGTACTTCATTCTCGTGAAATACCTATCAAGAATATCAAGTAAGGAGTGTCGTAGTCGCAAAGACTGTAGAAACGAGTGGCTGAAGGAAAGATACAAAAATGGATGTTTGGCAGGTAGGAAAAAGAAAGGCATGGGCGGGAGAGAAGAAGTGCGTCTTAAAAGAGAGTTTTCATCCCTTTCGCAGCGTTCTCGGGTCCGGCGCTTTCAGAGACGATCTCAACAAAAACATTATCCACACCAGTACTGCCATCTGTAGGAGAAAAGAGGCTGCTATATCGACATGATCCAATCATCTCCTCAAGCAATGATCAGGTCTGGGACAGATTCGGTAGCGGCGTTCCTGAGTCGACGCGTAATACCAACCTCATTCTGACGCGGATTTGTGTTTGTTTATAGCACTAAGAATGCAAGTAATGAAATGGTGAGATAGGCACAATATAGCGGGCGAATCTGCGAGTATGACTGGTAAGGGAATGCCGAATATGCGGGGCACATTTCTTCAAACGCGACTGACTGGAATTAACATTCTTCAGCATTGCCTGCGCACCTGACTCCGGGTATGCTACTTGCCGACTCTGATAGATACAACCACTTTCCCCCATAATAACAGATGATGAGGACGATTTAAGCCGCTATGGACAATCATTAGATGATCTTGTTCAATCTCCCTACCATCCCCACAATGACTCGGCCTTGTTAACTGTAACCTCCCCAAGCGAAACAAAACATGCAGATGAAGCGGGATCTTTCTAATAAACCATTTTCGATGAGCCTAGACGCCAAAATGCAATGTACAGGACTATTCAGAACCAGAGAGGTGGAAAATAGGCTTGCGGTGGTAATAAAATCATTAAAGGAATTGCTCGATATCTGAGTGTCCTGGGCCGCGGAATCTATGCAATCGCTAAAACACAAAGGATCATCTAATCCAAATTACTGCTTATGTAGACAGAGTTTCGAAATCGATTACCGAAGCCAGCCCGGCCTTTTCAAGTTTCCAGTGGAGAGAAGGTTGTTGATTGCGGAGGTACTGGCTATGCCACATGCTCATCGGCCCGATCTGCTCATGCTGCGCTCTGGCGGTCCAGTTCTGTGTGGCAGTGCCTCGAAGTCATAGTTCTTTAGTGTTTGCTCATATTTGGAGCTCTTCATAAATTTGGGGACAGAATCCTGAAATCCTGTCAGCACTGGGTAAATAATCTCCAAAGTAAATTGAACTTACACTAGCCATGAGTTTGAAGACTGATACTTGTGCTTCTTCAAACAGCTTAGTGACCTCCTTAAGACTATCGATCATAGCTGCATCCTGTCCAACCGCCTTTGTCATTCTCGTTGCGAGCTGGTTCCGAAGCAAGTGGTCGATATTGAGTTCGCAAGGCGAACCGGGGGCCAGGAAAGCGTTATATATTCCATATGCGGACGCCATGGTCTCCTTGACAGCGTCGATATTTGGTCCGGAATTGGTCTTACCGCTCCTCGATGGTGAGTTGGCTTTGATGGCAGACTTACACGACTTGAGGAACTCGTCCACATCCAGATAGAACGACAAATTCTCTTCACAGTGTGTGTCCCTCAAATTCTCCCGGAACAGCAGTCGGAGCGCCGCATCATTCAAGATCTTGTCCAGCTTCTGGGTGTTGGAATCGCGAGAGACTCCAGCTCTTGTGATCACCGTGCCTGGGTTCTCACTCTCAGAAGCTCGTTCTTTCGAGGTCATGTTGACAACGTCTTTGCCTTTCTGTGACAGCTGGTAGATGGCAAGCTTCGTCGGCTGGAATCTAGGCTCTTTCTCCTTGTCGGCCCCAATCTGAATGAGGTAGGATTTATCCATCTGCACACACCATATCAAGCCCAATTCCAGAAATAATGTTGCAATCTCCACTGTTTCCCTACGATCAACTGTCGTGCAGCAATCCATCAACCAATCGACTGCCGCCTTGCCTGTGAATGTCTGATAGACAACTTTTTGTGGAGAGCCTACCCGGCGCTCGGCGGCCATTCGTACACCTGCAAGTCCGTCTTTGTACTCGCTCAACGAGTCCGAGTCTGCAGAACTGGTACTATTCTTGATATTTGGACCATTCTGACCGACAAACCGGCGAAAGATGACTTCGATAGTGCTTCGATCGGCCGATAGCTTATCTGTTGCTGAGTCTCTCTCCAGAATGACGAGCTGCATTGTATTTCTGCCTGAGTTAACGACCTCCGTGACATGCTTTTGCTGTATTCCATTCTTTGCACAGAACCTCTCTAGCACGTGAATGCCCTTTGGTGTCAATTGCCAGACAGAGCTCTTCATCGTGAATTCCTTTGCCTGCTTGCCATCCGCAGATTCGATGAATCTCGCGTCGAGGAAGCGTTGACACACAGATCTAGCCATCTCGCGTGCCATCGAGAATGTAGTTGTTGTAGTAGTAGTGACAATTCTGGAAGGATCCTTTGGATCAGGCATCCGGTTAGATTGGGAGAATTTTAAGGATCCAAGATTGTTAATAGCTTCTTCCGACAGAAAGGAATGCTCAATCCTAGTCAGCCGCACGCGATGCGTTGCAAGCGGAAGACTGACAACTAGAGTGGCAAAAAGGTCATTGAAATCCTACAGTTTATTAGCTCTGTGATACTCCAGATCTGGAATCCCAGTATGCGCACCCGTGTGAACGGCCTGTCGTCTGAGGTCATGCGTAGCAAGCGCGAAGATGTCTGATGCATCTTGTTATAGTGCCCCGAGGGGAGCGAAGTGACAGGAGTTGGGTTATCAGGAGAAGTATTAGAGTACGCTTGAGAGGGCGGGTCCGTCTCAAGTAGAGAATGGCGCGAAGCTGGAATCTCAGCCGTTGTGTCGTTGGTGCTCGCCTGCGAAAGAGGGGCGGCGGAAGAGCCAGTGGACTCTGGCGCCTCTGGTAGACTTGCCTGTGAAACTGGGGACCGGGAAGGAGTGACCGAGCTGGGTGACGTAGCGGCTGGAGAGCTTTGCGCCGAACGGTACAGACTGCTCGAGGAAGGCTTGTGGTGTACAAGTAGCCCGGGCTCAGATATGCTTGCAATTGCGCTCACAGTCTTGTCCCGGGCAAATGCTGCAAAGTTGAGCAGTCCCACCCGGCCCTGTCTAGAGGAGCTGGTCGAGAGAGCGGACTGGCGGTGCTTGTGGCTGTTGGGTGACGGGTGAGGCGATGTCTTCAGCCTCGACGATGGTGAATCCGGAGTGACGAGAGGTGTAGATATAGGAGCACGACCGCCAGCGGCAGCAGCAGCAGCAGGAGGGATGGTGGCTTCCTGTGCTAAGGGTTGAGGGGCAGATGCAGAGTCCGGATGGGCGAGCGAACGGAGGTCTCCTGCTGGTGCAACTATCCGGAGGGAACGTTCTGCTGTAGTTGTGGACGTCGAGGTAGATGGAGATTGGGAAAGAGCCATGGATGTCCTGGGGGACAAGATGTTTTACGACTTTCCTGCCTGGACCCTGGTGGTCCTAGTCTGCGAGTACTTGACGTCCAATACCGTTCGGCCAGCCAGCCAAAGTCTGTTCAAGCCAAGGGCAGTCCCAGTCAAACCACGAGGCAGCCGGCAATGCACAGACGAGTCGAGGAGGAGAGTGGAGTACCGCCGGGCAGGGTGGGAAGTGATGGGAGGCAGGCGCTGCGCAGATCAAGCGGCTGTCCGAAATGATATCAAACAAAGAACAAAAGAAAAGGTTAGGTGCGTCTGAAAGGCTTCCAGGTACAGCCCTGCCTCGCGCTTGACAGACTTCGGGCCAGGCTCAAGGCTGCGAAACTTGGAGCTAGGCGGCGGGGCGGGGGGGCAAGAGAGAGAAGAAGAAGAGAGAGAGAGAGAGAGATGGAGCGCGTGAGTGTATGTACAGTGCAGTAGTCGAGTAGGTCGAGGCGGGGATGCGTATGTAAGAATCTTTCGTTGTAGCGACGCGGCTCTCACTCTCTCGCTCTCTCACACGCTGACAGCAGCAGCAGTAGCAGGAGGACCAGATTGGATTGATGGAGGAGAGGTAGAAGAGTCGTGGTGGGATGTGGAAGGACGACCGAACCGGGGCGGGAATAAGATGGAGGGATGAACGATGGGACGATGGGGATTGATAGGATGGAGGGATGGATGGATGGATGGGACAGATTACCAGGCACAGGACAGGGACTTGACTTGAGTTGAGTCGAGTCGAGTTGACTTGACTTGACTCGACTTGGACTGGGCGACTGGAGTGGAAATAGGAGTGGTGGGAGTGGGAGTTGAGTGGGAGGAGGGAGTGGGAAGGGAGAGGGAGAGGGAGAGGGAGTGGAGTGGACAGTTCCGTAGGTACAGTACAGTACATACATGCTGCGTGCTGCGAAGAAGGGGCAGCAGGCGAGGGGGCGAAAGAGCGGAGGGGGCGACGAGCGAGGGGCGCGAGGAGCGAGTAAGGAAACACGGCGTCGGGGTGGCTCGTGGCTATGGCGT
Source organism: Proliferodiscus dingleyae (assembly GCA_003988795.1). Lineage (NCBI taxonomy): Eukaryota > Fungi > Ascomycota > Leotiomycetes > Helotiales > Lachnaceae > Proliferodiscus > Proliferodiscus dingleyae. The sequence goes on from QYAK01000025.1 coordinate 198,321, forward strand.
GCGGGCCTGCCTTGGTGGGCTCCTAGAGTCCTTGCAAACGCCTTGCCGGGGCTGGGCAGGAAACCTCGATTCTCACTCTCACTCTCATACTCACACTTCTCTCTCACTCTCTCACACTCTCTCACACACTCACAGCGCACTACTGTACAGTACTGTACAGTAGTCACCCTACCGTAGAGCGGACACCAGGTACCTTACCCTACCTTCCACCTACCTGCCTACTCTACACACGACATACGCTACACCCACTGCACCCACTGCACCCACTACACAACACCCTACAGCAGGCTAGCTAGCTGCCGTCCCTCGTGGGTTTCGGAGGCAACAGAGGCGCGCTAGAAGGGGGGCCCGCGAGGATTGCGGATCTTGCTCGTGGCCAGCAGGGATCCAGCAGCCATCGCCAGCAGGGGCACGGTGGCCGTGTGCAGGGGCACGGCGACTTTGTCCCTCTAGGCAGATGATCCTTGCGATTAGCGGAGTGGCCACTCGCCCCGTCCTCAACCTTTTCGTCTATAGGGAACGGGAGATGAGTCTCGCTGACCCGAGGAACCACGAGGAGGACGATGACGATGGAGGAGGAGGAGGAGGTATGGTGTCGTACGGCCCGGTGCGGTACGGTGCGGAGTGCTGCGATGCATCGTCAATCGTTTGTCGAGCATCCGCGTAGCCGTGAGGCCGTGGAGCCAAGCAAGCTATCGTGTCTGGTGTATCGTGGGCCCGATGCGGATAAGGATGGCGTTGGGGAGATGCGGGAGATGCAGGTAGATGCAGATGTGCATGGTGTCCACATGCGGATGGACATGGCCTTCCTGTACTGTACTGTACTGTACTGTACTGTACATGAGAGGGAGCGAGGGAGTGAGTGGGTAAGTGCTGTGACTGCTGTCTGTCTGTAACTGTGTTTGGATAGATAGATAGATGGATGGATGGATGGATGGATGCGTCAGTCAACAGGTACTGTACAGTACAGCAAAAGTATTGCACAAGTATTGCCACTGTTCTGTAAGGAGTAAGGAGGACCCTGGTAAGCTTGCCTGGACTGTACGGAGTAGTGTATCGTACCGTAGTGTACCTGGTCCAGTCTCTTCCGTCAATTACGCTGCTGCTGCTGCTGCTGCTGCTGCTTCTCGCTCAAGAGCAGCGTTCCCACGTTTCGGGGCTCTAGATCCGCTCCCGCTTTAACACCGCCTAACCCCCTGCCCTGCTTGAGCCACGCCCTGGTGTGCCTGCAAACGTGAGGCCCTTCACCCCCTCCTTCTTTCCTGCCTCCCTGTGCGAGTTTGAGACACCACTGAGGCCGTAGCTGAAGCTGAAGCTGGACGAGACATGCAACCGAGACGCTGGAATACGCTATGTATAGTATCGTATAGTGTAGTAAGAGTATCGGGGTTATGTATGACTCGAGTGCCTTTTCTCTCTATTCCATCCTGCCCTAGCAGGTACTGTACAATCCGTAATCCTTCTCTTCTCTTCTCTTCATCTCAGTGCATCTCACGTCTCATCATCCGATCACAGGGAACAGCACAGGCGGCTGTTTGCACAATGCCTGCCCCAGTGAGCGACTTCTTCATCAATTTCCAAGGCATGGCTTGCCCTAATGGAGCGCCATATGCGCGCAGACGCAGGTGCGTGCCGTCTGCTCTGTTGCGTGTTTGATGTTTTGATATTCAGCTATTTTGATCCCGGATGCTAGCAGCGGCGTCTGGAATAAAGAAACAAACAAGATTCATTGGACCCTGCCCTCTTTTTTTCTTGGACGTGACTGATACTGTACAGTACGTCCACTTCGAGCCACGACACCAGCAAATTTAAGTGACGTTGAGGGAAGCTGATAACCTACACACATAGAGTACGTTCCCTCTGCTCCCGCAGAGTATCAAACAGACAGAAATGGTTTCTTGATTCGTTGAGAGCCGGAACGGCTGCATGGGGAGATTTGGTTCAGATATTCTTAATTGACATCCATTCCTCTACTTGCCTACCGCTGATATTGGTCTTTTAACAATTTTGCAAGCTTTGGGGCGACCAGACGTTGAAACAATTTGCTACTTGCTAATGAGGTCCCCCTACCTCCAGTTATACTATGAGTCTGCTGCTCCATCAATTTACCATCAGCCATAGTACATGAAATAGGCGTATAGTCCGAGTCTTAATTCTCCATAATTTCGTTGGAGAGGAGCTGGTAGAGTTTTGTCGATCTCTCGCCTTCCAGATACGCTTCTAGAAGGCTGATAGGACGAGTATTCGGAAATTAGCACTCGATGTCTCACAACCACATTCCTGGTCTAGTCTATAAGTCAGCCTTTATGCTGTTCCAGATTGGAAATGCCATTAGGTTTGAGAGAAACTCAGCCGTTATGCACGTTCTTGTACAATGCTTGACAGCCGGTGTTTCAAGGGTCCTAGCGGTACCAGTGGTTCGGGTGACTAAGCTGCATCCACAGTCCACTTAGGAGAGTGATGATAATGTGTTTAAATGAACGCCGCTCCATGGTGTTCCTTGAAAATCACATCCAGTCGCGAGGGAATCATACGAGGATCGCCAGTAGTGGGCCTTTCCGAAGTGAAGACGAATCAATTTAGTATAGCGCAAGAGCTTGCTATCAGCAGCCTATGCGCAGGTCAGATGCTGATCATTCTGGAGCTCCATGCTAGTGCTCAAAGAGCGCAGCTAACTACCTAATTGCCTGGATACATCTTGCATTGCAAAAGGACTTTAGGCTTTGTGTTTCCCATAGCGGATGAGATAGGACAACTCTATCCGACGAGGAGACACCGTCCACAATTCCCAGGGGTCAAGGCCTCAGAGGGTTCGCTGGGCTCTATTTGGTAAGCCGGCGTGTCGGTGAGAGCATGCAGGCGACTGGTCAGCTGTACGCTGAGGAGCCGAGGCGTGCGGCGATAAGCAATTTGTGATCATTAGTGCCGTGTAAGATCGAACTAAACTCGAGCGAATACCTGGGCTTGAGCTGCGCAGCAGATCGTTTGAAATTCTATAATGAGAGTGATGTAATGCTTCGCCCGGCTTTAGGTCAAACAAGTCAATCGGGTGAGTAAGAGCGATTCCTCCATGGCCTTGCAGAATCTTAGAACCGAGCCATCTAGATGACCCGCTCGGAGCAAAAGGTCTTGAACGCTTCTATACCTAGACAATTGCGATCTCAGTGGCGCTGCATCTCATTAGTGGGCAGGTGATTTGAATAGAGGAGTAATGAAAGGATTATGGTTAGGCAAGCTGCAGAAGCTAGCAACATCCTTTCACCATAGTCGCAAAAGAACAGCGAGGATGTGTGAAGGCAGCCAAGCCGCCACACATACGTCCAGCTGGGAAGCTCTTCCGAGATATCTGCCAACCGTACAGTGCGGAGTATGTACAATGGTACCGGTACTTGCATCAAGGTTTCAGAAGCAGGGCCACCACCACCACCACCACGACACCTCACTTCTTGTTTCTGTCAGCATTGAAAACTTTAACCTAGACGCCAGTACAGTGAGTGTGTATGTGTGTAATGTGTGTATGTATGTATGACGGCGCAGTTCCACTTCTGCTAGCCAAGTGAGGGGTCAGCATCGCAGTAGCGTTGGAGCGTTGCAGTACAGTACGGTGCGGTGCGGTAGTGTACTGTCGGGCATCACATGATGAGATGAGAAAGTTGGTGGAACAAGAAGTGGCAGGGGGCGTTTCTGTTCCCATGTGGTCTGACGTGCCGAGCGCCCTCCACGTTTCCCATCGTGCTTAGGCATAGTTGCAAACCCTGTCCGCACGTTCTGAATTTTCCTGTTGACACGTTTTTTCCACTGCTAGGGTGCCCGGTGGCTTTTCCTGGCGCAGGACAGGGTTAGGGGCATCAGCAGGGGACAGCAGGCCGCAAAAGTTTGGTACAGTACAGTAGTACTGTATCCGTCTCCCTTCGGCCTGCTTTGTAAGGCATGACACGCACCAAGGCGAGCCCGCAGAAGGTGTCAGCAGCGTCTGATCACTGGGCGACTGGTTCCCTGTCGTGCCTGTCGCTCTCACGTCCACGTCCACGTCCAGCGTGGAGCCCTTGCCTACTGTAGGAACAAACACTACTGGAGAATCGGTGAGAGGCCTTGCGGGGATGATGCCTCAGGAGAAGGTTGCAGTCGGGCTGGCGAGGGCGAAGGTTGACGGCACGGGGAATCGGAGAATATAAGAAGATGAGAACATGGGAACATAGGAACATGGGAGCATGGTAACATGAGACCACGCAAGCCAGCTGGGCGTAACCGTCGCCTCTATCCCACGTGGCAAGACATTTCGTCGTTAAGGCGACCCCTGGATCCATGAAACAACACCCTTGCGTAATGGCTCAGGCAACGCCACGGCACAGAGGCACAGAGGCACACACGCAGCCTGGGGCTCGCTCTCGTTCTCGCTCCCGCTCCCGCTCCATCTCTATCGTAGGGTTAGCCAAAAGTGAGTTGCATTGCCCAGTACAGTACATCCAATTGAAGAGCACCGCGAGCGACGAGGAGATTGTATGTCATTTAGCCGCTTGAAACAGATGCAATTGTGCGAGTTCGCAAATTGCAACCTGCAAAGTGCAGATTGCAAATTTTGGGAAGCATCCCAGGGTCTTTGTCCTAGCCTGGGCCTTCGCTACTCACACTCGCAGTAGCCGTGCATTCTCAATTTCTCATCCACGCCCACATCCACATCCACGCAGAATAGACTGCTTGATTCTGGTGCTAGCCTGGGTCTCCGAGTCTTCAGGTCTCATTTGAAGCTCCTTCGCCATAGTGTTCCAGTCTTTAAAAGACACCCGTGATTTTGGCCGAGGGCCGACACGAGCAATATTTATTGTAATCATATCGCTGTCATTTTGCTGAGTGTAGTGAACCAATACCAGTGAAGCCAAGAAATTCCATCGCATGCAGCGCCTGTTCCCAAGCACAACGTTTGAAAATATTGAATGACGACCCTGCCTTACGCCCAGCGGACGCCCTTTTCTAAAGACGAGATGGACGGCGACGAGAGACCGTGCCTGTGCTATCAATTTTTGTCCAACTAGAGAACCAGAAATACAGGCCGAGACCCAAATTAAGTGTCATGCAAGGATTCAAAACGGGAATTTTTCCATCGTGATCAATCTCCGAAAGAAGCAGATCTCCACGTGGCACACGACACATCTTCCCTTTTCGCAGTGCCAGAAACCCTGAGACAAGGGCAAGTGCAATCCTATCATAGCAGCATCCTTGTGTGGGATAATCTCCGATCAAATAGTTGGGAATCGGGGATCCCAGAACAACAAGGCTGGGATGCCGGAATCCTGTTTCTCTTTCCAGAAACCTTCCAGACTGCTTCCAGAATACTTCCTGATTGATCTCTGGACGCCCCTGCAAGGCCGTGTTAAAGCCATTCCCCCAAACCAACACCAATCCATTCCCAGAAAATCAATCCTAGTGAACCCAGAGCCTTGGGATAGGATCCGCTAAGGGCTAACGAATAGTGCTGTTCCGCCACGTTTTGAGACGGTCAAAGGATTCTTGAGTCGTTCCTGGTCCTATATGTCCATGCCATTATCTAACTTCAATCATATCTGTGCGGAGATCTCCATCAAACGTGTGTCACTATTCGTATCTGCACAGCCGCATAGCGTGAAGCCATTTCACGCAATTGTTCCTCTAGAGGATCAGCTCAGAATACCAAGTCCGTTGGAACGTAAGCACGCTATTTTGCGAAGACCACAAGATAGCTGAGTGGCTTTTGAATGGCCAGATATCATTGTCAATTGCATCAAGAATATTGAACCAGATTGAAAATTACATTATGGAGCATACCTCCAGGTCCATGTCGAGAAGTTAGCGCCAGTACTGCTGACCGTGCCGCACACCATCGATACACCGCTTTGCGCCCAATGTCCCAAAACTCGGGCTTCTCATGGATCCATGTATGGGCTGTGTTGGGAAAGAAACCAGAGATAAAGCCAGGAGGCAAGACCTTGTGACTAATTCTGCATAATCTCAGGGTTTCTTTGTGTCTCCAAAACCACGAGATCGGCGTCCAATACCCCCCCTATGCACCCTCCCGTGCTCGAGCATGGTATTGGGAAGCCACGAGGCTAGTCGGTCGGAATGGCGGTAAGACTTCGTATCACAAGAGACTTAAGAGCTCAATTGTAGCTGGTCAGCAAGTGTTTGATAGCCTGGACATAGTGCAAGATCTACCAAGTCTTTTGAGCCATTTTTCGTGCTATACGCACCTATATGCCTGAAGCAGCATGTCGAGTTGTGTGATACTGTTCTTCGATTTCCTGAGTTGAAAAAATAAACGTGGAGAGTTCTGACAGAAATTGAAAGCGAAGTGCTGCACTTCGTAGATCACAGCTTCTGACTAAGTCAGCATTGGATCTGAGAACGTTTTTGCTTTTACTACAGCCTATGGCTACCCCTTCGCAACAAAATGTAATTTGTAGGTAGTCCTGCAGTTATACCTTTGCTCTCGCTGGGTCGTGTAGGTCTGGCGACGGCATACTTCCGCTACGAAGCTCATTCGCTCATCTGCCTTTGATGACGTCCTGATGGTAGCGATACTCTAGAGCTCTTGAATCGGAACCTCTGCGAACGCGTGTCAGAGCTTGATCTTCTCTTGATGCTTCTATAACAATATGCATCCTAATAGCAGTTGTATGAGTAGCATCTGAGATAATGAACTTCACATAGCTCTAGCTTATATACTAAGTCCACGTCCCTGTTCTGTTGTGGACCTTTGTGTGCAAGTGAATCTCGGAGAGGGCTTGCTACTATACGTATAGACTTGCCAGTCGAAATGGCTGAATGAGAATGAGTAGGAAAGGCAACCAGCACAACTACTATGCTTCTGCTCATGCCCTACTTTCTTTACTCCGCTGGGCAGGTTCAACTGAGCACGCAACAGCAAAGTAGACCGAACAAGCAATTGAATAGAGCTAGGAGTAGTGCCTTCAAGAAAGTAATACAGACAGAACTGGTATGTCGTCTTGGACGATGCCTTTTTCCTTGAGGACTTCGCTCAAATTTATTGGCGGTCCTATGACCTCCGCAACAGTCGCTTTTGACTTGGACAGTAGGCAGGAGAGATAGAACTTGATTATTAGAAGTACAAAACGTGAATATTTTTCCTGTCATGGAAGCTCGAGATTACGAGTACATGGAGGGGAAAGGGTTCAATGAGTGCAAAAGGACGCAGTCGAGTCATAGCCTTGGCTCATATCCTTGAAGCAGCGATATCTTATGTAGTTTAGAATACCATCGTACATGCCTTGCATGGCACCTTCAACCATCAGCAAACGATGAGAGAGCCTGTCCTACGCTCCTATCTTTCAGTAGAGAAGTTTCGAGAGCAGTCGGTATTTGTACGGAAAATTTGCGCGCCTTGACCTTCCTTTTCCGTTCAATTCGTCGTGCAGGAAAGAACGCTAAACAGGTGCGCACACGAGATACCTTGACAGATGGCAGAGAAAGAGTTGTATATGAATGCCAGTCAAAAGCGAGAATCATATATATTCTAAGTAACTTATTTCCTGATCGTATGGATATCATCCTAGACTTTTTATAGCCTACCTATGGCTCCCCACCCTCGACTCCAGACGCCGATTAATGCAGAGCCTCAAATCACTGTGGGGCCTGAGTCTCTTCTCCAGCCTTTGTTCCTCATGTTGTCCTCGATTGCCTTCCAGATACCCTCGACGACTTCTCGATCGCGCCACCGGTTTGCAGCAGACGCTCCAGCACTCCACTTCTCGATCTGAGATCCCAGAACACCTCTACCCCAACCTTTTATGGTCTCTGGCAACTGCTCTCCTCTCCATCCCACGTAAACGCCTAGCGTATGCCTAAAAAGCTCTTGTGGGTGCTGCCATTTATAGTTCTTGAACTGCCAAACCTGTCCAGTGGTAAAAACAGCTACAACCCTTGACCAATATTCAGGTTTGAACTGCTCTGGAGTATCCACAATGATGAAGCGCATAGGACGTGAGGCATCTATCGAAGGGAAGGTACGTGAGATTTGTAACATGGAAGCAGATGAGCTGGATGTTGAATTCGAGGAATCCGGAGGAACGTATATACCGCCTTCAAGGAAAGCCTTGATATTTGATAATCGCAGTAGCGACGATGCCGAGGGAGAGAGAAGGATAATTGGGTCTGGACGGCGGACTGGCGCTTTTGGGTTATGTGGCAGAGGGTTGTTTGAGAGAGATGCAGCAGCTTGAGCTGCCTTGCGCGCATTGAAAGGAGCAGCTAACTTCCGCACATGGGAGAAGTCCTAGAAAGCGTGTCAGAACATGAATGTATAGAGCGATGACGCCTAAAATAGACTTACCGTTGGCTTGATCCCTCTCAAGACACTATTCCTGTCACCCATTCGCCTCTCTCCATTGTAAATTTCTGCTAAGCGTAGATCGATAGTCTTGCCTTGTCTTCCGACAGCACTACTGTTGACTGGTGCAATCCCTCCGACCTTTCCAGAAGCAACTTGTGCTGAAGCAGCAGCACTTAATGTGTCCGAAGCCAATGGCTTGATAAATTCACTCTCTTCCGACGCGCTCTCAAGCCAGGTGATCAAATCGAGTCTTTCCACAAACGGAAGGATCTGTACTTCTCCACCGGCCCCTTCACTTGCTGCTAATTCATCTGTCAAAGCTCGCGCTGAGGCATTATAGTCGGGGATGGCTGATTCTCTGTTTAGCCAAGCAAAATAGATACTTCGCAGGTCAACAGGTTTTTCAGACGAGATAAAACGCGTTGGCGTGGTGAAAGGAAGGGTGTTCTGGACCGGTGAGGAGAATAATAGATATGTTGCTGTCGCCAAGCTCAAATCTACAGATGAAGCTGAGGACGCATCTGGGGACGTTGTTGGTATGCAAGGGCTCTCAGCGGCAATGGCCTGCCGCAAAAGTAGGAGCGGGTCTTGAGTAATGGTCTCCGAAGAGGCCATCTCGAATGGCGCGGTGTCAGTGTCCAGACTTGATTCGAGAAGTTCTGCGACGATGATAAGGCTTCAATGGTAACATTCGGCAAGCTCCTACAAACATTCTGCTAGCACGAGCATGGGTACAACTTTATCACGTGCGTCCCTAATAGCCATCTATCTCTCAAGCATGCGGCAGATCACCTTCGTCTAGTAGTATCATATCAATGTAATTAAAAAAACCTTTGGCTAACGCCAAAAGCACACTCTGAATATTTTCCCTCTTCAAGGCATTCTTACAACGAAGATGCAATCCTTGTCCTCCTCCTCTCCGGTCCATAGTATGACAAACCTAGATCACCTTGCCTTCACTCTCTCACTTTCAGTTCTTTGGAGGCGAGGGATATCTCGAGAAGTGCTCAGGTAATTCGATCTCGAATTGGAGTTGTCTTCCTCTGACCTCCGTTTTCTTCTGGTGATAGACCTGTCCATGGATCAAAGGGCCCAAATCCTGCATAACATCCATATCTATCTTTGCACCTTGGAGAATCCTTCTTCGCTTGACGCCCATGAACAGGGTGAATCCTAAGGCTGTCTACCGTGGTTGATGAGAAGGGACCCATTCCATCATAGCTGGACTCAGCTACGGACCCACGCCGATTGTAGAAATACCCGCTGGTATAATTTAAATTTGCCTCTGTGGGTGACGTGGGTGGAGTGCGAATGCGTGTAGCTTCCTCATGTCGGTACATGTTATTCTCGAGTACAACAGGCAGCATCGTCTTTCAACTCACCGACGGGAGAAACGTGGCTCCTCCATTATCTGAATCTGCTAACTCCACTGCGGACCTTTTTTTCAGTGTGTAAACCCCCTTTCTCTTTGTGAAATATGTCTCATACCTGTCGAATATTCCCTTCCTCTACGATCGACGTATTTCACGTCCCCTTTCGGTGTAGATCTGGGGGTCTTCCCAATTAGAAGTTTTCGTACTGAGCTTGATACTGATAGAACAGATTCCCGCGAGGTTCGCCGATGCCATGGAGCGAGTCCGAAGATGTGGCCAGGTTTTGGGGACATGACTATCGAGGACCGCTTCGTGCGTAACCTCTGCTTAGGAGCATTTTTATTGTGAATTCTATCAAAGTAATGACTTGCGCCTTCGAGGAGAAGAGCCGTGCTTGAGATCACACTAGCTCCCGATGATGTCGCAGCATCGTCAAGAGACTAGCAGAGGTTTGGCTGCAACGATCAGCCATGACTCCTCAGTCCTCACCTTCGGTTTTCGTTTTATGATACGAGCAATCAACTTCCTTTTAGCTCTACAGCACGGGCCCAGTCTGCTCTCAAGAGGCAGGAGTTCGGACGCGTGCGAGTGTGCCTTTCCATCGTCAGTCTCTGCTGTATATATTTCGCTATTGTCAGGTCTCCTGACATAATCTTTTAAGGAGCTTTTAGGTAGAGTCAGACTCCCGGCTTGAATCTCAGGGATGACTGAACCAATTAGAGCTAGAGCGACAATGCTCTGTGAAGGAGTAGAGATATTGTTTGTGCTGGACTGCTGGTGGGGTCTTATTGTTTGGTTTTCAATCTTGACATCCCAAATCATTTGTTCGACCCAATACCCTCGTTCCCAAACCCATTCCATGCCCTCATTTGCCACGTGAGGCGGGTATAGTGGAAATCTGGCCACATCTTTTGTCGAGCAGGCAGTTTTGTTGCTTGCGTTTATGTCATTCCAGTCCATTATACCTTGGAGGTGCCTTGTGGTTGACGCTGATGATCCGATTGAGTTCGACTCCGACTCACGATTGCTTGTGCGCAACGCTTTGGTCAATCTCGGGCCCTTGGATCTGCGATATACGGTACTTCTCGAGCACGTCGAAGTGTCGCTTCCCCAGAGGCGAGCAGATGCTATTGGAGAATATCTATTGCCTGAGCTTTTGATAATTTTTGGTTGAACGAGGAAGTAGGATGAGGCATCCACACCGGACCAAGATGGGATTTGGCTTGTCATCTCATCCTGCTGCAAAATAGGGCTGTTGCTGCTCTGTGCCATTGTTTCAATCTTAGCCGAGGGCTTTTAAAGTAGGTTGCGGCAGGTGAAGCTAGGGAAAACATGTAGGATACAAGTATGAAGACCGATAGTATAGGTAGATGTGTAAGATATGCTTCGACTATTGCGTCGGAATGGGGAATGACAGAAGAACTCCAGCATGAAGTCCCTGTTGCAGGAAAGCGCTTTGGACCTCTGAGTTTAGACTGATCTTTAAACCTCCTTCCTCTGCGTGTGCTGTGATGAGCGGGACCCAGAAAAGCTAGTGAGAAGCTTGAGATTCAGGACGAATGGCATCTATCCTGTCGTCTATATACGCCGACAAGCCATAGAACTTTATACCAACATTGCACAGCCTACGAGAATCTCGATATCTGATATAGTCCTCCACTCCGTACCGCGGTAGGTGGAACATTAAGTACAGAAAGTGGAAACGTCTGGGATCTGACTGATCGACGGTTTTGGAGAACTGCTAACTAAACGAATTCGGGCGAATTCGGGCTTTAGTTGTTTTGCGCTGTCCATATTACCTGATCGAGGCTGGTGACCACCCTGCCTTGGATTGTGCTTTCCCGGCGTTATTGAACAAGGCGCTTCTGATAATCGATTTCAAAATTTGCGCCAAACAATAGGAAACTAACGTGATCAAAAATATATCATTTTAGATATGTGAGACATGAGCCAATTCAAGGCCTGGTGATAGAATGTAGAGTGGTGAGGCAGATGCGCAATATTTTGCAACGTTAATTAACTTGATCTTTAGTTACGTCCAACATCTGTAGCAGAGTCATCCCGTAGAGTGTTATCTTTTCAGTAGAAGTGTGACTTCTGAGCCGTTGAAAACGTGTGCTAAACCCGGATTTTGTTCCGGTCGTAACAAAAATAGTTGTGAAAGAGACAATAACACAATTGCAAATCGGTTCACGTTGATCCTATAAAATTGACGAAGTTCTTTCTTAGGGGTTTGTCCCCGAGAAATCTTCCTATAAGAACAAATTTCCCTTCCAAGGTCGCCTCCGCTGAGGAGCTCTGCGGTGCATCTAGAATCTCAAAAACATCACGCACACCTTGTACGATTTTAATATCCCCAGTCGAAAGAGGCAGCCTAGCCTTCAATCTGTGTATTTCTAGTTTACTACCATCTGACTCCTCTGAGCTCGTGACGTTATTTGCAGGAGGTAGCTTTGAGTCCCAGAGGACTGATCTTAGCCAGGCATCAAGGTTGGACAGTTGCCTGGGTGCTAGGACCGGCACTGAGATTGTGACTGTTGTTATAGACTGTACTCCATTAGTACATGTCGATAGCAGATATACCGTTTGACGTACTGGGTCCAAATGACTGTGCCCTTTTGCTCCCACATCTAGCGTTTCAACATTGTCATACGCGTGAAGATCAAGTAGAAATCCCTCAAGATGAGGTACCTGTCCTTGCTGAGTCACATGAAGTTTTGCTAAGCCATTGATGGCTTGGACTCGTTCAATCACTGTCTGTAGCTCCTGTTCACTGACTAGATCAGATTTGTTGACAACTAGCACATCGGCATGAGATATTTGTAGATGTGCAGTAGTTAACAGAGGTCCTGAATCATGATCATGTTCTTGATGTTCCTCAGTTGGAACTGTCTCTGGGGCCGGCTCATCCAGATTTTTGAGGATGTTCTTCGCATCAATGAGAGTGACGATCCCGTCCAGAAATATCGTACTACCAAGCCCCTCATCGACCCAGAAGAGGGGTGCGAGATTTCCCGGGTCCGCCAATCCAGTAGTTTCAAGGAGAATATAGTCGAATGCACCTTTCCTCTCCATCAAAGACTCGATTGCAGTAACTCCTTGGTCCCTTCAAGGTGTCAATGACGTAAGCAGATTCCTGATGCAGACATACTTGACTGAGCAGCATATGCAACCATTGCCGACTTCAAGCCATTCTTGGACTTGTTCTCCACCCTTGTTGACTGTCAAAGTCTTTTCTATGTCGGCCGCTGGAAGTGTTAGTTTTGTATTGGTGAACAGGCTGACGAGCTACCCACAGTCACCAAATTCTGTAGCGAGCATATGAAAAGTCAGAAACACAGATCACTTCAAGGTAGGCTCCGGATCTTGTACCATTCAAAATGACAGCGATTTTCTTCCCATGCTTCTCATTTAGAATATAGTTCAAAAGCGTTGTTTTCCCGGCTCCAAGATAACCTAACTCCCATATCTTAGACTAAACGTGCTCAGGGAAGCGCGTTACTTGCCTGTGACAATTGTGATCGGGACTTTCAGAGAGGTTGGCTTTTCTTCAGATCCTTCCTGCTCTTTGACGTCAACTAAGGTCGGAGCCGAATCCTCATCGTCGAAATCCATTGCAAGTTGGAGAAGCAGAGAAAGAAATGTCGATAGACGAAACTTACCGTCGAAGTAGAGAAAGTGGCGCACGCACTTCCTACGTCCGTCCCTTTTCTAACCGAACATTTCCTGATTGGCCAGACCAGCATCGAAGACAAGCGGAAGGCGCGTGCGTCACCTCCGTCAGCTAGCTGTTCTACTTACAGCTTGTGACAAGACTACCTATCATCAAGCGCAACAACTTGATATGACTTTACTTTATATAGCACTGAAGTGAAGCTATCAACTCCAGCATGTCTCATCCTCCAAGTTCACCAAGGCTACCAAGCCCTCCTCCGCCAACAGAGATACAAATAGGGCCTAAGTCACCATCATTGGGAAGCTCAGCAAACCGAGAACCCTCAATTGAACAGAGCGTCATAGAGGCAAATGCTGGCAGACGGATTCACCCAGGTACAAAATCCGTGGACATGGCAGCTGGTCCTCCTCTCATCCCTCTTAGTGAAGTGCGTCTTCAAGTATCTGTTTGCTAGGGAGGAGGCTGACTTTGCAAAGCTTGACTCTGCGTTCCAATTACAAGAGCATCTCAAAGCCCTCCACTACCACCATACGAAGCCCGCAGCCAGCGATACTACTGTCCCTATAAACCGACAGACAGCGGATCTAATAGCTACACAACCTGACGGAGTAGACCGCGCTCTTTGGCTTTACGAACTCTGTCGATTTCTCATAAACAAATGCAACGATCTAATCATTGGCTTCCTCTTTGACGATCCTCCATGTTCAGCGACAACCTGCCCGGAAATGCGAGCTAGCGAATGGCAATTCCTGTGCGCCGTTCACGAATCTCCTAAGAGCTGTTGCGCCATTGATTACTGCTGCCATACACTCGACTGGGCTACAAATATCGTTACAAGTCAGAAGATTTTCCCCAGTCGGCTGAGTCTGGGCGCCGGAGATGCGATAGATGATCGTGGAGCCGGGATAAAACATCTCATCAACATATTTAGGCGTCTGCATAGGATATTCGCGCATGCTTGGTTTCAGCATAGAGGAGTTTTCTGGTCGGTCGAGGGACAGACAGGCTTATATGTTCTGTTCAAGACGGTATGCGATAACTACGATCTGTTACCAGCTGAGAACTACAAGCTTCCTCCTGAGGCAGAGGGCCTCGAGCCGACGAATGAGCCGAAGGCACCAATTCCTTCAATTATGAAGTCAGCGACGAGCAACAACCTTTCAGTGGACGAAGATCTTCGTGGTGTTGGACGCGCGAATACCAATACGAGACGACATATCAAACAGTCGCCATCTGTTGGATCCGCGGTTCACACGGTTGTTGAAACAGATGAAGAGGAGTCAGACGTGACACAAAAGTTGGATGATTTGGACCTTGGGGATGAGGATAGTGAAGCTGATGTTCCTGTCATTGTCGAGACCTATGAAGTCGACGAAGAACACGATATGTCTGAGCATGGCCTTGAGTCTGAATCGAAGTCGGGCGAAGGGGCTAGGCCACGACTAGTGCGCAGTCCTACAACATCTACGATTCTGGCTGATGGATCTTCTAAAGGAAGCACCGAAGAATCTACAGATAAGGGAGCCAGATCAGAGAAAGTGAAGCCCAATGACATTTCAGAGGTCGAGCCTGTCAGTTATCCAGAGAAGGACGACAGAGAAAGGTTGGACCATACCAACCAAACTGGTCACGAGGGACGTGAAGATGTTGAGCAATCTGATACGGTTGGAGAGCCAGAGCGGGGCCTAAAAATAGGTAATTTAGAAGAAAACGCTGAGGAGTAAGGTTCGATTAATGGTGATGAGATATTCACATATGCTAGTTTTAAGATACCCGTGATAGACTTAGGAAGACTTCTGACTGCGCCTTCAAAGTCTGTAAAATATAGTGGTCTTAAAAGCTTTGTACAATTAATTCTATCCTACGCCCATACATTTTGTGACTCCTGCAATGCAGGTATTGTGGGTATCATCAAGTTAACAAACTCCCTTCCAAGACGCCGATGACAGATGACATCAATCTTTTGGTAAATCCACCAGCTACCCATCACTCTAACTCCGCGGGGCTATATACTTTTGCATGAACCGGAGCACCTCGATAACCTGTCTCTGGATCCTGAAACTCATCATCCCGTCTTCCCCCAGAAGGAACCGGCGGTAGCGACGAGCCTCGCTGATATGCGCTTGCCTTCTGGTATGCAAGATCACTTTGCTGTTTTAGGGGTCTTTCATCTTGTCCAGGGCATAGACTTTGCCATGACACACGAGGCCCGGCGTTCTGGTTCGGCGCCATTGAATTTTTGTAGGAGGATTGCTTGGATTGACGGTAGTCAATCCATGACGGGGCAGACTTGCGGAGATTGAGTGCTTTAGGGTAAGGAGAAGAGCTGTTATCAGTGTTTTGGCGAAGAATAGAGTGTTCTGATTGTGAAGGTGGGGAATACGGGTAAGAGTTCAAGCCTGATATCTTTGAGGGAGAGCTCTCATCTAGACTGGTAGGTGTATATTGCGACGAGGCTTGAGACACTGATCTGTATGGACTGCTCAGGCCCGCATCGTGCATCTGCTGATTTTTCAAGGAAGCATCAACGAGTTGAGCCTTGATGACGATTCGGTCCACCAGCTTAGCGTGGGCTTCCTTGAGCGTTTTCTTGACAAAACTGGTCAACATAATGTTGCATTTCATGTCCACATCTTCTCTAAGCCACAGTCCCTGCAATGGAGCTCCTATCCCTAATTCGACTGGCGCAACAGGTTCGCCCGGTAGTGAGCCGCCTACCGTCCATTTTCCCTTGATGATGAGACCCGCAGGACCGTAGCACTTAGTCTGTAACCCTATTGTTAGGTCATGAAAGCATACATTATAGGTGACTTTTCCTGAAGCAAGTCCTCCAGGTAGATATTGGACTCGGTCTGTGATAGTGTACCATAGGCAATGATATTCCTCGGCAGTACAAATCGGCGGCGGGTTGATCCGATGACGCTCCTCGACGAGAGGATTCAGATCGATCATTTCAAGATGATCGTGCAATGTTGCTAACACCGTCTCACGACTGACTCCAGACGGAAGAGGAGTTAGTGTCGTGAAGTCTGTTCGTTTCGACATAATTGAAATGGTCGTATTAGAGCACACTAGTGCAAGTTACTGCCTCGAAAAATGAGAAAAGGTGCAGAGTGACTTGAATAGCAAAATTGAAATAGTAAAAGCAAAAATACAGATTCACAGAAGGAAATTTGAAGTGACAGGCTCTGCATCCATGCTTATATCTGATACTGTACAACACCAACACAGGGCCGCAAAATCATACCTAAGCAGAGCAGAGCAGTGCCCCGCACTCTACCTGCGGTGTGTCAGCTTCGGCATTTCTAACTTCCTGGTTATTCTTAACAGCACGCAGCACGCAGCACGCAGCACGCAGCATGCAGCGCACAGCCCGCACCCTCGCCCGCCACGCAAGGATCCAGACGAACACCAGCAACACAAAGTTACAAGCAGCGCGGCACCTACACCTTCAAGTTCACTAAGTCGGCCGCCGCTGGATAGAGTGCCCAAAATGCAGGTTCCCACTCGGGAGTGAGCTCTCTATGCCCTATGGAATTCTATGAACAACACAAGCACATCTGTGCGAAGAAGCTTCAAGCCGCAACCTTACGACGTCGATGATGGGATTTGATGAGCGAGCACCCAGGACGTCGAGTAGTAGTAAGAGGACGAAGATGATGGAAATGCAAAAGGAAGGAGGGATAAAGAGAAAGGATCTGAGGATCCGGTGATCGTAATCCCCGGTCCCGCCTCGTCGGAACCGCACTGTTGGGGAGGGGACCAGGGAACTTGGGAAGAGGCTGTGACAAGGCTAGCTTACGCACGCGACTATTCTGAGAAGCGTACTGTACTGTATTTCCACAAGAACAGCCTCAACGGACCTACTTTTCCGTGGATGTATATCCTGACCCGTCCAAGATACACAAATCGATGGCCCTGACCCCAAAAGCTACCAGATTGAGTGGAAGATTAGGCTAGCAAAAGATTTAGGTGTCTCCTTTTGTGTCCGGCATGCACCTGTCGTTGAATTACACTGGCATTGGCGCTGCTCATCATTTCCAAATACCGCACTTCTCTGGCGAGGTGGGAAGTCATGGTCCGTTGTCCGCTTATAGATGAACATATAATGTTCGGCTCTTCAGAATCATATATCATGTGTGAAAAAGCCTTATGTTTCTTGAGGTGGAACTTTACTAAGCTTAGTCTTCGAAGTCCCTGGAATGGTTCTTCTGTCACCTCTTTGATTGAGCATCTTTTCCGCGGAGCAAAGAAATGCAAAGATGGAATCAAGGGTCATCTGTAATGCTAGAATCTGGATTCCGAATAGAATGATCTATTTTCGCCGGAAATATGATGAGTTGACTGTGTATTGGTAAAATTTTGAGACATGTTCTGGTTCTTTTTAGTTATTGGAGAGACCCTGAATCATGCAGAACACCCAATCAGATTGCGCATCGGAACGCCTCGAGGAGCGGCCGATGGTCACTATCGTCATTTCCCCCAACACTTCTCTCCTCCACCAGACATCGCCATATCACTTCTCTACACCAGAGATGGAAATAACTTCGAATGCTTTTGGATGATGTCGGCTCCCCACGAACGTCCAAAGTGAGTCCACCACTCAACTGCTCTCTGCGATGATGGTGTTTTCAGGACTGCTCAAAACGCCGAGCCACACCACAGCCCGTCGAACAAGTCCCTCAATCCAGCGCGCGTCAGCCTCTCAAGTGTCGGATCAGGGCTCCTCGGGGTCTTCCCTCCCTCATAGATCGTCAGAAGGCCCCTACATCTACGATATAGAACATCTCAGACCGCTCAATCCCGAGGCTCCGGACTTTCGCGAACTGAATAACGGTCTTGCTGTACTCACTGCGATTTTTCCCGATGTGCAAGTCGAGGTCTTTCGAGAGATGCTGTGTAGTTTTGACGAGGAATCCAGATTAGCGGTCGTGACTGACGCTCTTCTGAAATCCAAGACTAAATGGGTTCGAGGCCGTTACAGAGTGACTGTTGGGAAGGACACTTCCCAAGGAGATCGAAACAGAATCTCCCTGGTGGCGTTGCAGGATCAAGTAGGGGCAGAAGAGAAGTTTCGAACTACTGAGTATAAAAGCGCGGTCAAAAGTACACTCTACTATGAATTTAGGGGCCTATCTCGCTCTACGATCAATGCAGTGTTGGCCGAACGCAACTACTCCTACACGCACGCTCGCCCGACCCTAGTTGCTTTAGCCTCGAAGTCATGGCGCTTCTCTATATCATCATTGTTCTTACATAGGAGATCGCCATCATTCTTGGAGGCTGAGCATCATCCACTGCTCATCTGGCAATCCACAGGCCATAGCCATATTGCCCCTTCCTTGAAGGCCACTGGGTCCCCAGAATTGGACAAGGAACTCTTCGAAACTCTCCTCGGCCCAATAAAACTCAGGACCCATGCTGAGCAGATGACCAAGGACCATACCCTTGCTGTGGAAGTCAATGAGAGTGAGGCGGAAGCTAATGATGCTTTGCACGACTGCGAATGCTGCTTCACGGCTACTACTTTTGAGGATCTTTCCGCCTGTGACGATGGCGGACACTTCATATGCTTCCGGTGTGTGAGACACGCGATCAACGAGGCGGTTTTCGGGCAAGGCTGGCAGCGGAATATCAATATTGACAATGGAAACCTACGCTGTCTTGCAGCGATATCTAATGATTGCTCAGGCTGTATACCGTTTGAGCTCATAAGACGAGCATTCAATGAGGATCAAGGAGAAACAAATGCTCTATATAAGCTCGAAGAACGTCTGGCAGAGGATAACCTTCTGAAAAGTCATCTCCCACTCATCAGATGCCCTTTCTGCAACTATGCGGAAGTCGACGAACTATATATTCCGGAGTCTGACCGATCTTGGCGTTTCAAGCGGACTGAGATGCTTCACACTTTGACAATTCTATTACTGTGTCTTGGCATTATACCCTTTGTTCTACCTGTTATTTTCCTCTCTTCATCCTTTTTTCTATTGGTTTCTTCACAGCATTCCTTTGGAGACTTTGCAGCTGGCCAATTCAAGGCATCTATTATCCGTCTCCGTCGCAAACGTCATGGTCTCAAGTTTCTCTGCCAGGGCCAAAATTGTGGACGCTCATCCTGCATCTCATGCTCAAAAGCATGGAACGATATCCACATCTGTCATGAATCCTCGCTTCTCGCGTTACGGACTCAGGTCGAGCTCGCCATGTCTCTAGCTATCAAGCGGACCTGTCCTAGATGCAACACTTCCTTTGTCAAGTCGTCTGGCTGCAACAAGCTTACTTGCGTTTGTGGATACCAAATGTGCTATGTCTGCCGTAAAGATATTGGACAGGGAGAAGGTTACAGGCACTTCTGCGAACATTTCCGAGCTAGTGGAACGGGAGCCTGCACAGAATGCTCTAAATGCGACTTGTATAGATGCGAAGATGATGAAGCGGTAGTCAGCAAGGCTAAAGAAGAGGCAGAGCGGCAGTGGATGGGGAAAGAAGGTGCGGATCTAGGCGACAGGGGCAGAGCCAGAATGACAACAGAGGGCAATAAGAGGAAGCATGAACTAGCATATTTGTGGCAGTGGAGTGTGCCAAATTGGCAGAATCTGTTGGATGCTTTGGTCGAGGCCATCATCGAATAATTTCAAGCAATGATACTAATGTAAATAGGAAGGGCATCAAATTGAGATTGGGTTTAGGAACGGGAAAGGAATTGGGGTTAGGCACAGCGCAATAGGCGTTTCGGCGATCGGGCCTTACATGACCAGATTTACAGGTCATGAAGTATGAATCTAGTTTTGAAATTACCTTTGATCTGAGCCATGAATTCCGCCCTCTGGATTTGATATGCCCTACTACCCTTTGAAGGTATTCGACCCTACTATACAACGCCTGGTCCGCCCATGCTTTACGCCACGCAAAATGCCATTCCTAATTGAGCACAGCGGTGGTCATTGCCAACTCTGAGCTCTTCGTCCAATTCCCATTCGGTTCCCGCCTATAGAGAATTAACTTTCCATCATCCCCAGTCGAACCCAATAGTTGCCCATCGTCGTCAAAGTCTACCCGCCACACAGGCGTCCTGCTGGGCTCTAACCTAGACACTTCCTGTGCCACATGCAACACTTCCCCATCTTTGCCTTGGCCATCTTGCTGACGGCTCAGCCTGCTGGTCGCAAGCCCTACTCCAGCAAGCCCCGCTCCAATACCCGAGGGCACATTTCTACCACCATTTTCCGCAGTGCTCTGGGCAGAGGCAACGACCCGTTCCGGCATCTTCGAATAATCCTTACTCCTAAGAACTTTGTTGTTCTTCGGTGGAGTTGTAATTTGATACACTCTTACAAAGCCATCTTTACACGCTGTTGCCACTATGTCAAAGCCCCTGATGCTTCCCGCTGCCCATGCCACGTCCCTCACGAGGCCTCTATGCCCCTTTAGCTCTGCAGCAAGATAGAACTGCGTCGAACTCGGCGCCCCGAGGGTAACGAGGTGAGATATCTCTTTCGTGCGCCAGATTGTGGCCCTTTCCATACTCGCAACAATTACCCCTAAAGCGTCTCGCTGTATACCCTCCCGAATAGCCGCGTAGCACGGCTCTAAATTCGGATCAAACTTCACCTTGAAGGCGACTTCCTCTCCTCTCTTGGGTTTGTCACATACTGTTACTCTGTCCATCTCCGCCCAGCTGTCCATATTTTCCGGCTCTTCATTTTCGTATACGATGAGCAGGCCATTGCGGTCGATGATTGCCAAGTAGGTGTGCCTGATTTCGGGATTGTGTTTTATGGAGAAGGATAGATACGGGGCGCGTGGTGGGGCACGGATCTCCCAGACAGGTTTATTGTTGTGGCTATTGAATCTTCGTCCCTTTCCGGGTGGAAGTGTCGAGTCCTCTACCCAGATCTTGAATCTGCCGTCCATGCCTATAGAGGCTATGAGATTTGGGTGGATAGTTGGAGGGAACCAGTGGAGCTTTCTACCATTAGCTATATTGATGATTTGCATAAGTGAGGGGTTCTACCTCTATAACTTCAGAGTTATGAGCATTCCAAGTATCGCAGAGGTTCCAGGTGCCATCTTGGCGGAGGTTGTATACCTTGATCCTGCCATCAACGGAGGCAGACGCGAATCGATCACCGTAGGTGTTGAAAGCCGTCGTTTGAATCATATCACGATGGCCATGCTGGAGTAATGAGAAGCCTTCGGGCTCTTTTTCGTAAGGATCACTCTCCATGGCTGTTTAATCTGATGGAGATATCTCCAGCACTGGATTCTGCTCTCTGCATTGACTGCAGCGAGGGGCGGTGGGGCTAAGGCTACGACCAAGGGCCCGTGCAAAGCCTTGCGCAAGGCTCCTGGTGCGCCGTTTGTGGAGACTTTTCTTGTGCATTCGTGGCTTTTCAGCCTCGTCATCTTTCCCTTTCCCGCCAGACAATTGAACGGCAACGACTCTCACATGGAGCCGGCGCTCCTCTTCCTCTCCTCCTCGCCTCCTTCGAATACATAATGGTCCTCCGTACGACAATGACCAGCTCAGCATCTTCCGCGGCTGCTCTGTCCTTTACGGAGTCATTGAGTCTCCTATCTCTCTCGCTCGCAAGCTTCGCTGTGATCGCGAACACCTTCCAAGGCGATGGCGCACCTCTCGTTGCCTCTCTCGCATTCAGTGGAATTGCATTCGCAAGCACATATTCTATGATCAGATGGCTGGGTCCAACTTTCATGAAAGCTGGCTTGAAAGGGAAGGACATGAGCAAGGTACATAAAAAGGAGATTCCCGAAACGATGGGCGCCGTTTGTGCAGTGGTATATCTGTTGGCTGTCACTGTCTTCATACCGTTTCCATTTTATAAAGATATCGTCGCAGCTACATCGGGAGGTGGTAACAGGGATGTGGTCCAGGACACCATAGAACACGTACAAACGGGAAGGTTCTTGCATCGATTTCCACACAGCAAGGTATGCTCTTCCTGTTAGTCACTGAGGAACAATGGTTGATCCTCATTCATAGCTTGCATCATATCTGTCTGCAATTCTCACGATCCAATCAGTCTGCATTCTTGGAATTGGAGACGATCTATTTGATATCCGCTGGCGCCACAAGTTCTTCATACCAGGAATAGCCAGTATACCCCTTCTGATTGTCTACTTCGTCGATTTTGGAGTAACACATATTGTCATCCCAATTCCGCTCCGACCATACTTCGGAGAACTCTTCAAGCTGGGTTTCCTATACTACTTCTACATGTTCGCCGTCGCCATATTTTGCCCAAACAGCATCAATATCCTTGCCGGCGTGAATGGTATCGAAGTCTCCCAGTCACTTGTTATCGCCATCCTGTTGGTTATGAATGATTGCTATTACCTGCTAGTACCCTATCCCCATCCAGCAGTCGACTCACATCTCTTCTCCCTCTACCTGCTCCTTCCTTTCATCGGTGTATCGCTGGCATTATGGTGGCACAATTGGTACCCTTCCAAAGTCTTCGTGGGAGACACTTATTGCTATTTCGCCGGAATGGTCTTCGCAGTTGTGGGAATCCTTGGCCACTTCTCCAAGACACTGTTGCTGCTTTTCATCCCTCAGATATTTAATTTCGTCTACTCGACACCTCAACTATTTCGTCTCATCCCATGTCCTCGTCACCGGTTGCCTCGCTTCAATGCTCGAACTGGCCTGCTGGAGTGTTCCGTTACGGAATGGCAGCATCCTCCAAAGCCTATGGTGGCAGTAGCGTTGCAGCTGCTGCACAAACTTAATCTATTGAAAATCACAATGAATAAGGACGGGGAGATTATTGAGAGCACCAATTTTACGATACTGAACTTGTGGCTCGTCTGGTTCGGACCAAAGAGAGAAGACAGACTGGCGATGGAAATCCTTGCTATGCAGTTTGTTGTAGGCCTCTTCGGACTGTTCGCAAGGCACAACTTTGCTCTACTGCTTTTCGAGTCCGATAACCTAGCTGTATAGAGTTTATATCTGGTAATGTAATAAAACATTTGTGTATATCATATGTGATATGGGCACACACTATTTGGTGGGACTCTCTGGAAGTTTGAAATGCCGTAGAGGCTCTTTTTTGTTACTTAAGTATGATACTGGTACAACAAGGTAATTGCCTTCTAGTCCAAAGGCCATTGATTTGGTGCCCAGCAGACTGTATCAAACAAACATTTCGTGACCAAGTAAGACATGGTCCTCCAGACGCCTATCCCAAGCCCCTTTTGACCCCAAGGCTGACCAGCCCAATACGCACGTTCGAAGACGCCCAATAGCACAAAGGAAAAAGACTCCGTGCGCTAGCAGCAGCAAATTGCATGAAAGCGGAAATTTCTCTATGTATTTTACAATGTGCCATTCGATTCTTAGCATGGCAAAGAGTTCCTGGCAGCAAGATCGGCAGTCGAGGCCGGCGCCGAAGACGGGTCTAGCGCCTTAACCGTCGGCGAATCCACTACCGCTGTGCCTTCTAAGGCTCCCGATGCTCTGGCTTCTTCCGCTGTAGAGAGTGAGGGTTTCAGAACTGCAGATGCCGTTGTCGGACTGCTGCCTCCATTACTATTTGAATGTGTAGTGTCATTCCGCTTCATCCTGGCCGCCTTATAGTCGCTTAAACTCATCTTCTTTGTTGTTTTGATGGGACTGGCGTGTTGTCCGACGCCGTTGACATTGACGGCTAGCGGAAAGGCGTTGGGAAAGTGAATCGTTCCAAAGGGAGACTGTGCCATAGATCCTGCCGCTGACGAAGGCGTAACAGGACCAGACACTGAACCCGACACATTGGATATTCCAAAGGAAGGAGTAGGAGGCATCTGAACACGTAGATCTGGCGACCTTTGCGCAGAAGGGTGCGGTCCACCGGGGCCGTTCAAGTGGCCCGGCCACGGTGGCGGTGGCTTAATTGGACTCACAATGTTTGTCGGGTTGTCGCTCATTGTTACATCTGCTGGAATCTCCACAGAGGGCGTCGAAGACGCAATGCTTGCATTTCGACCATTCGAATCAGGTGGCAATGCTGTATTATACCGGTCAGGCAAATCAAGATCCATGACTCCCACAGGCGATACTTGAGAATTTGGATCTTCGCGAGATTGAGACAGTTCCGGTTGCTCGCTGATGCTCGCTGATTGTTGGGATTGTATTCTATGACGGTTCTTGAGAAGGCGCCTCGAAAGTGGAACAATGATTCTCGAAGGCTTCACAGTGGGTCCTTTCCACCAGGCGTGATCTGAGTCGTCAGTCTGCGTCGAAGCGTCGCTATATGCAGCTCTGGGAGCCATCGATCCTTGACGAGATCGGTGTGCGGTGGACCCAGCTCGTGATGCAGGATTGTGCGGGGATGGCAGAAGTGCTGTGGGCGAGATGGCACTGGACGGTGAACCGGACTGTCGTCTTGATGTGCTTGCATCCACATACTGTCTTGATTTACCGTGATTTGAATTCGGCGTGTGCGAAACTGGCATTCTAGGGGCCACTGATCGTTGTCTCGATTTTGGAGCAGACTGTGGTGTAGTTGTTGAACCATCTGACGCTCTTTTCTTCTTCCGTGGTGGTTGGTCCAGTTTCTTGAATGAATCTTCAACCATTTGGATCTTCCTCTTCTCCCGCTCTGTTGGTCCTGTGACGATCCCGTTGGACTCGCCCACACCGTTGAGAGGAGTCAGATCTCGGCTGTGAGGCTTGCTTCGACTTGAACCTGAAACCGAACGACTGTCGTCTTCGTCATAATTATCCTGTTGGCCCTCGCTAGCAGCTCGGCTGTTCGTGGCATGGCCAGTACTTGTAGGCGACACCTGATTTTGCTTGGTTTTGCGGCCTTTCTTCAATTTCGTTCCATTCGACTGGGCATGCAATCTGCCATGGTAGTTTCGATGGAACCGTGCAAACGCACAGTCGTTGCCGAGATCGCAAGCACAACCTCCGTGATCCGACAGCACATCGCTGACCATTTGAGAAAGTTGTCCGTATTCATCCTCGTTGATGCTCCCGCCGTCGAATGGCGTCCCATCTTCGTCTCCTAAATTCAATTGGTGTAAGTATCGCGAGCGCAGATTTGCTGGAAATCGGAAATCCCAAGGAAGAGTGATCTGTTCATCAGCAGCCAGCGGTCGTTCGCTAACCAGCCAGAAGTGATATGTTGATCTCGAAGCAATGAAGGTCTCAAGCGCTGTATTTGCTTGGCAGCTACGACGGACGTATCGACACTTTGACCCTTCCGTTCGAGTGTCTATACATAGAGGCAGGCGAGGATGGAAGAAGATGAATGGACGTGGGTGGGCCAGATCGGTCCATCGATTCTCGGGGTTGTCACAGTAATCCTTCTGGAAGCCAACTACGCCATTAAGTTCTCCAATACGGCCGTTTTGGGAGAGTGATGTAGGTGTAATCAAACAGCGCCAGGAGAGCGTAGTATCGTTGATGGACGTGTCTTTCTTTTTCACGATCAAATCAGGCCATTTCAGAGTTTCGGGCGCGATTGTAAGGTGAGAGAAAAAGTCCTCTGGATTTTGTATCCCGGTGTCATCAAGGAGCCGTTCAGGATCACGAAGCCAGGCCGACATCGAATTTGTGACTGACAGACTCGCAAAGGAGTTTGTTTGACTGCGTTGAACGCCTTCGTCGTCATCGTAGAGTCTGAGGAAGTTATCCGAATAAGAGTGGACTTGAAAGTCAAGAGGGAGGTCCGGTGGTGTATGAGCCGGGCTTGGAGGAGGAGCGTGTGAATTTGGTCGTGAGTTGAGAGGTGGGCTACGTTTGAAAGAATTGACTGATTGTGTTAATCGATGTCCTTTCTTCTTCGTATGAGGGTGGTGCTCCTGAGGGCTGCTGTGTCTATTTCCGTCGTGGTCGTGAAGGCCGTTGACAGGAAGCTCCGAAGGTTTCGACTTCTTCTTATGACTCTTGGAAGGTGGTCTTTTGGATTTCCTGTCGCTGGCATCGTTGTCGACTTTGTTCTGTCGCTGATGCCGTTGTCGTTCGGTCGCATGGTGTCTATCCAGAGGGCGCGGCTTGCAGTCAGCACAAGAGTGATCAAATTCCTCCTTTGAAGCGTCGGCAACCCGGCCAGGATAGAAACATTCAATGTGCTGCCAGGTATCGCATGTCTCGCAATATATGGTGTTCCCATCATCGTCGGAATAGTCACAAATGCATTTGATCGTGTAGGGTTCTTCGTCTACGGACTCGACGACAGGTAGCGCATCGTTGGTGGTGTTGGAAGCTGTGGAATTGAAGGTTGTGTGGGTCGGGGTCGCGATCTGCGTTGTGATCGGAAGAGGTCTTTCTGTCATAATCTAGAAAGAGCCTCTTGGTGGCTGTTTGAGTGTGAGGACAAAGGTAGGTTTACTGACTCCTGGGCCGGCGTCGCATGACGAAGACGGCCGCGACTCGTAGGGAAAAGACTATCGCAGAGCGAGAAGAATGATCTGACCCGACTGTGGCTATCATCAGTTGCTGAACTTCAGTGTGAAGCCAGCGAAATCTCTGTTTGTTGGAGCAATGGGAGGGACTCGAGAAGACGACACGACGAGGGGACAAAATCAGAACTGGCGAGGACGATCGCTTCTTGGTAGATAATCTGGGCCGTAAGTTGATAGATTATGACTTGGAATTGCTGCGTAAGGTCTGCAGCTGGCTGAAGTCTGTGATTGAAGGCTCTTCAAGCGGGAAGAAGGTGAACAGGACGAGAACGGGGGCGGTGGTAGGTGGTAGGGGACGAAGAGAGGCGCTGCGCTCTTCGAGTAACGCGTCCAAGGCTTTGCTCGGACACTCAGATTGATGGCCAGCCGGTGAGGGGAATGGTATGTCGTTGTTTCGACTGAGGAGGGTGCGTGCAGGAGTTGGTGACGGTGACGGTGACGGTGACGGTGATGTTGAAGAGGAAGAGGACAGTGGGAAGAGGAGAGGGAAGAAGGAAGAGGAGGGGGGGGGGGACCAGCAAAGAGAGAGCGCAGAGATAGAGAGAGAGAGCGCGCGCGCGCAAAAGAGCGAATTAGCAGCGCAGCAACGGCAAACCAAGCCCAAGCCCAAGCCCAAACCAGGCCAGGCCAGCAGCAGCAGCAGCAGCAGCAGCAGCAGCAGCAGCAGCAGCAGCAGCAGCAGCAGCAGTATAGTAGCAGCAGGAGGAGCACAGCACTACCAGCAGCACTACCAGCAGCACTACCAGCAGCACTACCAGCAGCACCACCACGACCACGACCAAGCAAAATTGGACTCCAGATCGCTTCGCTTCGCTTCGCTGGGCTGGCTGCTGGCTGCTGGTCGCTGGTCGCTGTCCTAAGAAAGACTGAACCTTACCGGGCCGCCGCTTTTGGCTCAAAACCCACCTTTCTGGCGGCGCACCGCTTCTTCGCCCGCCTAAAGCAGCGCCCGCCCAGCTGCAGCTGCAGCCTACTCTCCCCTCCCCTGCCCTACTCTACTCTACTCCTGCCTTCTCCCCAATCCCAAGCCCCCAATCGACCTGTCCCTTCGCCATCCACACATACATCTATCCATCGTTCCAAGGTGTGTGACTGCCCAGAGTAGTGGTGACGCTGCGCATGCGGAGCTGACCCAAATGTCACATACGGGGCGTGGAGGTAGGTAGATGCGTCTGCTGGGGCTTGTCCATGATAATTAATCTGGTGGGAAGAGAGCCACTTGGACTGTGGACAGCAGGAAAAAAATAGATAGGCATAGGCTTAGCTTGTTGACTGACTAGCACTTGCGGTTGGCCAGGAGAGCGCTACTACACTCCTGTTCTGCTGAGCCTTTCTCGATGATGAATGAAAAAAGTGAGGATGAAGAGTCAGTGAGCAGTGAGCAGTGAGCAGTGAGTAGAAGAGGGACGGTGACGGTGACGGTACAGTAGGAAAAGATACATCCAGTGCTGAGGGCTGAGAGAGTAGGAAAAGAGCGGACATGAATGCCGTGCACAGAGTCCATGTCCATCCATGTTGATGCAGCAAGGGCGTCAGGGCTCCTCCTCCTCCCTCTCTCCTCCTCCTCGTCTTCAAGGCGGCCTCACGCTAAGCTCAATCTGGTGGCTCGTGAAGAGTATCCGGCCAATCAACACACGCATGAACCATATTGGACTAGGCTCAAACAGGCATGGCCTGCTCACGGCTTCTCTCAAGAGTGGAAAGCGCAGCGCAACTGTTTTTGCTCGAATTTCTGCCTTGCGCCGGGACTGGGACGGCGACCGGGACCGGACAAGGGACAGGGGAAGTGCGCTGCAGCAGGGATTCCGCGTCAACAAATCGAATCGAATCGCATCACCCGCGTGAAGGCATTCGCGAATCCCATCTCCGCCTCGTCTTCGTCTTCGTATTTCGTACTCCGGATTGTGTGAGCTTTGCTTCGAGCATTCCCTTATTCTGTTCGCTTGCTACCGAGGCGTCAGGTCGGGGTAGCTTGTCGAATCCCCCCATAAGGCTCTCTTCTCCCTCTCTTCCTTCTTTTCAGATCCCGTCCTCCCATCCGTAATGAACGCTACCGACTTTCTCCAAGTACATCCCTATTATCCGACGAGCATTTTGCTCTCTGGAACCGACTTCATTCCCAATGGCCTCAATGCTGTTGGCCTGGTGCTGGCCTTCGCAGCAGGATGTTCAGTTCTTCTAGGTTCCACCTGGCTGATAGTGAGAAGTGTCAATCCACGGCTTAGTTCGATGGATCGGGCATTGGTTCTTTGGTTTGTGCTGTGTGGGTATCCCTCCTCTTAGCCATAAGTATCGCAGATGGAAACCATTGTATCCTAACTAGAAGGCAGGCGGCTTCATCCATCTCTTTTTCGAGGGCTATTTTATGTGCAATCACCACCGGATGGGAAGCCGAACGGACCTTTTTGGACAGCTGTGGAAAGAATACGCCTTGTCTGATTCCAGATACTTGACTTCCGACCCATTTGTCCTCTGCATGGAGACTTGGACAGCAGTACGAATGCTCGGCCTTCTTTTTCTTGCCTCGACTGACGAAGACGACAGATAACGTGGGGTCCATTGTCCTTTCTGGTAGCGATCCTCATCACGAAGGAATCGGTCTACCGGCATCGTAAGTCTTAAGTTTGCATTAAGAATCCTCCCTTCCATAAAGTTCTTCCGGAATGTTGAGCTGTGCCTCGAGCTGTGCAAATGAGTCGTCTCAAGAGCTAGCTCCCAAGCTCTGTAGCCCTTACACAATCTTTCAGATATGCATAGAGCTCATGTTGTCGACAGCTATTCAAGCCATCGTATCGCTAGGTCAATTTTATGGAGATATTCTCTACTACATGACCTCCTTGGTCGATGACTTTTATGCTGGGAGGAGGACTTACCGGCCTGAGCCGTATTACTTCTGGTTCTACTTTGTCTTCATGAATGCATTTTGGATCATAATTCCTCTATGTAAGTTCTGCGGGTATTTCATTTGCGATGGAGCTAAAAGATCTTACAGTATGTTTGTACAGCAGCGTCAAGGCGTCAGCCAGGGCATTTGCAGCGTCGAACAAGCTTGCTATGAGTGGTAAAATGAAATAGAGACTATAGACTACAGACTCCACAGAGAACCTGAATATAGAGTTAGCTTTTAGAAATAATGACGGTGGAAGAACCTTGGCGAAATGAGTCATCCGTATGGTGTGCACTCTTGGTCTCATTCAGAGAGAAATGGTACCTCAGGAGATAAAACATTTTTCGGATGAGATACATTCATCTTCAACGTGGCGCAGATGTTGTGACCAAAATGACAGCACTCGTATTGTTGATTTTTGAGGGATTTCCTTCAGTTTCGATGTCTTGGAATCATAATCCCTTCATAAGAATCATGGATCTATCGTATTTTTAGATTCTCAATACAAGTCAGTATTCTCAGGATCTCAAACACATGGGATTCAGCACCGCCTGACCTAGAACGTCATCTGCGGCGCTACGTCCCCGCCACCCTAAGCGCCTAATCAACATCTAAACCAGGGCCACACCCGTTTCTCTTATCGATCTCCCTCCCCAAAGAACATCCGATCAGACCAAGATGAAGTACTCTCGCGCTATTATCTCACTCTTCCTAAGCTCTCTCGTCACCTCAGACCTCTTATCGTTCGTCCCCGGCCAAAAGGTACTTGACGACAAAGGAGAGGCCGTGCCTGGCGAGAACCCCCTCGCGTACTGCAAAGCTGAGCACAGTGACGACATCCTCTCGCTCGATTACGTTAACCTGTCCCCAAATCCTCCAGAAAAGTATGATAGCTTCTGCTCTGGGTCTCCTTCTAAGCTAATGAGAGATAGGGGAACCAAACTTACGATCGAGGCATCGGGTGTCTTGAGTGAGGACGTGGAGGAGGGCGCTTATGTGGATCTGCAGGTCAAGTACGGCCTGATCAGGCTTGTCAGCACGACGGCAAATCTCTGCGATCAAGTTGAGAATGTGGATATGTCGTGCCCGATCCAGAAGGGGAAGATTGTGATCACCAAGGACGTGGAACTGCCAAAAGAGATCCCTCCTGTAAGAACTTACAACTCTTCCTAGCTCATCATGATAGCTAAAATGATATAGGGAACATACACAGTCTTCGCTGATGCGTACAAGGCTGATAAAAAGACCAAGATTGTCTGCTTGGAGGCAACAGTCAAGTTCTCGTGAGGTGAAGACAACTTGCCTAAGATGGAATGGGATACGGCATTATAGTGAGGATACAAGTGGGATGCCATAGTGGTAGCATGCAGTGCTTGTTTTCAGATACCTGAGCTCCGGAGTTGTTTCTAGCGGAGATGTATTGTGATTACGAATATTCTTTAGTGTTGTATCAAGCGCAGAGTACATTGGCATGCTGAACTATGAACAATAATACTCATACACATTTGCCAGTTGTGGTAATGATTCAAATGATCAGTGATGCGCGTCTCAGTGTGTCATCTCATTAGTATTGCTTAAGTCGCACATCAAATCGGACATCTATAATCACGGGTGTGGCATCAGACCTTGACTGTGCTCGAGATATCTCTCGGTATCTTAGTTCTCTGAATTTAATTGTCCCCTGGGCATAATTCTGCCCGCTACACTATATTTGTGCCGACAACGCCAGTTGCTTATCCCTTTGCATACAGACTCTGGTCCAAGCGATATTTACTCAGTTTATTGGCTCCCCTGAAGAGCGGTCTATCACAAGCCTACTCGCCAAACAATCTACGTACTCTTCTCAAGACACTATCTTTCTCTGGGTCGTACGGGTGGTCTTTGCTTGGGATTTCAAGTAGAGCGGGGAAAGCGGCGGTATATGTATCGACTCGATGGCGAATCCTCTCGGCAATCTGCATGAATTAGCTTGACTCTTCCCAGATACTAGGGCAGTCCCTACATGTTGATTTATTAGGAGAATGCCAATATCCTTCCTTTCGGTTGTAAACCTGTTGAAGGCCTCTTCGATTGCTGCATTGTCGGTCTTGCTGTCGACGACCAGAAAGTTCTTCTGCGAATCTGGGGGTTGGGTGACATGCTAAATCGCTATTAGCATCTATAGGCAAATTATGGAAAGAGTTCTCTGCTCCGTACTCCGATTCCCGCCAGCAACAGTCCTGTTACAGAGTCCTGCGTAAGGATTAGCATTATCGGGACCACTCTGCAACAACAGGAAGTTCTCACTTCGTCCCCAATCACGGCCAAAAACTGCCTATCCTTGTAAGCAGACGCTGGTGCTGCCATCTCGTTTGTGGTGTGGTGATGAGAAGATCGCAGACTCTCGTCCCTCCTCTGAAGCTGCTGCAAGCTCCGATTCACGAAGATGTGACCCAGGCTAGCAAGGCCACACCAGGCATGATGACGCTAGATCCAGGCCAGGCCAGGGCTATCAATGATCCCTGCCAAAGCTTTCGCGAACTTCGGTCCCTGAAAACGTAACACATGCCCGTACCTGTAAACAAAGAACAACGAAGCTATTACTTGCGGAGCTGCCAGACAAGCACCTTGATGATGCGAGGACACCTTCATCATTTCGCCCGCTATGCCGAGACTTATTCGCAGAAAGCCGTTCATTGAGCGCATGAAAGATGTCCTCAACCCGGCAGATCTCTTTCTCTGGTTGTCGGAGGAGTTCGAGACTAGAGATTGGGATTCTAAGCACTTAGGGACGCCTGTAGCTCTAGGATTGCATGTTTCGCTCTTGATTGCAAGGGCAAACAGTGGCTATTCTATCAGTAGAGGGGATGATGTATTCGGAGATGACTACTCTGGATTGGGCTGGCTAAGCTACATTGTATTAAAGGCTTCACCACAATTTCAAGCTGAACCCACTGACTTACTCTGCAGGCGTCTTTCGTTGTCTACCTTTTGACTCTCCTTTCTATTGTCAACGCCGCATACACCTTTCTTCGCAAAAGGCATTATCGCTTATTTGAGAGCTCCGTTGAAACTCCGCAAGATACCCCTTCAGCACATCGAGTTCGCGTTGATTCTTCCCCAGTCTCTTCTTCGCCTCTGCGGTTGCTCACGTCTATACTTGGAGACACTACTGCTGAATCTAGAGCACATCCTGATTCGACTCGCGATGTGTGGGAGATTGCTGTGTGGGACCCGATACCTGTCTGTCTCCGTCTGTTCTGCTTTTTTAGCCCCGGCCACGTTTTGGTATATTGGCTCTTCCTTCCCACGCTGTCCGCAGACCCTCGGCCGAGCATGACAGTGTTCACAACAATAGTTTTGGAAATACTTCTCTCTTCACAACTGGTGCTGCTACAGTCAGCATTTTCACGGCAGGAGAAAGATACTGCAATTATTCATAGAGAAGTTATGAACGAATACGATACCAAATACGTCCATCCTCGGTTGAATCCACTTGTCCGCGACGTTGGCACGCAGTTCAAGGGACCAGCTGATGGGACCAGCGATGAAGAAGAGGGCGATATTGATATCTACATACCTACTGTTATTCTCAAACGAGGTTTTCATACAAATCCGAATCCAAATTATGCCAAATATGTCGACCCAGAAAATTCCGAAGGAATATCTCGACGGACACTATCTCCGACGCCTGCGTACACTCCATCAGCCCACAACTTTCGCGATACGAAACCGTTTAATGGCATGACGCCGAGGCCCCGCATCAATCAACCTCAGTTTCGCCAGAGCCTTGGTGGTGCCGTCTCGACTGGCACAAGTGCAGGAGATGGTGGAAGCCTGGGTGTTTATAGCCATGCAAATTCTCCTCTAAAGAAAGCCACAAGCATGTATGATATCCAGGGGAGCTCACGGCATCAAGCCCCAAGAAACTCGTTTGACATGGCGGGTCGGGAGATTTCAGACCAACGAGAGAGAGGTCATAGCCCAGTCAAAAGAGGGAATGAGGCACTGAGATCGCTCTCCGGGCTAGATAGCGATCGGCGCACAAGTGCTCCAGGTGGATTTGGACACAGGCCCAAGCCTGCGCCGTACGGCAGCTCTTACAAGAAAATGCCTTCAAGGTTTTAGTACACCGGTCATGCACCGGCATCGATAGGAACACCTTTGGGTAGGCCAATTGCAGTGGTCGAGATGGTATGATGGCCTCTGTATTCAGATCTGTCGATGCAGTTACAATTCTATGCCAGCCGCTTTCCCATTCATGATTTTCCTACCATGTCTTCTCAGCTCTCTCCTCTCAGATCCTAGAGGTAAATAACGTCGAGCCTCGCAAATATCCTGCCCTGCCTCGTAACGACTATTCATGCTAGCAACTCTTATCAGTATTCTTTCGCAATTTGACTTCCACTAAATTGTGGTATGCTGTCGTTTAGTATCTTCAATTACGGACAAAGCTCTTGCAGGGTAACTTCTTTCAGTGGTGGTCGTTGAACCAAAGAAGATATTACGCGTTGTTTTGATGGCCAGGCAGTATCGTCGTCAAGTGTCACGATACTTTCGCTTCCCTTTTAGAAGGCGCGATGGCCAGAACGAGGTAAAAATTGTAAACGAATTCAGTTCAGCACTGCCTGGTACTTACTTTCCTCTTCCTCTTCAACTCTTTCTCACGAAAACACGACATACAAGGCAAGAGCTTTGCAACAATGGCGAAACTAAGGAAATCAGAAACATCATCACGTAGCTTCTCGCTGCGTAGCATTGTGACTATATCTCGCGGCGACGGTGTGCATAGCCCGCTATCCACAGCACTCGAAAAGCCGTCATCTCGGCGTGCACACCGCAGATCATCTACCATTCTCTCTTTCATCTCTCGCATACTACCGAAGAACCGCGCAGAGAGAGGTCATACTACTCGACCAGAGGCCACCTGGGAAGACTCGTACTGCGCAGAGAGCGGACGCACTTCTCGAATTGGATTCCACAATGACAACGCAAAGAAGAAAGCTCGCAAAGAGCCGAATTATTTTGGCGCATGGTATGCACATGAACCAAGTCGAAAGACTGAGCAGAATATTCAAGAAGACCTGGGACAGTCCGGATCATTCACAAACATATTAACGATGCCCAAGAAGGGTGTTACCCTATTTGACACAACGTTGGATGAGAAGATTGTCATTGACGGTATAGGACAACAAGTAGCAGCGACTATTAGTCACGCAAATGTATTTGACCCAGCAATGGAGGAGAAAGAAATTACACCGGGACAAAAGAGACTTGATGAGAAGAAAGTCAGGAGCGAGAAACGTCGACTCCATCGAGAAAGTGAAGACTATCTCGGCGTACAAGGCGCCAACCCTAGAACTGGTTATTGGGACCCTAGTGATATAACAACCAGTCTGGACAGTAGTGACACAAAGGGGAAGGATAGAAAGGAATTAGAGCAATTCTTTCGGGTCTATGGAGACGCGGGAGGGCTTTTAACGGGGCCCACTAGTAGTGAGGCAGAGCTCAAGCGACTTCGAGGCCAGCGAGAGGCACGAATCAAAGGCAGAGCAAATCATAGGATTGAAAAGCATGGAAAGCGAAGAGGTAAGGGCTTGGGTTGGAGAGCTAGTGAAGGCCGATGGAGTATTATCCAAGAGCCAGATTTGAGCCCCATCCCGCAGTCTGCTCCCAGCAGCCCGGTATACGATACAACGAAAGATACGCAGTCGACCCCAACCAAGCCGCCACGTTACCGTGGCCATCGAAAGATACACCGCCGAGCGATTCCGAGATCTACCAGCCTTTCATCAGGATCTCTGGCCATACCGAGACGGAGTAGCTCCTTGTCTTCCGGACCTGGACCACCTATTATTCCAACACGGTCCAGCAGTCGTCATTACCACACACACCATCACCATATACATCATCATTATTGGGTGTGCGAGAACTGATTGGCCATGGAATTAATGGACATTGCAGTCCAGAGGGTTTTCCTAAGGAGTAAGACAGGTCGTTACGTTCTCGATGACTAAGTTCGGGCAACGGGTATTGCTACAGGCATATTTGGATACGTAATTGGATTAGGAAAGGCCGTTTGAATGATGGTATTCGGGTCATCAACACGTCTGAGTTGCTGTAAATATTATTAGTAGCTAAATACGAGTGCTGTAAATAAAAAGTGTCCACTAGATGCTAGCGTAAGAAGTATGCGCTCTAGAAGGTATGTCGGCCACCTCGTGCTAGAAGGCTAATGTTCTCAAAGCACATAAGTATCAGGCACTATATGCACCCCTGCCTTGACCGTCAAGATGGAATGAGGGGCTCTGCTCTTATGTCTTGCTGCTCTGTCTCCTGGTTTTGAGTTCTTCCACCTGTCCTTCCCATTTGCAGGAGACAAACACAGGAAGCATTGACAAGAATGTGTCTTATTGGTGGTGGACATGTCACGTCTGGCAGAACCGTCCCAAGAGCCGTACCGTGCCGTTATGTGCAATACAGGATCGCACGGATCCGGTGGCGCTGCAGCCAACCACGGCGGTTGGATTAGTTGTCCCAGGTCAGAGTCCCCCATTTTCTGCTCCGCAACGGCCGCCGGTATCGGTGGATTTCTAGCTTTCCATCATCTGCACCCCGCGCATCACAGATTCTTAAAGCTCAGAAGCAAGCGCCGTTCCGTTTCCCGCCTTCCTCCATCTTCAAATCAACTTCTACTTTTACTTGAACTCATTGATATACATTCACCTCTTCATCATTGAAAGGGTTGCTGTTGTCAAAACTTCCCATCATGCCCACTGCAGAAGGGGGACCTCGAACTCTCTACGATAAGGTCTTCCAGGACCACATAGTAGATGAGAGATTAGATGGCACAATCTTACTCTATATCGGTATTTTTAAAACCCCATGAGCTCTGTACAATCGCACGATCTCCCCTCTAATGTTCTAATAGATAGGCATCTAGTCCACGAGGTCACTTCTCCGGTAAGTTGTGTCCCTTTAAGTCGCCACGAAACACTGTCTGAGATAACGCTGCACAGCAAGCTTTTGAAGGACTTAAGAACGCTGGACGGAAAGTCAGACGGCCAGACTGCACACTTGCCACAACCGATCACGTAAGGCCCAAATGCCCAATTGCACGTTGCAAACGCTGATACTAGCCCCAGAATGTCCCCACCTCCTCCCGAAAATCCTTCAAGAATATCGAGCAATTCGTTGAAGTCGAAGATTCTAGACTTCAGTGCATGACACTAGAGGACAATGTGAAAGACTTTGGCATCACGTATTTCGGTCTCGGGGACAAGCGCCAGGGAATTGTTCACATCATTGGTCCTGAGCAGGGGTTCACGCTCCCCGGTACCACCGTTGTTTGTGGCGACAGTCATACTTCAACGCATGGAGCCTTTGGTGCTTTGGCTTTTGGTATTGGCACTAGTGAGGTTGAGCATGTCCTTGCGACGCAGACTATAATCACGAAACGGAGCAAGAACATGAGGATTAAGGTCGATGGCGAGCTTAGTCCGGGCGTCAGTTCGAAGGATATCATCCTTCATGCAATTGGCAAGATCGGAACTGCTGGTGGAACCGGTGCGGTGATTGAGTTCTGCGGCTCTGCAATTGAGAAGTTGAGCATGGAAGCTAGGATGTCGATTTGTAATATGTCAATTGAGGGGGGTGCCAGAGCTGGCATGATCGCCCCGGACGAGGTCACATTCGAGTACCTTAAGGGACGACCTTTAGCGCCTGACTACGGTTCTGCGGAGTGGAACAAAGCGGTAGCTTACTGGAAGAGTCTCAGATCAGACCCAGGAGCGAAATATGACATTGATGTTTTCATCGATGCCAAAGACATTCCTCCTTCAGTCACATGGGGTACCAGCCCTGAGGATGTTGTGCCTGTCACCGGCAAAGTTCCAGACCCCGAAACCTTCTCAACTGAGGAGAAGAAGGAGTCAGGTCGTCGCATGCTTGAGTACATGGGTTTAACAGCAGGAACACCCATGGAAGAGATTGTCCTCGATAAAATCTTCATTGGATCTTGTACAAATGCTCGCATCGAGGATCTTCGTGCTGCAGCAAACATCGTCAAAGGCCGCAAAATTGCAACGAATATCAAGCGAGCTATGATTGTTCCTGGATCTGGTCTTGTCAAGGACAAAGCCGAGGCAGAGGGTCTTGACCACATCTTCATCAATGCCGGTTTCGAATGGCGTGAAGCTGGGTGTAGTATGTGTCTGGGTATGAATCCTGATATCTTATCACCGAAAGAGCGTTGCGCAAGTACAAGTAATCGAAATTTCGAGGGCCGACAAGGTGCTGG
Source organism: Proliferodiscus dingleyae (assembly GCA_003988795.1). Lineage (NCBI taxonomy): Eukaryota > Fungi > Ascomycota > Leotiomycetes > Helotiales > Lachnaceae > Proliferodiscus > Proliferodiscus dingleyae. Next base: position 236,277 of record QYAK01000025.1, read on the forward strand.
TGGTCGAACCCACCTCGTGTCGCCTGTTACAGCTGCAGCTTGTGCAATTGCTGGTAAGCTCGCTGATGTCCGGAAGTTTGCAAGCAATAATACTACCCCTCGCCCTGTATCGCCAAAAATAGCTCCTAGCAAAGCACACATCGATGAGAGAGTCGAGACGGATGACGAAGAGCGAGACCTGATTGGCGATCAGCCAGAGGATGACAACAATGTTCCTCACACCAACACCGCCGCCTCACATTCCCCAACTGGTCTTCCAAAGTTTACAGTCCTCAAAGGTCCTGCGGCTCCTTTAGAACGATCCAACGTTGATACCGACGCCATAATACCTAAGCAATTCTTGAAAACCATCAAGCGGACAGGTCTTGGCTCAGCCCTCTTCTTTGATCTTCGCTACAATGCCGATGGAAGCGAGAAGCCTAACTTTGTCCTCAACCAAGAACGTTACCGCAAATCCAAGGTGCTTGTCGTCACTGGCCCTAACTTTGGCTGCGGTAGTTCTCGAGAACATGCTCCATGGGCACTACTTGACTTCGGCATTACTTGCGTGATTGCCCCTTCGTACGCTGACATCTTCTTCAACAACACCTTCAAGAACGGCATGCTTCCTATAGCAATCACAAACAAATCAGACCTCGAAGCCATTGCTAATGAAGCACGCGCCGGCAAGGAAGTCGAGATCGATCTTCCAAACCAAGTCATCAACGATAGCACCGGAAAAAATATCTGCAGCTTCGAAGTTGAGGAGTTTAGGAAACACTGTCTTGTGAATGGCCTTGATGATATCGGTTTAACGATGCAGATGGAGGAGAAGATTCAGAGCTTCGAGGAAAAGATGACGAGGAACACGCCGTGGTTGGATGGGCGCGCGTATCTGAAAAGGGGCAAGACGGGCAAGTTGGCGGCTAAGGCTGTGCCGGTCCCTAAAACGAACAGGGGCGGGGAGATCAAGGAGCCGCTTGAATGGTAAATGTCTGCTATTTTGTTTGTCAACTTGTAAATAGGTGGTGCAAGGATAAGCTTCATTTATGTCATCAAGGTCATAAGCGCAGGCAGCCGGAGGATGTTCGTCGAGCAACTTTTGATCAGGCATTTAAATCACGCTATCTAGACTTTCAACCCTATCTAGGGATGAAAAGGAAGAATACCTCAATAACGACAAGGATGCCTTGCCTTCTCTATGTTTGCTTCCACTCGGCATCCGACACTTCTCTGTCTAACTTCTAGAAGCTTAGACGCGTCGTTAAAGTATGATAGCTCATATCTTCCTCTATTGAGATGAGATGAAGTTGATGAGCGAGAAACTGCAAATTTATCGTAATATGACACTCACAACGATGGCAACGAATCACATGAATTATGAAAAAGCATTTGCCAACCTCAAATCAATGAACCACTCCGACTACACTTTGTGATTTCTCATTATCATTTTCCATTGCGATTTTTATCCTGGGATATGTACTAGACATCAATGTAATATATAAAAATCCCTTAATTCACGCCCAACTGAAATTGCAACAGTAGCAATAAAGTAGAACGCCGGCCCATGCTTCCCTGACACCCATACCTATATCCCAATTGAAATAGTCAAGCAGATAGATACTCACAGCTTCACAGGATGGTTCTTCCTGATCCTCCCACCGAATCTATAGATACCCAACGGAGCCGGAATCAATCCTATAGCGATAAATCCCAGCACGCTGTTACCCCACCCAAGCCCAAGAGATGCATACATGCTCGGACCTGCGAGAGGTAGAAAGGCGCCGAACAGAGAACGGGAAACTGTTAGTGCTGCTACTCCTGACGCAGCGAAAGATGGAAAAGAGTCGATAGTGTACGTCTGAATAGGAATAAAAATGCCCATCATGCCGAAGCCGAATGGAATGAGTCCGATAATTGGGACTATCCACTGTTCATCTGTTAGCACCACTTAAGTGAAGATAGAAAAAAGGTTTGGGAACTTTACATGCACGGCCTTATCTGCAGCCCAACCATACCAAAAGAAGGAGATTGGTACAAAGCATGCAAAGAATATACATGCAGGAAGCCTCATCTCCGGCTCAAAGACCCCGCCGTTTGCTTTGGTCATTCTCACGACTGTGGGATCAGATATTCTGCCTACTACGAAGAGGCCAGCGAAAAAGCCAAACCCGAGACCAATATAGGCGAGACCGCATAGCTCGGGCTGCCAACGGTAAGTGTCAATGAAGACAGAGGTAATGGTTGTGAAGAGGAGGTAGAGTAGGCCATAAACCACAGCCATGTAGAGTGAGAGGAGAAAGACAATTGGGGACAGGAAGAGCATCTTCAACGGTCTCAAGATGCCGTTGAGCAGGATACTCGTAGGGCTATGCGCCGGCCCATCGGACTCATAACAACTGCGGAGGTCTGTACGATTCAATTCTTTCCGGAGTCGCTTCACCTTGCGCGACATCAACACGCGCGGGTTGGTCTCTCGATTTAGGAGTTCGATGCCGATTGTTATCGAGGAACCCGCAATGAGCAGGATCCAGAACACCCAACGCCAGCCAGCTCGCTGCGCAACGAAACCACCACATATCGGGCCGATTACCGGCCCGAAAAGAGGACCTGTAGAATAGACTGATGTAGCAAGGCCGCGACGATCGGGGTGGAACAGGTCCGCGATTACGCCTCCTCCGATAGTGAGGCATCCAGAGCCACCGATACCTGCGAGGAATCGAAACACGATGAGAGCTGAAAGGTTGGGAGATAAGGCGCAACCGATTTGCCAGACGCAGAAGAAGATATTGGCGCCTGTCAGGACGAAGCGTCGACCGTAGATTTCAGAGAGAGGCTGGATGGTTCAGAGCTGAGCGAAAGATGGTCTATATTTGAATTTGAGAGGGCACTTACAGCTAAGATCAACGGGCCAATAACGTATCCCAGCACGAAAATACTCACGCTCAAGGAGCTGAGAATGTCGGAGGTATTATGAAAGTCCTTGTCCATGAATGAGACGCCCGGCGCAAACATCGAAGAGGCTAGCGGCGAAATAAAGGTGATGCTGGCCAGCAGAGAAATCAACAGCCATTTCCTCGTCTCTGGAAAATTCAAGGGCATTTCAGGATCATCCTGCGACTCCCATCCCACGATCCCCCTGTCCAAGTCTGAAGTTGGTAATGGTGCAGGCGCGAGTCGCGCTTTCTTGCTTTTCGAGGTGAGGCTTGTTGCTATTCGAGAGATCCTACTCTTCGTGCTCGACTTCGTTGCTACTTGATGAAGATCTCCATCTTCCGACTTGCCGGGGCCAGCTTTGATGGATGCTGTGGTCGTTGTCAGGAAGGTATCAGCATAAGTTTGTTCCAACAAGGGAGGCGACCCTACTTGTTGCCTTAATAGATCATCCAGATGTCCCTCATCTATCTGCTCTACTTCATCGTGTCCCGAGTCTGCTTCTCCAATTGCGCCTTCTTCCAGCTTTCTAGGCTCAGCCTTCTCGAGATCAGATTGACATGTGCTTGATTCGGTCGCGGATGTGCCATTTTCAGTGTCTCGATTCGAAGCCATGATGGACTGCAATGTCCCACTTCATGAAAACGGGTGCGCTTGATCAAGGCAGAAGCTTGAAAATTGCAATACAGAAAGACAGGATAGCAGGACAGAACAGCAGATGAGTCCCAAAAAGGCTATAATGAATCTGAATCTGAATAACTATATAATTTCTGTTGGATGCGAAATCACAAAGAAGAAAAGAAGAATAGGTAGGAACAGTATAGCACTACAAAGACGACGGACGCATACTATGACATGGTACAAGATATAGAAAGAGAGACAGGAAGAGAAAGAGAAAGAGAAATCCGAACGAGAGGATTATTTACCTACCACCGCTCGGTCTCCACCTGCCCTCCGCGCAAATTACCATGTCCAAGTCTTCTGGAAAGGGCAGATCTCTGAATCTGAACGTCTTGGCCTTGCATTGTCGGCACATTTGTGCCGCTCCTGATGGCGTCTATGGGCTCCCATAGACGGGGGAGGGGGATCCGGAGCTTCAGCCTCTCAGAGAAGTGTCTCTGGAGGGAGCTGGTTGGCGAACAGGTGGTGCTCAGGGGCCCCCATTCGCTAGAGCTCGGTTCAGCACAGGGGAGCAGACCAGGCCAGGCCAGGCCAGGCCAAGTAATGAGGCGAGGGGGTAAGCGAGGGGCAGAGACGAGGACGAGACAGACCCAGACCACAGACCACAGACCAAAGGGGAGAGAGGAGAGGATTGTGCAAACCCGCCGGCAATAATTGAGGCCGATCCGCAGCTGCACAGTTATTATGCATCTGCATCCAACCCAACCCATCGTTCTGGGTCCGTCAGTGCCTGTTCTTGTATAGTGTTCTGAGGAACAGATAGATCAGGCCATTGAGTAGCTTAGGGGTTTCTAGATATCCTCATAACTATGGTATGGTATAATGATACAGTATTGTTGCATTCGTTGCATGGCATTGGAGTGATGGCGATGGCGATGGCGGGAGCGGGGCGGGGTAGCGCCGCGCCCCTCGTCCTCGTCCCAAGCCCACCGCCTCGGCAAAGGTGCAAGGTGCAACAGATACGAGCGCGAGTCTGAACCTGCATTTATTTTTATGTCTCTACAAGGGCCAACCATACCACTATACCACCACACCACCATACCAACCCACCCTCACCAGCTCCCCATGCAAGCGACTCACTCGGATGACTTTGGGAGGCTGAAAACGAGGGAATAAGCAGACGACGACGACGACGAGAATAATACCCAGCAATAGGGCAAGAAGAGCTTACTCGACAGAGTACAGTACAGCAGCGACACACTTGGCCGACCCGTGTGCAAGCTGCTCATGTTTCTTCTTTTCTTTTCTTTCTTTCTTTCATTTTTTTTGGTGGCAGCGAGGTGGAGAATCCAGTACGACTGCAGATATTTATTTGCTCAATCCTCTGCGCTGTACAGTACATTCAACCCCTCTGAAGAAGCAGATCTGCATTTTGCTCTTTGGTCTCCCTCCCCCAGGGGTTGCATTATCGTACATGCATAGTACAAGCAAGCCAGTGCTCTAGTTCTCCCTCGCGTCGTCCCATCCATTTCGGCCCCGCGATCCGCAACCCCATAGAGGCATCAAATTCTACGACATACGCAGAGAAGCAAGCTGGAAGGGGTGACAAGCTACATGGTATCAAACGTGTCACACATATGGGAGCATGTAACTCCCAGAACCCTGGGTCACGCAGCTAGGCAAGCCGTGGAACGAGCCATGGACACTTGCAGGAGAACACACAAAGTGTCGGGCCATCTAGCTGATTGCTCGTTTGGCTTGTTACGGAAACTTTGAGGCTGACATCTGGCAAAGCTCCGCTTTGTGATTCCAACCTGCAGATACTGGACTGGATGGACTAAATGGATCTTGCCCCACTACCTGACCGGCCAATTGACTCCGGCTTTTCCCCACACTAACTTGGTGGTCACTGCTCGTCCTCCTCTTCTTCTCCTTCTCCTTCCGCTTCCGCATCTATCTCCACTTTCGCTTCACCACACTTCTCTTATTTTATAATAAGTCCTGCTCCTGCTCCTCCTGCTCTAAGTACAAGTTGTTAATCTTGCCTTCTCTTACCCAGGAGATCTTCCTCCTCGATCACTCGCTTCGAGCGAACCCAGGCCGTCGTCACTCTCTCTTCACCCTTCATCCTTATCAAAACATCCCCTCACTCCACTTTGAACACGAATTGAGCCTTCGCTCTGTTGCGCATTCAAGACATCTCTGCAACAGGAGCTCTCAGTCCTCGAGTTCAAGCCGTAAGATTCAAACCTGTCTGCAAGCAATGACCCTAACACAGCAGAGATCAACTCGAGATCCCGAAAAGTTTCCCACGACCCAACTATTCCTGCTTGGTGAGCACTCTTCGCTTTTTGACATAGCTTAACGAGGTTGTGACTTGTGAATTAACCTCTAGTTAGGCTTCGTTCGCCTCGCAGAACCGATCGCTCTCACTTCTATCTTCCCATATGCCTGGCCTCTGGTAAAGAAATTCAAATTCGGCGATGAGAACGATGCCTCTTTCTACGCAGGCCTCCTTATTTCCGCCTTCGCCCTGGCGGAGTCCTTGACTGGCATGTACTGGGGCGGTCTATCTGATAAGATTGGTCGGAAACCCGTATTGCTAGCAGGATGCGCAGGTACCATGTTGAGCATGGTCATGGTGGGATTTGCATCCAACATCTGGATGGCTCTAGCAGGTAGGGCGATTGGAGGCTTCTTGAATGGGAATATCGGTGTCGTCCAGTAAGTGGAGAACAGCACTTTCCGCTTTGTAATAGATCAAAAAGCTTGCAAGGCATCTTTCTCTGGTATCAACTAGAGCAAGTCCCCAGCTGGATGTCCATTGCTCTCATTTCTCCTTCAAGGCCCCTATTCCCGCAAAGATTATTAAGCTAAAATCCTTATTCTGTAGGACAATGGTTGCAGAGTTGATCACGAAACCGGAACACGAGCCTCGTGCGTATTCGATTATGCCGTTCGTTTGGAGCGTGGGAACTATTCTAGGACCAGCCATAGGAGGAACCTTTGCAGATCCCTCGAAATCTTTTCCCGGCGTCTTTGCTCAAGATGGGATCTTTGGCCGATTTCCTTATCTATTGCCGAACCTGCTGTGCTCAGGATTGCTCCTTATGAGCATCGTGGCTGGCTACTTTTTGCTGGAAGAGACGCATCCAGACATGTCACCACGAGTACTCCTTCCGGACTCTACCTACGTATCGGATGAGACGCCTCTTATTGCCACTGCAGATGCTATCAAGCAACCAGCTGTGGATCTGCGAGCCGATACATACGGCACATTCGAATGTAGCGATGATAGCAGCTGGAGACATGCGCCAAAAAGCTATGCGCGCGTTCGGATCTTCAACACCCGCATCCTATCTCTCATCTTTGCCCTAGGGCTCTTTACCTACCACAGCATGTCGTACGACCACCTTCTGCCTATATTCCTCGAAGATAAGCGTGGTGATCCAATGTCTATGTCTGTAGAATCGGGAGTGGGCATTAGCCCTTTCGACTCGGCCGGCGGCCTGGGTCTCAGCGTGCAAAAGGCCGGAGTCATTATGTCTATCAATGGCATCATAGCGCTTTTCGTCCAAGCTGTGGTCTTTCCGGTCGCTGCAGAGATGCTTGGCATCCGCAGACTCTTCATAGTTGTCTCGGTGCTGCATCCGGTGGCCTATCTGATTATGCCCTACCTAATCTATCTACCTACCTCGTGGCTCACCGTCGGCATCTATACCTGCCTCTCTATCCGGAATCTGCTTTCTATCCTGGCCTACCCAGTAATTTTGATCATGATTAAGGAGGCTACACCCAGCCCCTGCGTGTTGGGCAGAATCAACGGTCTCGCTGCTTCTGCAGGCGCGGCTTGCCGCACAGCCGCTCCTCCCGTTAGCGGCTATCTCTACACTATGGGAGCCAGAATGAATTGCACCGGCTTGGCATGGTACGGAAGCGCCTTCGTCGCTGCTATTGGTGCAATCCAAAGCCTCAGTGTTGAGAGGTCTCGAAATGAAGTAGATATGGTGGACACCAAGGAGGAGTTGCCCGTCGTCATCATCACGGATGCTGATGACGAATCTTGGAGATGAGAGTGGAATTTGTCTAGGCAAAATAGGAGACACATGTATACAGAAGTCGACCATTCTGGTCGGGGGATGGAAGTGGTGTTTGACAGCATTCTAGTGAGCGTCGGCGTTCGAGTCCTGAGCATATGGAGATGGATTGGCGCGAATATTCTTATATATGGGGCTCTAGACTGGGACTAAAAAATGATACTTAAAAAGTAATTCTGTAAATAATGAAAAATAGAATAAGTCAAAATCTCATATTCACTTACTACTATAGAGCTGATAAGTGGTGTGCACCAAACATATGCCCTCAACTACTTGTCGTAGAACTGCAACAGATGTCACATCCAAGTCATGTTTTATCACGAATTTGTTGATGCGAGAATACACTGGAAGATGCAACGACCGCTAGAAAATATGAAAGCCTGGAAAAATACATTAAGTCGTAAGCAATGACCTGCCTCCTTAATGAAAGGCCAGCCCCACAGGCACCAGATGCCTCCCAGCCGGCGCTTCCCCAAGATCCTTCTGCGCAACAGCATCCTCTAGCTCCCAGCTCTCATTACTCGCCAGCCCGAGCAGATCGCCCTGCAACATGAAACTTTCCAGCTCCAGCTCCTTATCTAATCTCTCGAACAGCCCCTTGAAGGAGCCTTCTTCTAGCCAGACACCTCCACACGGAGGATGGTGCTTCGGCTTCTCTCCTGCGTCTCCTAGGCGCAGCCTCTTCAGTGCCTTCTGTTGTGTGAGGAAATTACCCAGTCTCAGCTCCGTAGAGGAGAATTCTGTCAAGATGAGCTCTCGGAGACGAGTGAACGTGAGGTTATGTAATTGGAGAGATAGAAAGAGAGGGTCTAGATCAAGCTTTCTCCGGCCATGGAAAGATAGTTCTAGAGATTGAAGAATGTCTGTGGAGCGCAGGAACGTCGAGAGACTTTTGAACGCCTTGTCCCGGTTAGCCTCTGTCTCTCGATCGCTCCAATCGATGGAGAGTTTGAGAAACTCTAGCCGTTGGAACACCGGTGCTACTTTGTCGATGATAGTAGTATCTGGGCCGGGAACGACCCTCTGGGTGAAGAACTCGAATGGTAAGCGATCGTGGCTGAGATGGCTGATGGCGCTCCTCGAGAGATTGCTCTGCAGAGCTAGGAGAATATTGGTGAAACGCTGTACTGTTGCCTCGCGAGGTACTCGACGAGTAGAAGGGATAGCCCAAATCTCCTTGAGCACGTGCGGATCGTTCTCCTTGTAGAAGATGCAATTCATCAAACTAATCTCCACGCTCTGTACGCTCGGCAGCCGGCTGAAGAGACGCTCAAGCCGTACAAGTTCGCATGAATCGGTGTGGTAGATCTCCATTAGCTTTTTGAGACTATTGTAGTAGTGCCACGCCGAGGCCATCTCATCTGAGACTTCTTCTGAGTTCCGCATATAATTCAAGAAATAGGTATTGTGTCGGGCATGCCATTCGTTGATTTCTCCGTGATTCAGACAGAGAGTCTTGATTTTTTTGGCCAGCACTGGATGTTGTGATATAGACTCCAAGCGGTTCATATCATTGCGGAATGGGAAGCTTGTGAAGGTGGAGGGAAGGAGATAATCTTGTCCTAAATGAGCCCAAGCCTTAGAGGTGACTCGGAGCGATTTGACAGTGTCACAATCACACTGGTCGAGGACAGCTCGACGAAGTTCCGTTGGTAACGAGTCCATGTTGTAGGATGGGTTGGACTTTAAGAATGAATCGACGATCCTTGAAAGAAAAGTCCCTAATACGTGATCTATCTGGGTATATCTGAGGATGAATTAAAGCTCAAAAGCGCCAGCTGAGACTGAAGCTAATAATGACAGCGGAATGAAGAAAAATTGAGTTTATATGTATATATAACATAGGCAAAAGAATACAACAGTGAGAATGCTGAAAACGAGATACAAAACACTTGACTAGAGATGGAAAGGACGGATGGAGTAAGGTTCCGGATATGGACGGGGCAAGGCAAGAGCCATCGCCACATGATCGACCCCACCTTCGGGTGGAACAACATTCCGCCTATTTAAGGGGAACGACACGGGATGGGATGGGGATGGGGCAGGGATAGACTCTAAAATTCCAACGTCCAAGATACAGAAGTCCTCCGCCAAAGCCTTAAACCAAAAATGTCCTTCGTACAGTATGTTGCCTACACTCCTCCTGCTCTGGGAATACATCTTTTGACGTCGCTGTAGAACTCTCACAAATCTGTCTCCACGCACTCGCATAGGAGTTGGGCTTGCATTTCTTGCCTGGGGCACCATTGGCCTCTACGTCTCGGACGGCGCTGAGAAGAGGTTCGGACTCGAGGCTGGTCAGAAGGACAGGGAGGCATTGGAGTCTATCGTACCGAAGATCACAGCGGTCCAGAGGAAGGAGAAGAGCTGAGCTCGCATTGGGAAGGAGGAGAATCACAATCATACAACTGCGCTACGCCTGGCTACGGCTGCGGGCTCTGCAGATCTGGCGATGGCCACTTGGTGACGAGACTGCTTGGTGATTTAATGTCTCACGTGGGCACGTTTATTGAACTGTGGACTCCGGAGGATGACCCAACATCGGACCGTGGACAAGGCATTGCGCTTTCGCGTTCCCCGCGGCTGGCTTTGCTCAGTTCAAGATCTCTGGGTAGCGAAGATCGTAGGCGTGAGAATGAGAGCATGCCTGCTGATTCTGGGTCAATCTACGCAATTTCTACAAGCAGTATCCTTTTTCCCGGATAAGCGTCTGGGTATTGGTCGCCAAAAAGAAATCTTTAATTACACGGCCATCTATGGCAAGGATAGAACCGATGACTACTGGTACGCAAACCTACTCTTCAGCTTTAGCTCAACATAAAGAGAGGCAGGATGTACAGATGCTTTCGTGACCGCTCCGGAGGAAAGTGGAACAGTGAGCTTGATGTCAGCTTATGGCAGTCTATATAATGTTCGATACCTGATTCTCAAAGGGACATTGGGGTATTTGTACTTGTCATACTCCCAGCATTCAGATAATAGCACAAGAATTAGAGCTCAAGATAATCTTCAAAGAATATATTGTACTAGAAGTGATTCATGCAATCTATGTTCAGTCCAGGCCTATCTGATTATCGCATCTTGAATTACGAAAGAAATCGCCCACAATAAACCGGTTTCATCATTCCTAACCGTTCAGTATTCCCATGCACAACAGCCATGTAGAAGAATCACCTTAATCTAATGCAGCGCCGCCAGATGTCATCAGCCGTCTTTCAAGACACACAATGCAACCATAACTTAACCAATCCAGCAAGCAAGCAACAAGCCACCAAACTACCAATGCAAATGCTTCCCACTCTACCAAATGTCGAACTTTTGAAAGAAATTGCCAAAGCCCGCCTACCGAGCCAGTCGATGAAGCCTAGCTACGGCGAATCAGATAACGCCTATGCAATGCTACCTTGGCCAAACCGAAATCGTCTAAATAGAGACCGCCCCTTTGTGTTCATGCAATGCTACTACCAATATTTACAGCCGCCTTGGAATCGATTTGCGTATTCATGGGCTGGAAAAGCTGGGACATATCCAAGGTCAAGTCCCGGGCTCCAAACTCCTTGTCGATGTCCCCAACAGACCCAAGCTCTTCCCCACGTTTCCCATTGTCCGAAACGACCCAATTCTTAACGTATTTGAGTAGATGTATCACTTGAGTAAACCGCTGATCAGGTGCCACCTGCCACTCCGTCCCACGACTGTTTTTCATTAGATATTTTCCGAGCCAATAGAAGTGAACGCCGTCTCGACAGAATCCGAAGCGGCGATAGCTTGCTGACGAAGGTGGATACTGTATGGCCATATCTTCATCCCAAACCTTTTTCCATTTTTCGAAAGCATTGCTGGTCGCCTTTAGGAGCTGCTGCGTTATCGGAGCTTGTCCTCCACTTTCGACAGGTGTTGCGCGCCCACTACTAGCAGCACTATGACCGCCACTAGCAGTCGCATCGAGTCCTCTAATGACCCAATCATTCTGTGATAAGGGTGTGCTCGAAGCACTTGATGAGAATCCCAAGGTCTGTAGATTTGATGGGTTCGATTCTTGGGAAAGTTGTTTTTGAAGAGTCCAGAGCTGTACGTGCAGAGCATGAATCAAGATAAATTTTGAGTACAGATTCGTGGTCCCTGACTGGAGGCCTAATTCATGGCGCAACAATGTCTCGAGAGCGCTATGCATCTCAGGTTGCTTTGGTCGTCGAGATCCTGAACCATTTCTTCCCTGCGCGACGGCAGATCCATGCAGCCCAATGGCTTCAGCGCACTGTATAGACGTACGAGCATCCCAGACGGCATCGTCAGCGGGTAATGGGAGACGAACCTCGAGCAGGTCGAACAAGGGCGGGATATTGAAATAAAGGACCATCGCAGCATCTACTAGGTAGATGGCAAATAGGAGTCTCGATCGTTTTTCCTGGTCCACCCAGGCATTCCAGTCGAAGCTAGCGAGGTTAACTTTCTCAACTTCAACGTGCCGTTGATGCAAGACACTAGGCGGCATACTGGCGCTCCTGGTCGAGACCGTGGTCAAGCTGGCTTTCCGCGCAAGTGCAACGATAGTGGGAAACTGAAGTCGAGCTTTCTCACGTTGAACTGGGGTACCGTGCCAAGTGAAGAGCACTTGCATCAGGAATATAGCTGTAATTTGCTCAATTTCGGATTTGTTGGAATTGTCCGGGTCGTCCACAGCTCCACTATCAGCGCCCTGACTTTGAGAAAAACTGGCAAGAACGGGTGAGTTCCGGTCTATGACTGCTTTCGCCACTTCCATCATCTCCCGGACCTGAACAGAATTTATGCGCTCCGAGTAAACAGCCCCAACGCATATCATCGCAAGAACCAAACCATCAAATGCTTCGGAAATTGCGAACGTAGCCATATGTATGATGGGGAAATGCCCTTGGAAATTGCTGAATTGTTCAAGAAAGTGCTTGATATGATCGGCAGACAGATACTTTCCGATGTCATTGCTGCGGCCAATTATTTGATTGTTTGGAAAGCAAAATCGGAGCAGCCTGCTGGAAGCTTCCTGGAGGGGATCACTTGGGAGGTTAGTCCAGCTGGGAAAATCCGAGACGGCAGCAGTAGTAAGACCGTTCACTGTACCGTGATAGACACCATTATAAAGGGTATTGCTTGAATTGATGGGGGTTTCCGTTTTAATTGGTACATGAGAAGCTGTAATATTTGGGTTATAAGGGTTAACAAAGCCAGTTTGGGTATTGGGTTGAAACATGTGCGACCAATCACTCAGACCATGTTGTTGTCCTGCACCAGTCCCGGGGTATCCGCTCCGTCCGCTTGGCAATGTCGACATGCTAGTGACGGGTCGGGATTGCATGCCGTTGCCATGGGATGGTGAATCATAGCCCTGGCTAAATGAGTGACTGTTCTGACCGTTGGGCATATTGTATGCGAATGAAGGATTCATACCGGGAGGCATGGTGCTCGCTGTTCCTCCGGCATAGCTTTGATCAAAGCCACCCCGGTTCGAGCCTCCGGGTCCAGACCCGGTCATGCTTCTACCATTACTATCTCCAACTGCACCATTTCGTAATTGCTCGGCTTGCTCATTGGTCAGGTGCGGCCCAGCGTCTGGCACGCCTCCGTCGTGCATCACGCCGAATGGGTGAAGAGAAGGGTCGGTGTTCAGATTGTTCATACCGTTGAGGTTCATGATATCGTTTTCGCTGGACATGGAAGCAGTGCTCTTGTGGGGTCCAGGGTGGGACTTTTTCAGATGAGCCTGCGCGTGAGATAGGTGGCTCGCGCCCGTGGGATTTCCCCGTCGAATCGAACATTTTTGAAAGTGCCGCTTCAAAATGTCGCTTCTCGAGAATGTGTCCCTGCAGAGTACACACATGTACGGGCGGTCGCCAGTGTCTGTCCCCAGGTCAGTATCTCAGGATGCGGAGGAACTTCTTACACTTACGCCGAAGAAGGTGGCGCTTCAAATGCTTTGCGTGCAAGTAAGTTTTAGTACAATGGGGGCAGGGGAATTTTCCGTCCGCATCTTTCGCAGGTATCATAGCACTTTTGGGTGCGCCGGTGCCAGTTGCTGCGACAGCAGGTCGGCCAGGAGCGCTCGGAAGGATACCCCTACGGCCCTGTGAGCCCACGACGTGAGTCGGCGGCTCCATCTCCTGCATCATCATAGGACCCTGTCCGTATGGAGATCCAATACCAGGTCCCATGTGCAACCCATTTGGCGGCATGGGTCGGAGGGCCTGCGGCATACGACTCTGAGCTGGGGCCGGAGCGATAGGCTGAGGATGAGACATGGCGGTGGATGTTTGAGCCATCATGGAGGACGATGTCCTGTATTGCTGGGGTGGTTGTTGATACCCATTACCCGGCATCATCTGATAAGCTCGCGGCTGCTGACCACCCATCTGGGGGAAGTTCCCCATGTTGTTCGCAGAGGCCGGTGTGTTAGGCGTGGCCGGCGTTCGCGGAGTTTGAGGTGCGCTGCCATACATGGGCTGCATCGCGGGGTGCTGTCCACCTTGGAGAGGAGGTAGTGTCTGTCCGGAAAGGGAGTTGTGCTGAAGCTGGTGGGGCGAAATGTTGGGTAAGTTGTTGTATGGAGAATTGGTACTGGGCATGGTACTCGGGTGGTACTGCGACGAGTCCATGTTGACGACGACCAAAGGGCTTTGGTTATTATGCTGTGATGTAATTAATCCGGCCCATTCGACTTTTGGCACGTCACGTCACGTCACGTCACTAACACTGCGCTACCGGTCGACGGGAATGTAGCTGTCGAAGGTGGCACGCCCAATGGCAGAGAGGTTATGGCTCGCTGGCGTGCGGTGATGCGTCTGATCGGGAAAGCACCGAGAGATGTTGTTTGTTGTTTGTTGTTGTTGTTGATGATGATGATGATGGAGAAAGATGGGGCCGCGGCGGGAGGCGGATATCAATGCCCCTCGAAGTTTTTTTGTTGTTCGGTACTACTTGCTCTATTGAGCCGGGACGAGACGAGTGGGCGAGCTGCGGAAGAGGCGGGCTGTCTCCCAAGCACGACAGCAGAACAGAAACAAACGGAGCGCGTCGTCGTTGTTTGAGGCTCAAGATGCTCGACGGTCGTCGAAGGTAAAGTGGATCCAGAGACAGACAGCAAGACTTTATCCGCTCGAGGGTCTCTCAAAGGTGGGCAGGTGGGCGGGAATTAAACGCGCTGGTGGGGACCTGTTGCAATGTGAGGTGATCCACGGCGGGAACAGGCGGACAGACACAAGCCCAGAGGAAGCGCAGGGCACACACGGCTGTTGCGGATGATGATGATTGAATGAATGGACGATTGATTGATTGATTGATTGATTGACTGGTCCAGCGAGGCCCAGCTGGCTTTCTGTGAAAGGAGGTGGAGAGGAGGCGGCGGCGGCGGCGAGGGGAGCAGAGACTGTGGTCCTCTCTTGCTCTGTCCGTCTGGCTGGCTGGCTGGAGACTGCTGGGAGGAGGAGGAGGAGGAGAGGAGGAGAGGAGGAGAGGAAGCAGGGGAGAGAGAAAATGATTTTTGTAAAAAGCTTGGACAGAGTCTTCACAGCACGAGCGAAGACGAGGCGAGGGAGAAGGTAGGACGAGGAGGACTGGCGACTAGAGGACTGGCTGCGTGCGACTGGGACCGGCGCAGGTGCGTGTGCAGTGCAGCAGCGTGCAGGGAGGGGAAGGGGTGAAGGTGAAGGTGCAGGTGCGGATGAGGGTGCTGGTGCTGGTGCTGGTGGCTCTTGCCTCTTGTTTTCGTTCTTGCGCTTGCTCCTGCTCCTGCTCCTGCTCTTGCCGGTTTGCGGTGCCGCTCCACCAGGGGGCGGACTCGCTGACTTAAAAAGAACTCTTGGGCCCGGCCAACCGCTCGCTCGCTTGCTTGCTTGCTTGCTTGCAAACATCGAGTGGTCTTGCGTGGTGGTCTGCTACTGTCACTGACTAAGACGAATCTTCGATTCCTGGTAGTTGATGCCCTTACCCTGGCCCTTGATTTGGACTTGGACTTGGACGTGCACCGTCGACTGCCGCCCAGTGAAGCGAGGGCGAGCATAGTGTGATTAATGTACCTAGGTCGGTAGTGTCGTGTCTCTCGAGTATCTCTTGGGTATCTACAGTAATTCGGATTTCTCAACTATCTTTGGCTCCCTCGGATCATCATCATCATCATCAGGCCCTCAGAATCAAACCCATGAAATCCTCATTCTCGACCATGGTTACTCCTCCTCCTGCAGAGACCTCATAAAGCCACGGGATTGGCCTACGGGCCTCCTGGCTTGTGCTGCCCTAGTGGCGGAGAGGCAACAAAGCACCATCGTGGCATAGTGCCAGAGAATTTTTAAAAAAAAAGCTAATCCTAGTCAGCCGTGTCTGACAAGTGCTCGACTCTATTTCACCGAGGTTTGCCGACCACCAAGAACGCCCAAAGCATGTCCAAGCCTGTCCTCGACTTGCACCAAGCCGCCTGGCGTGGCATGTTCCGCCGATGCGCGAGTCGGTACTTACTCGCAACAGGGCAGTGGGTTGGATACTGCTTGCGGACCCGATTTTAGCTGTCAACTACTACGCCTGGGACGCGTAAATGAAGGAGGCATGACTGGTTTGGGGCTAGGGCATTGGAGGCATGACTAAAGACAGAAGCAGAGCACATGGCTATGGCTTCATACTGTTCGTTGGTCGAATAATAAGACGCATTCGAGTGAGCCATCAACTTACAGAATGCTACTGGTGGTGGCACCTGCTCGTGCTGTGCCGTACAGCGGAAGCGAGACCGCGGTACAGTACCGTACGTACAGTACAGTACGTTCCATGCGCCCAAATAGCCGCCGCTGTGACATCGCTGTGAGTATGGTACCAATGATTAGTAGCAGTAGCTCGTGTAGCATAACAGGATGGCAGGAATGCAGGAAGGCAGGAATGCAGGATGGGACACCAAGAGGCCTCCTGCTTGCAAAGGCAGTCCACGCACAGCGTTGTTTGGGATCGGGAGGCGGACTGCTTTACGGCCGGTTGATGTGATGGACATAGCATGGCCTGCACATTGCACACGAACCATCCGACGAGAACCAGAACCGTTACCATAGCACTTTGCGTGAAGCGCTGTGGCTAGTTCTGATGCTAATCAGCAGCCAAAACACATCATCGTCATCCTCCTCGTCATCAAAGAAAGCACTTCACACACGCTTGACGGCGGCCACTGCCCATCGGCTGTTTTCGGTTTCATTATTTTTTGATATCGGACTTGGCAGCATGGGTGCGGGCAGTAGGTGCGGCGACTTGAAGGCCACCAAGGCAGCCCAGAGCTACTTTAGCAGCGGCAGGGTTTTTTCTTTTCTCTCTCTTTAAACTTTGAAGCGCCGTTGGCACTGTGGCAGGCCATGCCATGTCCACCTGAAGCTTATGCACGACAGCTGATGGAAAATTACGGCACTGGTGGTTTTGTCCAGGTCACCTGAGCTGGCTGCAGGATGTGCCAACTCTGTTCTGTGCTGGTAAGTAAGCAGTCGCTGGTAAGCAGTCGGATTGGACGCACCCGAGTGCTGGGCAAGCAGGCAGTCGATGTTGAGGGTGATGCTAGTGGTCAAGTCTCAACCCCAAAAAGACATGTGATTGAGTGAGTGTGTGAGTGAGAGAGTGAGAGAATGAGTGAGAGTGAGAGTGACCGCAACCGCAACCGCAGCTGCAACCGCCTAGGGCACAAGCCGATGACGCAGGACTAATCGGCAAGGTATGCCGAAGAATGCACGCACGAAAAAGCTTCTTGCGCTGCCCTCAACGGCAACGGCGCAGAGAGGCGAGAAGAGAAGCCTGCGACAGGCGACAGGACAGGCCATCACCACCCACCACCGCCGCCACCTTGCCTGATCCGTCCATGCAAGCGGTAGGTCGTGCTGTTTTCGGTGCAGCTTTCACTGCATGCCGTGGCGGCAGCAGCAGTGGCAGCAGTGGTGGTAATGGCCGGCAATGCGGACGTTAATCACAACCACCCGTACTGCCTGCGCTGTCTCTCGGTGGCGAGCTTTGCAGACTTTTTCCTCCTCGATCAATGAATGAATCAGAGTTACTCGAGCCACCAACAATAGGTCAAATAACAATCGTAGTGGCTTGCGGGCAGCTTATCGGCGACCAGGGGCTGCCATGGGCTGCCATGGGCTGCCATGGGCTGACCCATCCAAATCAGGGTTCGACAGCCGGGAGCAGGCCCCCGCGCCACAGGCCAGCGTGCTTCCGCTGATCCTTTGGAGTCTTTCTACGAAAAAGAAGGCATCGTGGAACAATTGGCCATTTCCTTCTCACCGTCAAACCCCATAGAGATGCAGCGCTGCACCGAGTTTCAGAGGTGCGCCTTCACGTTGAAGGAGACCTTCAACCATCTGATATTGCGTGCTGCCCACTGGAGCCGCCACAAGCCAGCCGATATGGACCGGATACATTCTCGGGCTTTTCACTATACATTTTACGTTTTGTCGAGCAGAACTTCACTTTCGAATCAATCTTGCCTTCCCACGTGACGTACATTCCTGTCTGTCTCCCTTGAGCAGGCACGAGAACTTAGCATCCACTGGGTGTCCTTCGAAGTCCCTAAATCCCGTTCGCGGTAGGAAGGCTTGCAGATTGTTTCAATGATTGTACCAAACTCCTTCTGGCATGAACCTATAAGCAATAATTCGTGGCGCTAACTCTGATATGAACCTATCTCCGAGAGACACGCAATAACACGCAAGCCCCGAAATTTGATCTTCAGAATATCATTCTCTTACATTCAACCATTTCTTGAGGGACGTCACGTCCATCAACATCGAGTTACAGCATCGGCCGGCACCAAGGCAAAGTCAAGGAGCCCGGGTTTCCGCAAACGGCCTGCTACTCCGAGAACCTCTTCGTTCCTCGTGTCAACCTGCTCAGACTAGGAAAAGTTAATGTCGATCATACTAATTGTCGAAGATCTGTACTGCGATACTCGATTCATGCCTGGCCTTCTCACGACGATCAGGGAATTAGGGCTGTAGCATCTTAACGTTCGTTGGGAAGTGACAGGTAGCACGGCTTTCTCGGGCACTTTGTGCCATTGCTAAACTGTATCATGCACTGGATGTCATGCTCACTCGTAATCGCAATCGCGCTCGAGACGGGAAACTCTGCGCATCCAATCGAAGGCCTTCCACTCAGGTCGCGATTGGCTCTACATTGAGAATTTGCGTGAGGGCATACGGTAATAATTAAAGCCGTCCCATACCCGTGCCCGTGTCATAAAGTAATAGTACAATACTCTCATACGCTAGACCCCGAGTAACAATACATGGACATGGCATAGCATGGGCGTAGCATGGACAAGCGTTTCACCCAAAACGAAAGACGCGCAAGGGTTGCTCCCCAGGGCCTGCATCTATTCCCTCCAAAGCTAGAGCTACATCATGTGAAAGGTAATCCTGGTGGCGTGTTCTCAACTTCTAAGCTCTTCCCGGCCCCAACCCCCTTGAATTTGGCGACCTTCACGATGGGTTTGCAGCCACCAAGGCTATCGCGAGTCATGTTTGCGGACTGCGCGGGCCAGGGACCCACAAATTATGTCAAGGATAACTCGCATATACACAGGCAACATACAATTTCAATCACAGGATTAATATCTGGACCATTTCTGCTACGTGCAGCAATACTTTGAAGAGATAAATTCGGTTGTACAGGAGTAGTTCTTATCAATATGTTTTGTTCTACAATTCAAGTGAACGACGACAATAATCTCTCCTAAAATGTGCTACAAGTTACGAGACTCTAACTAATGTCGACATTCAAGTTGATATACATAGATAGACGTTTTTCATCATCGATATGATGTTCAAATATCCGTTTTAACCAAACTTCTGCAAAATCCTACTGTCTCTTTGCAATAATTCTAGAATCAGTCAATTATCTCTTCAATTAGAATATTGAGACAATGTCGCACTCCCCCCACTCTACCATTGAAGAAGTTCAGAGATTCCTACCCGACCCCTAAGTAGAACAGAGAATCCTTTCGCATGAATGCAAATTTTGAAATTTCATGATTCTACCAAAAGCTTGTATGCAAACTCATTGTTGTGGATGACAGTTTACCGCACCTTAGCAATTTTACGTATCACGATCAAAATCTCCTTCCAGAATCTATGACGTTCGTTCAAACACCTCATTTAGAGAGCATTTGAAAACCAACTTTGATAGCTTGGTTTGCGTGCCTTCGTTCACTTTGGAGATCCGTTCTATTAATCATGTCGGTTACTGACTGCATCATATTCACGCAGCATATTTTCGCGCTTGCAACTTCATCATGAATCTGCTCTCTCAGGACTCATGGCATTCGCAACTTTTTCGATGAGAAGGGCAGCCATGTCGGTATGGTAGTTCAAGATGAATTTGATGAGGCAAGCTTGCCATGATGCATTTTAGGGGCCGAAGAGCTAGGCAACATGGTCGAGGCCTGTTTTAGACTTCTATATCGGGTTATGCTGCATTTTTTATGATACTGTGACTTTATGATCGACTCACTCAGTCCTTATCAATGACGGGGGACTAAGTCATCGTAAGCATGTGAAGATGCATTCAGGCTTCTTCATATAGCCCCGGCAGATTAGCGAATTGGGCACCCTTTTCAGAAGCGTCTATTGCCATGAACAGCTGCGTCGACATCTTCGACCTGTGCTTGAATACGGCAATACTTATGGCCGCTTCGAGCATAGCTAGCACCACTTTACAGACTAACAGTGCTATCACGACACCTCAGCTGTAATACTTACTCCGATGAGCTTGTCATTTCAATATGCACGTATTCAAGTTCTCATAGCAAGACTGACCGTCGTCAGTGGCTTCACTTTTGACGTGCACCGCAGGATCAGTAGTCGCTCCTGCACGAAATACACTGGTGAAGATTTCTCCGTTTGCAGATTTCTTACTCGATTAGAGCAACGGCGATCTTACTTAGTCAAAGCGCTGTAGGTACTCAACTTATCGGCAGTTTGGGCGGTGTCACTGCGATGGAATCTACATTTGACCTTCCGTGGGGCAATTTCCGGCTGAGGGTCCCATCCGCTGACAATTAGCTGGCTCCTAGGTCAAGTATTGAAGGAACTTTGGTGTATGGAGGATTAGAATTTGGACTCATAAGAGCACGCTGTGGAAGAGAGTCTTATTTGTAGAGGAGGATAGGCGAAAAAACTTCTTGGGATGGCAATGTACTGTAGATATAGTGAGGCAATTGTGAAGATCGATAGTGGTTATTTGGTGATGACATGATTGTCAAACCAAGTAAATTAGTCTTACCCATCTTCACTACAGCTAACATATCCTCTTTTGAAAAAGTACTGTGCCAGGTCGATTTGAGGATATTTGCGTGCTCTCGAATCTCTCAGGGCAGCCTACACCTTCGCGTATATCGAGCTAGTACAAGAGCGTTTTTTAAGTGCCCAGGCTCGAAAGTGTGTGGATACTTGAGTTGGGACACCGTGTCATTATATATACTGATAGAAAGCGACGGTACATCAAGTGCTGAGAAACCGAGCTGTGATATCCTTTGAACGTAGCAATCCACGACGCCCAGAACAAGGTGCATGAAAACATGTGAAATCTGGGGGCCGCAAAAGCAATAGGAAAGTTTCCCGATTTGTGTAACATGGTATCAAATGCATGGCCACGGTGGTGGCTTAAGGGTCAAGGCTAGGGTCCCAGAATACGTTCATGGTCTGTATTTCTGCCAGAGTACGGTGACCTTTTCAACTACGATGCGCTCTGGGAATATTTCTGTATCCATCACACCGAGCCAAAATAAGCTGAGGGAATGCCAATGGGCTCTACAGCTACAATGTCAACATCTACAGCTATACGACCCGTGGCTAGACGGAGCTTGGATCTCACTAGAAAATGCCGGACTCCAACAATCTTCTTCTTGGCTTCCCTGCCACCATCTACTCAGCAATTCTCTCCCTTCTCCAGCACAACTAGCACCTTTTACCCCCGAGACAACAACCGCCAAAGAGGAGTATCTTCACAAAGACATTCCGGTCTCCGTCAACCCCTATCAATCTCCAAAGAGCCCCTCCCGCACCCCGTCTTAGATCCAAAGAAGCGCTCCAAAGTCCAAGTGGATGAAAACCATGGCCTATGGGATTTCTTCCATAGCAAAGATAAACCAATGAACACACCAGAAGAAGACCACGCGCACGGGAGGTCTTGGACTGTGGAGGAGCTGCGGCAAAAGAGCTGGGAAGATCTGCATTCGCTGTGGTGGGTGTGTTGCAAGGAGAGGAATAGAATTGCCACAGAATCGTATGAGAGAAAGCGGGTGGAAGCTGGTTATGGTGATTCTGAGAGTGCACAGAGAAATGCTGTGGTATGTCATTGGTGATTTCCACCCGAGCTGTGAGATCTTGTGCTGATGGATCCAATATAGATAAAAGTTACCCAAAGGGCGATCAAGCAGGCGTTGACCGAACGATATTATTCTTGGAGAGAAGCAGAGGAGCTTGCAAAGAATGACCCCGAGATTAATCTCACAGGGGAGGGTCCTCTTCACGCATCGGTAGACTACATCGAAGAAGAAAGGCCTGCAGATGTGAAGCCAGAACGAGATCCGGAAGTGAGGCCATAGCTGGAGCTGGGTGCGAAGTCAGGCGAGAGAACCTAGCTACAAATTTCCATTGAGAGGAATAAGCTAGAGTACTGGTTACAAATATAGTTACATATGTGTGTATATCTGCATACGTAATTTTAGCTCTGGTACCAAGGCCGGAGGCGCATTTGGAAGGACTAGAGACGTGAAGTGGAGACCTTCATATGTATTAAATTATCTTGTACAATAACAATCGGGCATTAAACTGTATGCTCTGAACTGGAAGAGAGAATTTGAAAGCTCATCAGACAACTACAGCCGCTGCATGAACCGCACGAGACAAGCTTCACTGCCCCTTAGAAAGAAGCGGTCACAGGTCAATTAGCGAGCCCAATCACCGCGATAACCTCCCCATCAAAGAGACGACATAACTGCTAGCTTGCGCTCACCGATTCGTACAACCGTCCCACTACTTTCCTCTCCACAAACCTTCCTGCCATAGTCCATCTCGCATTGCCATGGATGAGATTGCCCCCGAATACGATGTTATTGTCCTTGGGACAGGTTTGAGACAACCCCGCAGTGAGGGGTACAGAGGTAGCTGACAAGAATTAGGCCTGACTGAGTGTGTGCTCTCTGGGTATGCGAAATCGATTGTTGAGGTACAGAGCCTACGAGTTTGCAATCTAACCAGAGATATAGTGTGCTATCCGTCAAGGGCAAAAAGGTTCTCCATATTGACC
Organism: Proliferodiscus dingleyae; assembly: GCA_003988795.1. Taxonomy (NCBI): domain Eukaryota; kingdom Fungi; phylum Ascomycota; class Leotiomycetes; order Helotiales; family Lachnaceae; genus Proliferodiscus; species Proliferodiscus dingleyae. Next base: position 259,208 of record QYAK01000025.1, read on the forward strand.
GAAATGACCATTATGGAGGGTAGGCGACCATGACTTTCGGCAGATTTTCCTACCAGCTAACAACGTACAGTGAAGCAGCTTCTGTCAACATCGAGACAGTAAGTCTATCGCCTAATGATATCTACCGATATTTCTGACACCTCTGCAGCTCTTCAAGAAGTACGGACATTACAACAAAGGAGAAGAACCATGGAAGAAGTATGGACGTGTCAACGACTGGAACATCGACCTCGTGCCCAAATTCCTGATGTCCTCCGGTGAGCTGACGAATATCCTCGTTTCGACCGACGTCACAAGGTACCTTGAATTCAAGCAAGTGGCTGGAAGTTATGTACAACAAGGTGCTGGTTCGAAGGCTACGGTGGCAAAGGTCCCCTCAGATGCTGGTGAGGCACTTAGATCTTCATTGATGGGAATCTTTGAGAAGAGGCGGATGAAGAGCTTCATTGAGTGGGTTGGGACATTCAGTGCAACAGATTCTGCAAGTCACAAGGGTCTCAACATCAATACCTGCACCATGAAGGACGTATATGATAAGTTTGGGCTTGAGGCTGGTACTCGAGACTTCATAGGTCATGCCATGGCCCTTTATCAGACCGACAGTTACATTAACGAGAAGGGAAGCGCACCGGAGACCATTGAGCGTATCCGTCTCTACGGGAACTCTGTTTCCCGATATGGAAAGTCACCGTATATCTATCCTCTCTACGGTCTCGGAGAGCTGCCACAAGGCTTCGCCCGTCTATCAGCTATCTATGGGGGAACATACATGCTCAATACCAACATCGATGAAGTCTTGTACGAGGGCTCGAGAGTAGTTGGCATCAAGGCCACTATGCAAGATAGAGGAGGAGATGAGCCTATGAAGTTTACCACAAAGTGCAAGAAGATTCTCGCCGATCCCTCTTACTTTCCTGGCAAAGCTCAGGTAACTGGACAGTTGCTGAAGGCTATTTGTATCTTGAACCACCCCCTTGCTGGCACGGATAACTGTGACTCTGCCCAGTTAATCATTCCCCAGTCCCAAGTTGGACGAAAGCACGGTCCGTAAGCCAAACGCGTTGCAGATGTTCAAAGTGTTGACAGTATAGATATCTACATTGCTGTCGTCTCAAGCGCCCACAGCGTCTGCCCCAAGGGCTACTACATTGCCATCGTCTCGACCATTGCCGAGACTCCCGCCAATCATCATCTCGAACTCGCACCTGGCTTTGAGCGTCTCGGACGTATCGAAGAGAAATTTATGGTAAGCCTTGTCCGCCTTTCTCACCCTCTTGCACTAATAATATCAGGGACCGCCAATTCCCATCTACTCACCTCTGGAAAGCGGTGTAAATGATAACGTCTTCATCTCCAAGAGCTACGACGCAACTAGCCATTTCGAGACCACGACAGATGATGTCAAGGATATCTACCGGCGTGCAGAGGGTCATGAGCTTGTAGTTGAAGGCCTGAGAGAGGGTACTAACTTGGTTGGCAACGAATAAGTTTGACGAGCCGAGTATCCATATATATCAAATCAAGAAGAAGTGTGAAGTATAGTGTGGAAAGAGAGGCTATTGATATCAGAATGCGATGCAGCACATTGGAGCCCTCGAGAGCCCTCGAAAGTCACCATCTCTATTCGTGAAAATTTGAAGCCCACCTGTTCTGAGTGAAATATTCTCTGCCGGAGCAGCCTAGCCGAGAGCTTTAGTAAGTCGACCAGTTTGAGTTCAATGCGGTTTCATGAATACTGTCACATGGAGTCATCTTTTGAGATTATGTTCCGACTTCAATAATGATTCTTCCTCCATATATTATCGGAGCTTCCCTTCCCCCTTTGAAATCACCTATACAGTTTGCTAAATGGCGTGGTCATTAATTCACTGTAGGACAACGTAATTATCACCGACGCAATTATCAGATCTTGTCTCACATGACGATGATGTATAAGACATAATGCAAACTGTGGTCCTTTCTGAGGCATATCAATATTTTTGATTAAGACGTTATTGGTATCTTATATCGATGATCCTACACCCCCTTACTATGCAACACATTTACGTGTCGGGTATGAATATATACAATGTTCTTCCTTTTGAACGCCCATGTACCATGTACCATTTACCATTACCATACCCAAGCCCCAGATTTGAACTCCAAGCCGCTATATACACCATTTCAGCCGTCTATCTCGGACCAAAGGAATCAACCGTCTGCCTGATTCGCATATACTCTTCTTCCTGATGCGGTTCGCCATCACTACTATCATCATGATCGTGACGATGAGAGCCGCTCGTGATCGTCGTCGTACTAAACGCCATACCCTGAGAAGTCTTGTGCTTCAAAGATTTTTCCAGATCCAGCAGCTCTTGCCCTTGCTCGGATTCATGCGGTAAATGCACAGAGCTAACTTTTACGCTACGCTGTTGGGTGATATGCCGCGAGGTGGAAGCCGTGTAATAGTAGTGAGACTGTGTATCGGTAGAAGGAGAGGCTTTGGAGCCAAAAATCCGGGGGAGGAAGGTTGAGAAGAAGGGTTTGGTTGCTGGGAGGGAGGCGCATATCTATATAGTGAGTTGTCAGGAGAAATTTCTATGGATAAAAGAGGTAGGAGAAGGCCCACAATTCCAATATACAGCTCCAACGCAGCAGTGATCCAGACAGGATATGAGTCCCACACCATATCATAGCTCACCGAGACCCGATACGTATAGTACGTCCTTATAGCCCCACAACAAGAGGACAAAAAGCCGAAACAAAAGAGGATCACGACTGGAACTGCCTGTTTAGACCGAAGCTGTAAAGACCAAACTGTTCGAATGGGAAGTGCGACCACGACGAAGTCTGTTATTGTGTTGATTATGCCTGCAACTAGGAGAGCATTCGTCTGGTCGATGCAGTTGGGCTGGGGATCTGCTGTTACTTTCCAGTAGTCTGAGGGGGGTCTGTCATAAAGATGGTGATCAGCGATATATACATGTATGTTACTCCAAATATTTCGATTTGAATGATGGCCCGCCGGTTATAGCACGAAGTAATATATTTCAGGACTGCGGGAGTCGACTAACCGGCATTGGAAGATTGTTGTGATGCAAAATATGCTTCCTTGCAGCGACACAACGATGATGGCAGCTAATGTCACTCTCTTCCAAATGATCGTAGCTGAAGACAACATTCTCCACACAAATGTGAGCATTGACAGCTTTGTCAGAGTACAGGCTGCCGCAAACATGACTTCTGTAGCCAGCACGACCTTCAAGCCCCGAGGAATCTCGGATACTGGTATGTCCTTCTGCGTTGGTCATTAGCACACGCATCTGCAGGTGCCATAGATGGGGCCACTTACGCCATGCCGGGTCCAGTGAAACCTCGTGTCAGCAAGTACGCTCAGAATAAAGAACACTGAGGTAGGTAACTATCACAATTGTCAGGCTATTCCCCAAGCAGGACGAGTTTGGCCGTTTAAGACAGAAGCGCACCAGAGCGACCAAGATGAGAATATCATCTGCACCAAAGAACCTCCTCAGAACAGCTCTGGTATATACCCGTAGGCTAATAAAACATATCAGGATAGAATATAGAACGATATTCAGAACGACTTTGGCGTTGCCTCTCGTTACAGGATCAATGTAGTTTGGCGGACCGAACGAGGCTAGCACCGAGGGAGGGGGAAGCTGCATAGCTGCTTGGTGAAGCTCATCTAATCCTCAGCAGGAGAAGGGCGGCCTACGGACTGGCAGATGTTCGAGATATGAGCGCGTGGCATGAGTTCCGACATAGTCAGACCGCAAGGAAACGCAAGTACAGTAGGTAAGTAGGTAAGTAGGTAGGCAGGTAGGACGAGAGCCTCTCTGGAGTCTGGACGCTGGACGGTCGGAGAGGGAGATATGAAGGTGCCCCAGGTGCACCAGGAGCATTGCGCCGGATGTCTGCAGCTGAGCGGCGCTGTCAGCCTCCACGAGAAGCTCACTCGGCCATTCGTGTAGGGAGCGACCGCCTGGTATGTGGCCTGGCAGCCGTTGCTGACACTCAGCCACTTAGCGCACCCCTCACGGAATTCCAGCCCTCTAGGACCAGCTCCATAGATGAAATGCTGACACCCACCGATCTTGCGCCAGATGCGCCAGAGGGAGGGGGCCATCCATTGAGGAAATCTGCGGCCACTGAGGCATCGAGGCATGTAAGGAGCCATTTGCGGTCTAGTCTTCACGGTTTGGGGATGAGGATGAGATTGCTGCTTGGCCTCCACGCTGGCCTGCATGCTCCATGTCGCTATTCCCAACGGCGCGGAGCCTGTGGGTGCTGGACAGCGCCCAGATCCCATAGCGCCATTTGCGCCTCCCCCACATAGAGCCTTGTTTCGCTGTCTCTCCCGACTTCCGAGTCTCCCCTTGTGAATCCTGCACCGTAGGGCGGGAAATGTAGCCGCAAGTCTACAAAGAGCTACATCTAGGCTGGGGCTGGGGTAGGGGTAGCGTTGCTAAAGGATCGAGTCGAGGATGAGGTCGAGGTCGCCTCGTCCTCGGTTAGAACAATCCTTCCCTCATATGCTGACAGATTTTCTACGTGCATAATGGAGAGGTTGGAAGTCTCTTGGACAACTAAGATTAGCAGAGCTTTGCACGAGACCGATGGATACGCACTTCCATTCGCCTAATCTACATCCGAATAAGCTCTCTAATGCCATCCGAGACGGCTACCTGGGTAGCGTTCAGTAGGCTTTTCTCTTTCTCAGGATAGTAGCAGATTGGATCGGCATTCTTGTACATTTCCATGGGACCAGCCTCCACTTCAGCCCCCAGTCTCGACAGATCAAGCCGCCTTCTTCGCAAACTCGACTCTTAAGATCAAATGCTTGAATCCGTAGCCGTCCATCTTCTCACAAGCTTTTGCCGCATCTGTTCTTTCCTGAAATGAAATAAAAGCAAAGCCTTTCGCAAGGCCTGTCTCCCTGTCCTTCGCAAGGAAGACTCTTGTGACCCGGCCAAAGCGCTCGAACATATCCCGCAACTCCTGTTCTTCTGCCATCTCCGATACCTGAGGCTCGAGTTAGTCAGAAACAAAGGAGAAAGCGAAGAGAGCCGAGGACTCACGTTTGTGACGCGAAGGGTAGCTAAATCATCTCTCTCGTACTTGCCACCACCCATCCGGTCGCCAGAACTCGCAGCACCGCCATTCCGCATGTGAGGGGGTACATATGAGCTCTTGCCTGATCCAAGACCTCCACTTGCTTCAGGCGCATCTGCTGGTCCGGGAGCTGGGTCCGCCGAGCCTTCCTCTCCAACTGGTGCCATAGTATCTTTGAAAGGACATCTTGCTGTGAAGTGCTCTCCGTTACAGATACGGCATTTAACCTTCTTATCCTTCAATTTATCTTTCAAGTTTCCAGCCTCCGTCTTCTCCTCCTTCGCATCTTTCCGCCAGTTGGTGCTTGGCCTGAATATGATATTCTCGCCGACGCTGAAGATTTAGTATATGTTGGTCATCTGTGAAACAGAATTTGACATACGAAGTTGTGTCAGCCGTTGGTCCTGCTGCATCCTTGGCTGATAGCCCAAATTTAGTCCACTGCTTCCGCTCCGCCACTCGGGGGTTGACAACTTCCTTGTGAGTAGTGAAGCGTATCCGGCGGGTTGTCTTCACTTTCTTGCCTTCGTCGTTGAATCGCCAGGAGACGATGGTTTTAGTGCCGTCCTTGTTTGTCGTTGTGGTGCCCTGTGGAAGAGCATCTACGGTATCGTCAAGGTCTTCATCATCAGCCCAGTCGGCGCGACTATGGTTCGTATTAGAAGGCTGGTGGCGGAAGAAGAGGGGAAGGGGTTCATACTTGCTGGGGGCTGCTCTTGTTGCCATGTTTGGTCCGGTCTATCGTGATGTGAAAGTCAAAGTAATATTATATCTTCTAGTATCAAGGCCGTCGCTTTAGAGTATATCCGAGTTGAGATTCGTGGAAGTGAAAAGGCTGTTCCGGTCCTTAGGCTCCCAAAATATTGTGCGATAACATTCGCTAGCCCGATTATCCTATCCCGCCTTCACGTGATCAGAGGCTCATAACATGGTTCATGGAGTGCTCACCGCAAGAGTTAAGTAAGTGGGTAATTTATATGGTATTTTGCTCAATGGATGCATATGCGGCTCATTTTATTGCTCTCTATTGCCTTTTATTGCAGTGTTAGCTGCTTTGGCTTTGCCGTCTCTCGACCAAAGCGACCAAATCTGCAGCCTTCTGCTTGCCCTGAGTATAGCCTGAATACATCCATTATAGGGTCCTTGATATAGGAGCTTGACACCAGAGTCATTTTTTACTTCGGATCTTGTTGATCATTACTGATCAGACGACAAAGATATTGTATCTCGGTATTGATGCTCCAAGACGCTGTTGTGAAAGAGCGTGAAAATCCGAAGGTGCAAGGGGCAGAATTGGGGAAACGGGAGCAGATCGGAGAAACCTTTCTTGAATGAACAAGGATAACGTTCATATCGACTTGCGAAGTGCAACAAACCTTATGATTCTTCTATTTATGTACTGGATCATTTATTTCGTTTGAGGAAAGACGGGAAACAGCTCCTGAATCCTTCCATTTCCTGCTCCGTTGCATCACAGCCAGTCCGTGCTGCGCATGGTAGGATTGACGAATCAGTGGTGGAGGACGAGGCTTATTGAGAGGGGATTTTATATTATTTGTCGTCTTATCCTAATTTATATAACTACATTCAATCCCTTTTGCCCAAGTCTTCACTACACAGCTATGAATGCTGGATCCCGGCGTAATACAATGCGCGCTCAACGCCGTTTGCCCCGAAGCAAGAAGTAAGGCATGTAGGTATGACAACAGAGAAGAGTCGCCAATGCGCGAACATTATGAGTACAATGAATACAGAACAGACGTCTAGTCCAGCCGCCAGTAAACGCTAGAACACAAATGAAACTAGACTCCGGAGAAAATCTCAAGGTTTCTTCTCCCCTTCCCCGGCCTCACCCTCTGCAGGGTTTGCTTCACCAGCGTTCCCCGGTTGGGCAGCTTCGCCTGACTCGTTGCGGGCCTTGTGCATCTTATCGAAGAGGCTCAAACTTGCCTGTTGTAGCTCGTCGGTCTTCTCCTTCAGCTCAGCAGCAGTGGCAGACCCTTCACCAGACTGGCTCTTGCTGACAAATTCCCGCAGAGCAGTAATTTTCTCCCGAATTGAATCAGCCTCTGACTTATCCAGCTTATCAGCAAACTCGTTCAGCGCCTTTTCAGTGTCATTCAAGACACTATCAGATCGATTGGCGGCTTCAATGGCGCTCTTCCGCTCCTTATCTTGCTCCGCATATCGTTCGGAGTCATCAACCATATTTTGAATCTCTGTATCAGACAGACCGGAACCTGACGCGATGGTGATAGATTGGTCCTTGTTGGTCGACTTGTCCTTGGCGTGAACGTGAACAATAGCATCAGCATCAATATCAAAGGTAACCTCAATCTGTGGGACGCCTCGGGACGCAGGCGGGATGCCAGTGAGCTGGAAATTACCCAGCATCTTGTTGTCACGGACAAGCTCACGCTCTCCCTGGTAGACCTTGATCTCCACGGCTGTCTGGTAATCAGCAGCAGTCGAGAAAACTTGAGATTTTTTGGTGGGGATGGTAGTATTTCTGTTGATCAAGCGTGTGAAGACACCTCCGAGGGTTTCAATACCAAGAGAGAGGGGTGTAACGTCCAGTAGAAGAACATCAGTGACGTTACCAGCGAGAACACCACCCTGAATGGCAGCACCCATAGCGACAGCCTCGTCAGGGTTGACAGACTTTGCGGGATCCCGACCAAAGATACTCTTGACGGATTCGCCGACCTTTGGCATGCGGGTCATACCTCCTACTAAGATGACCTCCTGGATGTCCTTGGCTTGGAGGTTGGCATCCTTTAGAGCCTTACGAACAGGCTCGATGGTTCTGCTGATAAGAGGGTCAACAAGCTTCTCAAGTTGTGATCTTGAGAGCTTGGAATTGATGTGCTTCGGTCCAGAAGAATCGGCCGTGATAAAAGGAAGATTAATGTCGGTCTGCATTGAAGATGACAGCTCAATCTTTGCCTTCTCAGCCGCCTCACGGATTCGTTGAATAGCCATACGATCGTTGGAGAGATCGATGCCAGAGTCTTGCTTGAATTGCTGCACAATATGCCTGACCAGGTGGATATCAAAATCCTCACCACCCAGATGTGTATCACCATTGGTAGACTTGACCTCGAAGACGCCCTTCTGGATTTCCAAGACTGAGATATCAAAGGTTCCTCCTCCCAAATCGTACACCGCAATGATCTTGTCTTGGTCCTTCTCAAGGCCGTAAGCAAGGGCTGCTGCAGTAGGCTCATTGACCACACGCAGAACGTTGAGACCAGCGATTTGGCCAGCATCCTTGGTGGCCTGACGTTGTGCATCGTTGAAGTAGGCGGGAACAGTAACAACGGCATTCTGCACAGGCTTAGTGAGGTAGGATTCAGCCGTTTCCTTCATTTTCTGCAAGACGAAGCCACCAATCTGAGATGGAGAATATTTCTGATCTCGTGCCTCAACCCACGCATCGCCGTTCGTGTGTTGGACAATCTTGTATGGAACCTCCTTTATGTCACGCTGAACCTCAGCGTCCTTGAACTTGCGCCCAATTAATCGCTTGGTAGCAAATAGTGTATTTTCCGGGTTCACAACAGCTTGCCGTTTTGCCGAGACACCGACTAATCTCTCACCATCTTTGGCAAATGCTACCACTGACGGGGTTGTGCGGGCACCTACGTAGAGTTAGGGGCGGATGGCAATTAGTACTCCAAAGAGCCACACACCTTCAGAGTTCTCAATGATTTTGGCAGTTTGGCCTTCCATGATCGCAACGGCAGAATTAGTGGTACCTATGTAAGGTGTATGAGCATACAATCAGATATCTCGAGCGGAACATGCAGCAGGACGTACCTAAATCAACACCGATGACTGGACCGCGAATCTTCTTGTCATCTGAGTTGTAACGTACGAACGAGGAAATATGTGGTGAGCGAAGAAGAGGATAACATCGTGAGGTGGAAGATGTAGCTCGAGGAAGCTGTTAGGAGCGTGAGAAGAATGATAGCATCATCATAATCAGGGTCTGCAACTTACAGCTCGGGCTAATCTAGTGGACAACATGTTGTAGATGTAGTCGCTACAAAGGAAAGACTTGTAGGAAATATAACTGCTTAGATGAGAGTGAAGGTGGTGTGGTAGAGTGGTAGATTGAATACAGGAAGAGGATGAGAAAGAGGCTCGGGTAGAAAAAGCTTCGGAGCCGATGAGGAAAATTTTGGGAGGCCCTTAGTGCGGATGGAAATTTGGAAATGAATGGAATCTATCTGAGTGCCTGAGGCAGCAAAGCACTCATAGAAATACCCTGTTGGCCCAACAGGCAGCACTGACGTTGATAACTGTTGTGCCTGCGATTACTACCATATATTTGCATGTTTACCCAGCCGGAAAGAGGACAACATTAACATCCCCCAGAATCGTTCGGTAGTTGGCACGATCTGTAAGTCTTCGCGCACGCATCGAGTCAATCCAGCACTCCTCAGAGGCCAGTATTACTATCAACGCCTCCTCGTAATCATCATCATCCATGAGCGTCCGACTTGACGCGCCAGCCAGCGAGCATGGCTGTTAAAGATGAGAGTTTGTAAGCTTGCAATTGGGCACTTCAGCAAGGCTGGCTATTAGATAACCCTCTGATCATGTCTGGATAGGCATCACTCGTCAGAAGACTTCATTCTCCCGAAACCTCGGAAATACTATCGCGCTGTGATTCAGACCGAGTAAGCTCTTCAGGAAGCAGTTCTGGTTGTATCTAACCTCCGCATAGACATTGGCAATTGCGATCCCTCATAAGCTCTCCTCAGCCAGACATTGTCTACTATCCCAGCGCTAACGAGATTATCCGACTCGACACGAAAAGGCAGGAACGTGAGACTATAGCAACGCTCTCATTTTCCCCGAAATGCCTGACGGCCTCGAAGGACTGGTTGTGTTGTGGCGGAGACAGTGGGAAATTTGTCACGGTTTGTTTAGACGAGAGCAAGAGAGGCCCTACCGAGGACACAGATCCGGATACGAGACTACCTCTGGATCTTGATCCATCAAGCCGAACGACAGCTCTGGAAGCATCCTCAACAAACTCGTCCTTTTCCACTCTTCGCAGGTCTCGTGGGCCTCTTTCTTCCACAACAACTAAAGTCGGCCTGGAGCTCGTTAACTGCATCGAGATCTGGTCACCTAAACCAGACGCATCTGAAGCTGCCTACGATATACCTGTAGCTGTTTTATCAAACAATGACAGCTCGGTTTTTATCATCAATTTAGCAGAATCGAAGGTCCTAGATCATATTGAATTTCCGGATAACGTGAATCGCTCAGTCATATCTCCAGACGGAACATTACTTGTTTCAATTTGTGATGATCCGTATCTCTACCTCCATAACAGAATAGAGAATACCGGCCATGGAAAGGTCCACACATCTAATGAGGAACGCTATCACTGGATCAGTTACGGCCGCCTAGGTGTAGAGGGACAAAGGCAATCTGACACGTCAACCATGAGGGGGAGTTTTGCCGTATGCTTTGCAAATTCTGGCAAGTATCTGGCTGTTGGTACGCAGTATGGAATCATCTCTATCTTCGACGCACAAACACTCGTAGATGAGAGTGTCAATTCATTGCTGAAAGTCTTCACTACGACGAGGCCGGGACGCGAGCTGGGAGCGGTTAGAGCCATGTCATTCTCTCCAGGACCATTTGATCTTCTGGCATGGACGGAATCTAGCGGTAAAATAAGCGTTGCGGACCTTCGGAACATGTTTCTTTCAAAACAAACCATCACTATCGATTCACATGCTGAGGGGGTCGAGAGAGCGATCGTAATCTCAAGACTGAGCGATGCTACAATAGACCCTCGACTACGCAACCTTCGCACAGAATCTCCTCCCAGAATTTCTACCCAGGATTATCTGAATCTTGATACTGAGCGCCGACAGCTCAGACACTTGACTCGTGAAATGCTTGACAGACATCAGGCACCCTTGACTGCAGAGGAACTTGAGGTGCTCCAGGCTCACCGAATCGCTCGTCGTCAGAGAGATGAGACAAATGAAGGACGAGAGACATCAGAGAGGACGAGCTCATCCAGATTAGGACTACTAAGGGATATTCAGACTTTAACATATGGAGGCAGCGCTAGGCCAGCAGAGCGAAGGATATCGACAACGAACTTACCCGCGGCTCTCCGAGAATTTGTCAATCCAGAGCGTTCTGCTGCTTCTTTCCGATCGTTTATCAATGAGCGAAACCAGGATCGAGAGAGACGATCTCAACCCAGGCGACCTAGCTGGGATCAACTAACGGCCGCCGATAATGCTGCGGAACGGGAAGCATCTAGCCCAAGTACACCGAGGAATAACCATGATGCAGCATCTGCTCTTGAGCGCTTGACTTTGACGCCATCCCGGTACCCGCCGGGTGGTTTAGATTCTCTCAATGCTCCATGGGCAGAAATAGACGCTATCTACCGGGCAGGATTTCCCTTAGATCCTCCGCTTGATCGATCCTCTCGGCTGAGAATCGAGATAGAGGATGAAGACCGAAGAGACTTTGCGCACAGATTGCGTCAGCCATGGCGTCCCTTGGATGACGGAAGTCAAGTCGGGATCGGGTCCCGTGGTGGCCAAAGTAATGTATTGAGGAGCATGTTGCGTACCAATTCATTCGAGACGATGGGCTGTAGCTGGAGCGAGGATGGTCGAATGCTGTGAGTGGACACTGATCTCGATTTTAGAACCCAGCTAAACTTTTTAGGTATGTTGGTTCAGAGGACGGGATACATGAATACCACGTAAATGTTGCTAGCCGGAAAATGTTTCCGAGCCTAGTCCTGCGATGAATGGACGCGAAATGGCGTTTGTGAATATAGGGCGTCAGCACTGCATTGTACATTAGGGTGAATTCATGTACGCTTATTAGGGAGCTCGATCTGCTCGGTGTATGGGGATAGTTGCAGTCTGGAAAATTGGAGGGCTACACACTAGGAACAGCCTTGAATATCTTGTCAGAAGAAATGACTGTTTTGCCTGGACTAAAAGAGCGATCGAGATCTCTCACGTGTTTCAGGAGGTGCCCGCTGGACGTGGAATCAAGTATCGCGGGACAGATCTCCTAATGCTGAGATCTGGGCGAAGCAAAAACAAACCTGATAAGACGCTACCTACCACAGACCTTTCATAGTTCTGTATGAACATAAGTAGGCATAATCTTGATACGCTAGCCTTATTTTTCGATATTGAAGTCTTCCTTCCCTTTTTCTAACTTTACACAATTTGACACAACTTGAATTGGCAGTGGCAGCTGAGCTCTTGCAAAGCTGGGAGCAGATGTGAGTCCTGTTTTGAAGTATCAGACATCATGCATATGATCCTACAGATGCATTTGATGGCAACTCCGTCTTAGGAAGCACGAGCATTCGTGGGGCTGACGTCTGCCCAGTGCCATCCTTGGAAGCTAAAATACTGATAATCATCAAACCCCTGGTAGACGTTAGGCTTGAAGTGTGTGAATATAATCAAATACCTATCGATTTCTTAGAGATGAAGAGAGTTCTATCATTCCCGCTCGATCTCGCCTTGAGATGAAGCTGTATTTGAGGAGGGTTTGTTGCTCGATGGGATGATGGCAGTTTGCTGGTCAATGATGAGATTGATCTGAGAAACTAAGAGAGGACAATATAAATTTAGTGGATAATGTATAGGAGAGTCGAGGCACGTCGCTCAAAACTAGACATCATTCGATGTACTTCTTTCATTCTATTGCGCTATCTATGCCTGTAAGGAACCAGTCATGCAATTGCCAACGAAGAATTATCGTATCTCTCACATCATGGTTTAGTTCCACCCAGCTTAAGGAATGTCAAAAAGAGGCTTTAGCTTCTTAATCAACAACCACTCATCGTTGCTGACATCCGGCCTGTAGAATTCCTTGAGCGTGTCGATACTAGCTCTGCTTATGAGCGAGTACAGCGTATCTTTTTCCTCGAGATGGCGACCGTAGGTAGGCTGGTGTCCGCCCATCTCAATCTTGACGGCGACCGATGGCTGGCCCTTTTTGCAGACTTGGATCTGCTTATGATCACGCTCGATCCCGGTACTGCAAGACTTAGCGAATGACTCAATTAGGGCTGAGAGAACAGCTTACACTCTGCCTAAGCTGATAATCTCCTTGACGCCGGTAACGGAATTCTGCTTCACTGCTGCGATAGGCGTGTGCATCTTGAGGTTGCCCTCGACCACGTCCACACCTACAACAATAGGGCCGGTCTTGTTGAACACCGCTACTGGACTTAGAACGCAAGGGAAGACTGCGAGAAGTTTCGAGTCCTCTTTTTTCTTCTCATTAAGGAGGTGCATGTGGTTCGTAAATGCATCGAAAAGATGGTAGATGATATCTGCGGTGAAGATCTTGATACCTTGCTCATCAGCGTATGCTTGTGCCTCCTTATCAATTTTCACATCGAAGCAGAGCATGACAGCATAATCCTTTTGCTTCTCAAGCATTGTCCCACAGTTCATGACGTCTCTCTTGTACACTGGACCGATGCCCACGTTAGCAACTGGAATTTTAGACACCTTCAAGAAATCCAAAAGAGCTTCTAGAGACCCTAGAGTCGAGGCCTGAACCGTGACACCACGACCAGTTTTCTCCACGCGACTGAAGAGGGCGTCAAGGTCGGACTCAATCTCCTCTTCGATGTCGGACTGGTCATTGTCAGGACCAATGACCATCAACCTCGAACCCGCGATGGCACCTTCGAGGCCTGGGGCACTGATCTTTACACCGAGAGCTGCTTTGACCTCTTTGTTGTGGACATACGCAGACTTCAGTCGCAACTCTTTCAGGGGAGCAGGCGTTAATAATGCTCTAATGTTAGTAGTGATAGCCCCTTCATTACCACAAAGACAGATTTTATCACCCTCCCGAAGGATACCGTTGGAGAGGATGACATCAATTGTCATACCAAAACCTTCAATAGCCTTTACCTCCAATACTGTGCATTGGACCTCCGAAAGATACATCAATGATCCAACCATCCTCTCTTGTGTGAGCTGGAGAATCAGTTTGAGCATATCCGGAATGCCTTCTCCTGTGTGTGCTGAGGTAGGAACCAAAGACACATATTTAGCCATAGACTTATTCTCATAGTAAAGCTCGGAATTGAATCCTTGTTCAGAGAATGCATTCTTAGTATCCTGCAGACGCTTTGCGAATTCGTTCTGGACACCCTTGTTCTGTAACGCCAAACTCTCTTGGAATCCATTATTGTCAACTTTCTTCCATCCATAGAGTCGATCGATTTTATTCAAGGCGACGATGAAGGGCGTCTTTCTGTCCCGAAGTAACTTCATAGACTCGAGTGTTTGCGGCTCTAAGCCATGCATAATGTCAACGACGAGGATTGCAATGTTACAAAGAGATGAACCGCGAGATCGTAGATTCGAAAAAGACTCGTGGCCAGGGGTATCGATGACTAGTAGACCGGGAACTTTGAAATCAAAGCTATTGTCTTTGTTGATGACTGCAGTCTTCTGTCTTATAGCATCGACTGGGAAATATGTAGCACCAATCTGTTGAGTAATACCTCCAGCTTCCCCTTCCTGGACATTGGTCTGTCGGATTTTGTCTAAAAGCTTTGTCTTCCCAGTATCAACATGGCCAAGAATGCAGCAGATAGGAGATCGAAGATTGTCTTTCGACCGAGCAGCCATTGCAGCCTCGTGTGCCTTCTCCCTTCTTTCGGCCGCCTCCCTCTTTCGTTGAGCTATAGCGGCTTGGGCAGCGGTGGCCTCTTCATCTTCTGTCTCCTCACTCTCACTTTCAGATTCAGATTCTTCAGTTTTCTTGGTCTGTATAGGTAATGCCGTTTGCCCTGCTCTACCATTTGCCTTTTGAGCTGGAGCATTCTCGGCGTCGGCCTTCTTGTTTTCATCGTCTGAGTCGGCGTCCCAGCTCTCCTTAACGTCATCCTCGCTTTCAGCAGCAGCTACTTCCCAGTCATCTAGCTCGCTGTCGCTCATAGCTTCCTTGGCAGCAGCAGCGGCGGCGGCTTCCTTTTCAGTCGTGGCTTTAGCCTCTGCAGCAATTCGCTCGGCCTCCTGCCGTGCTCGCTTAGCGGCCTCTGCGAGGGCCTTTTCTTCCTCGGCCTACCAGATATTAGAAGATTGAACTACATATAGGGAAAAGGCCATACCTTGATCTCTTCTGGGTTTTTTCTGCCACCTTTCTTCTTCTTGTTATCATAGATTGGCTTCTTCTTCTCTCCACCTTCATGCCCACCGACTTTAACTCCTGCTGCCATCATCTGCTTCAATTTCATCTCATTCTTGAGTTTCTCTTCTCGTTGAGCCTTTGTGAGAAAGGTACCGTCCTTTTTCTGTTGTTCAATCTTCTCTTTCTCCTTTTGCTTTCTCAGCGCCTTGGCCTCCTCTCTCCGCTTCTCCTCCTCGGCCTCTCTTCGTTCTTCCTCCTCGATCCTAGCCTTCTCTTCAGCCTCAAGTCTTGCCTTCTCTTCTTCTCGTCGTCTGAGTGTCTCTTGTTGTGCCTGTAATTTGGCAAGGGCTGCTGGTACCTTTTTACCCTTGCCCCCGACTGCCGGTTTTGTGGCAGCGGGTTCTTGGATTTTGGTCTCCTCGACAGGCTTTGCAGTTTCGGGGGCTTTAGAAATAGGAGCTGTAGTCTTCTTCTTTGCAGCCTAGATGCCAGTGTAATTAACAATGTGACTACATCAAACAAGATGGAACCAATCTTACATTTTCCTTCTTTCGTTGCTTTTCACGCTCTTTCTTCAGTTTCTCTTTCTGAGCCTTTGTCAAAACTTTCCCATCGGTGCCAATGCTATCATTTTCGTCCTCGTCGTCTGTAGGCTTCACCGCTACATTCTTGGCCTTGCTCTTCTTGTCCGGTAACGCAAATTCGTCATCTATTGATGCCTCGGCCGGGGCCTTCTCTGCAAGGTTGGGCTGCTCTTCAGATGGCGCATCAGGCAGTTCTTCGCCCTCCCCGAAGTCTTCTGCTTGCTTGTCCTTCTTCTTCTTTTGCTTTTTTCGCATCATAGCCATTAGTCCACCGGCGGGAAATTCCTCCTCGGCGTCTGCCTCAGCTAGAGCGTCCTGCGTTTCCGATGTAGCAGGAGGATCAGGTGTCTCTCCGAGCTCTGACTCCCAGTCATCGTTCTTCTTATTGTTCTTATTTTTAGGCGCCATTGCGAGTTTGTTGTCGACGTATGTGATTCGTGAAAATGTGTTGACCTCTGCGGATGTGGCGTGGCTCGCGGGCGCTCGCCTGCCGCAAAGTCGAAAGACCGCGTCGTGGCTATCGTTCACTTTCAAGAGACTGGGTCTTGGCGACTATGTGTCGCGGGCAGTATGGTGGGCGATTTCCGCTCTGGCACAAAGGATGTGGATTTATTGTTCGTTTGAAGTTGCGGGGTATGTTCAAGAATCAAAATGTGCGGGTGCTGATTACAGTAGTTCTATCGCCCGCAATCAGTGCGCTACTGTTACTTTCTAAGCGAGGTTGCCCCTCCCCCTATTTGTGACTTCCAAATCGAAAGTAGATCTTGTTTCTGAGTCACAATTGGGCGCCCTACTGATTTGAGACTTTAAGTGACTCATTGGTATCGTCTGATTCATCTGAAATTTGATCTAGACAGGCCTAAACGGATGTGCGGTTGTTCGATCGCATGTGGGGCAAAACCGAGCGTCACGATAATCGAAAGTAATTTTACACATCTTAGCCACCATCTCAGAAGAGCGACGTAGAAGAGTACCATCTCGTGAGCCCCAGCGTCCAGCATTCTAAAAGGCAGGCCTAAGGAAATTCTCAAGGTCTATGTATGCTTGCTCCACATGCGTCGCTGCATCACCATCCCCGCCTGTAGGCTTGTGATGCATCGCTTGTTGCAGCTCAAGAAATTTGGAAAATATTCGGATCGATTTCTCGTCAGTCTTATCAAGGCATAAAAGCTTCTCTAAACTCCTCTCAACAAGACAACTCCTTAGGATATCGCCATTCACATGCATCATCAATTTCGGTGATGTTCGAGGTTCTGATGGAGCTTCATCCTCCTTATAGGTGAGTCCGCATACTATTGGTGAGCGTATCGCGAGATCAATAAGAAATCTCAGGTACTTCCATTCCGAGAGATCCAAAATAGTGTGGAGGCTCAAAGACCCATCAATCGACAAGCCGAACCAATCAAGGTAATTCGAGACATTTTCCCTTCTGTAGCCATTGTTTTCCGCAGTGGTGCCTTCTCTACCTACTCTACTATGTTCCGCCCAGCAAGCATCCCAGACCGGGCGACACCTCCCGGGGCGGAATTTGAGAATGGAGTGAGCAAGCTCAGCCTCGAAAAGTGTCTCGAGAATATCAGCTTTGGTATCTTGGGTAGCCCACAGACCCAAGACAGCGCAATGTTTGTCTGAAACAAGATGGATTGGGCGTCCCGTTGAATTACGCTGCAAAAGAGCGTGGTGTAAAGTGTTACGAGTGACTTGGTCACCATGCGTTCGTGTTATGCATGGTCCTTCGATAGCGTTCACGGTAAATTTCAGTACTTCTAGAGAATGGGAGCTGGTGAGCGCATAGATAGATCCATTATCGTATGTTAGGGCAGTCGCTGGAGAAGGAAGCTCATACTCCGCAACGTGCTTGAACTTTTTCTCCTTGACATCAAGCGTTTCGCAGAGAAGCTTGTTTCCTGAACACCAGAGCAGACCATCCGTGAACCCGGTAACAGAGTATACTGGCGCCGGTTCCGGGAGCTTAAATGTGTAATTGGTCCAGAATGTGATTGTGCGCACATTGTTCACTTCTGTACTGTCAAGTGGCACCTTTTCGCTTTGGTGAGGGGTTTCCGATTTGGTAGATACTATCAAAAGTCGGCCGGAACTCGTTGCAACAATGATGTAATTCCAGGTCTTCTTTTCTTTTGCCAATGACCATTCGAGCAGATGAAATATTCTTTCGTCAGACTTTCCGAGACCAGATATGTTATCGATCCTCTCGGAAGTACCGTGCTCAGAAGGGTTCGAGAGATCTTCGCCTGTGTCAGGATCGATGAAAAGTAACGCAGTTTTTCGATTGACGATTGCGCCCACGACCAGGAGATCCACAGCATGTGAATACAATATGCGCGTCGGAGTTCCTCTTATAGAAATATACCGGGGGACGGGTTTTGCTTGTGTACTGAAAGCAGTGATAAGGAGTTCTGTACCGACAACGAGAAGCAGGCCACCGATAGAGTCGTCAGAAAGGTTGGGTCTCAGTCTCGCTACTGAGGTTATATCCGGCTGCTGGAGTCCTGGCTTCTTGGCGTCGGTCAACCAGACTTCGTTTATGTTCCAACCTCTCTGTATACGCTTGTAGGCAGAGAGTGATGGACCAGAGTGATCGGAGCCCAGAACATAAATCCTCGAATCGCAGCTCACAAAGAATTGTTCCTCCGAACTTGATTGTACGTCTCTCTTGATAACTACTTGGCTGAAACCTAGGCGATCATCTCGGTCACTTGAGATTTGGAGAGTATTCTCGTCGATATTCAATGTAAGTAAATGACCCTTGCGTGTGCCGCACAGCAAAGTGAGAACTCCACTTGATGGATACAACACAGCAATGCTGACAATTGCTTCGTACTTAAGCGAGGCTATACTTATTTCTCGTCGACTTGCGTCATGTAACGCTTGGAATATCAGAATAATTGAGTCGTCACGCACTTCTGCGATGATGGCGCACAGAGCTTGCTCAATCTGGCAAATCGCGAGACTAGTCACCTGAAGGGAATACCTGCCGAGGGTTCGCACATTCGTCATCGGCTCGACGAAGGACACCCCATCATTCTCCATGTCTTCAGGATCTTGTTGCTCAAGCATTTGGAGGTAGTTCGAGCCGTCAATTTCCGTTGTAAACACAACGAGATCGTCGTGTATAATAGCTTTATTGATCTCCTGACCGTGCCCAGCTGGAATCCCGTCGATTATAGCCTCGAGTATCTCGTCCCTCTCATGAATATGGCTTGCAATATGTCAGCTCCTTTATCTTTGATTATGGGTTGTAGCACACCAACACTTTTAGTCCATCCATGAAGACAATTGATCGCTCAGTTACTTGTATGGTGAGCGACCCATGCATCCCTGCCGCGGTAGTCCGATACCTGAGGTCCAATTTCGTGTCAGCCTGGTCAAGATCTGCGACGTTACTAGCATCGCTAGAGAGTCGAAGTACCGCTGAGCGGTCACTTAGTGAGAGCAGAAAAATTGAATCCTCGTCGCCATCTTCAAAAAAGTTAGAATTTGAGCTGAAGACCCAGGCTTCTCCAATAGGAATCTGATAATCCATCTCTAGCCCGAGCTTTGCTTCGAAACCATGCCGAAATTCTGTGATAACCCCTTTCGAGCCTTTTCCCGAGCAAGCAAAGATTCTGCCTGGTTGTGGCCCAAAGTTTCTTTTACGACGGAGACGTTCAAAGTCGTTTGAAGTAATAGAATCCCCAATGACAGAAGTTGTTGTAAAATCAGGAGAGGGAGACCAATTGTGAATTGGTTCCTGCAAACATGGGTCTTTGCGTGCTTGGATCTAATGAAGAATTTAGAGATCAATTGTAGAAATCTCATTTGGATAGGGCTATATCAGAAACTCCAGTGCGAGACGTCATCAAAAAGCCTTGGTCTGCGACTTCGATAGCATTGTATTCCATTTTGTGAAGGGGCAATGGTCATATATTGTCATGATACAGGAGAATGTTGATGTATAAGCCATAGTTGGAACGAGATTTTACACTTACAAAATACGTTCCACCAGAGCATGAATCTCCTCCTGCGATGAGCATATCACCTGTCTGATCTGCTGGGCCTTGGTGATCGAGGATAGCTATTGCTGTATCACAATTGCCTTCCAGCTTGCCGACTGGGATATTGGCCTGAATGAATTCATCGAGCGCATCGTCGATTTCCATGTATCTAACTATGCCATCTTCTCGGACGAGATATATGTCGTCACGATGCACTTTAAACTGTTCTGTTCGTACCGGTCTAGCCCATGCAGTCCATAGCGGAGCACCCCTTCCATGATATAAGGAAGTGGGTCGGTCAACTTTGAAAGTAGTGTCGAAGAACTTCGGGGAGCCTTCGAGAATGCCGTGACAGAAAGCTATGGCGGTTTTGTATACGAGAACGAATGATGACTTAATAGTGAGTGGAATGAGCAAGAGCGGCAGTCGGCGGGCAGGGACTAGCGGATAACCTTTGTGATTTCGGGCGCGAAGTTTTGAAAGATTAGCGCCAGCCTCCCATTCATACATCTGCATCCGTGTCTTGTTTTGCGCAACATAAAGCACAAGCAATATGATGTGCGTATCGTCATCCGGGCTAGGATATAAGAAGTCCATCTTGAGAATGATTCCATGAACAATACAAGTGGTCTGTTGCTCGACATAATGTAGATGAGAACGGTCAGAGTATTCCCGGGACATCACTTCTCTTGGGCAGACTGCATATATGGCAAAAAGATGTTCGGAACAACCCACAGCGATATAGCGAGAGCTTGGATCAACAGCGAGATGCATGCCTGGCTGCAGACTTAATAAAGCTTTGGGAACACGTTGCTTGTTGGAAACAAATTCGAGGTCGCCAGATTTGGACTGACGCAGCATCAAAAAGACAGAGTCTCCGGTGTCCAATTGTAGGACGATGAACCTGGACGAGACAGATAATCAGTTCTAATGACACTAGAGGAATTGACCCGTAGGGTACTACTTGAATGTGGTAGAACAACAATGAAAAGAAATAAAACAAGAGGATGAAAGGTAAAGAAGAACAACAGACATGCCGAGAATCCCAGAAAAGTCCCGAATAAAGACGAATAGACTCGAGATTGGTCTTACTGTGGGGGCAAAATATTTCGCTCATGCTGATCTCTGCGGAAATGTTCATCGGCGTCCATGGGTAAATCACCATTCTCATCCTTGAGCAGGGTGCTGGTGAAGTCCATTTGATCTTTTTGAAACGCTTTCACTGATCCAAGAACTCGAGCATTTCGAATGCGAGCTCCAAAGCTCTCTTTTCGGATGACGTCCCGCAGTTGCATGTCCGGCCTCAGCTCTCTGATTTGAACAAAATCGTCCTATGAGAGTTAGCTTAAGATTTGAAAGCAGTGTTGTCAGAGGACGAGTGCTGTTAGCCCCTCCAAAATTTGACCTGGCAAGCAGTAATAGGAGTGACAGCAGACCAGAGGTTTCGAATGACCATACAGAGAAATACAAAGTGTAAACTCATGGAGAGATATGAAGACTTCTCACCCCGATGAACGCAACATCGTTTTTGTCTAGACTTCTAAGCGATGCTGGAAGAATCCAATGAACCAATGGGCTCCGAACAATAGTCTGTGTCAGAAGTCCACAAGAAGGGGCTTCTTCGAGATCCAGGCCACCTATCTTTGCCTCTTGATCTTCCTTGTCATAGTGTCGTAAAGCTGCGTTGACATCGAGCGTTTGGGTTGTGTATTGCCCGTTGATCAGTCTATATGATTCGAAAGCCATGAGGGCAGGTCAAGTTAAACTGATGCCATGAGGTGCAAATACCCTCAGCTCCAGATGATAACAGTGACACAAAAGTTAGACGGGAAGAAGAGGTCCTGGGTTGGAGACAGCAGATAAAAACAAGTTGAAGGGAGCTCGGTGGTCGAACGAAAGATTCAGAATAGTTGAGTTATAGATGGGTCGCCCGAGCTTTATGATATGATTAGATGTATAGCAGGGGCTGCATGCTCAATGATGATGCTTGCTGTGACTCTGGTTGACCCCGTCAGGGTAGCCGTAGCCTTGGGTTGACAAGACTTCCGTTAAGCCTTGAGCTGGTCAACACCGAACGAACCTGCTGGTTTTTGTTTAAAGCGAAGAAAGTAGTACTTCAGCTTCCCGTAGTCAGTCAAGACCTATATGTCTGAGTCCTCTAGACAGTGTGACGGTAAACACTGCAAGGAGCGGTTGTGGGGGACCTGACGGATCATTTTCCTGTTCGCATATGAATCATGCTGCATGAGAGCAGAGCTTATCCAGATGCGCTAAAGCCGTAGGGGACCGCCTCATCAAGCTTCCTCTCTTCTAACTAGGATTGCCAGATCATTAGACCTGCTCTGACGGCCCTGGACTGCAATGATAGCTATGCTTAGGACTCTCCATCCCAGACATGGAGTTCAATGGAAGAGTTGAAGAGGAAGCCGAGAAGAAACCTGGCAATTCACGTATCCGTCCGGCAGCCACACGCTCGCAACGACACGATGAAAAGATCACCAAGATCCTCGACGCGTGCAAATGGCGAGATCTCGAGGCTTTGAGGACACTGGCAACATCCGAGGGAGGGTTGGTTTCCGATCATGTCCGGCAGCATGCGTGTTCGTGCGACCCAAGGAGAGCTTTGGATCAGGGCTAATCCTCAACTACAGGGCCTCTACTTCTGGGCACTTCAGGCCAGGGCGACGATATACAGCCGTCAGCTGAGGAACGTGAAAACTGGAAGAATCTGCCAAGGCATAGAGATGAGGGTCAAGTACAGCTGGATGTCAACAGGTCTTTTATATACTATCCAAGTGGTGCGTCTTTATCGGCTGCCATGTTCACATACTACACAGACGGACACAGACTGACACCTTTTCTCATAGACCAGTCTATCAAAGATCTCGATCGCCGGAAAGAAGAGCTATCCGACCTCATTACAGAAGTGTTACGCCGCCTGCCTTACCTCTGCTACTTCCAAGGCTATCATGATATATGCCAGGTCTTCCTCCTTGTCCTTGAACCACGAGATCGCGCAGCTGCTGTAGCGCGCCTCTCAGCTCTGCGGATCCGAGACTTCATGTTGCCCACACTCGGTCCAGCAATCGCCCAGTTGCGCCTTATACCTGCCATATTGGATGCTGTAAATCCCAGATTATGTAGCCACCTCTCTCAGACTGAGCCCTACTTCGCCCTGGCTGGAACACTTACGATGTACGCGCACGCTATACAGGAATACGGAGATATCGCACGGTTATTCGACGTTTTTCTTGCTCGTGACGCTGTCTTCTCGATCTACATGTTTGCACAGATCGTGCTCCAGCGCTCGGTTGAGCTTTTCGAAACTCCAGCAGACGAGCCTGACATGCTCTTTACAATCTTGTCTAAACTCCCAGAGCCTCTCAACCTCGAAGCATTGGTGGAGAATACCATCAAGTTATTTGAAAAATGTCCGCCGGAGAGTCTGGGACCTTGGCGCTCAATTTCAAGTTCTAGTGTGGTGAAGACAGCGCGGTGGCCGGACCTAGCAGTAAACCAGTCCTTGGCGGAAGGCGAAATGTACTTCAAAAAACAAAATTTGGAGTTGCAGTGGGTAGATCGAAGGCAGAACCTTCTCAAGGCGCTCAAAAAGTATCGGAGACCAGCTGGGACCATTGGGCTTGCGGTGCTGGTGGGTGGCTTATCGATTTATGTACGCAATTCTTCAGGACTTTCGGGATTTTTGGGGGCGTTATGGAGGTATTGGACTGCCAACCAGGGCTATTAGAGGATATTATTCACAGGACATGTTTTACACAATGTCGTTTCATAGATCTCTTTTTGTAATATGCACATAAAGGATACACCTTCTCATTCGCCAAACGCAGTTTTCAACCCCTCTAAATGCTCCTGTTGTTCATGCGCCAGCTTACCCTCCAGGTCGCCAATAATTGTAAGAATCAATGAATAATTGTTATAGAGGAATCTCTCCCTCTTCCGCGGATCACTAATGCTCTTACTTGTTTTCGTTAGAAAGGCCTCGATCTCACTACGAAGTCTGATCAAGCTTGCGGAAACCGGTTCATCGTCTCCCGCCTCAGTACTCAAAGCCAAAATACCTTGAATGAATTGCCCAAATCGCTGGGTCATGAAGTGAGGAGCGGCCGACTGTTTCGCTGCTTCTGAAGCGGATGGTCGGCGGGTTGAGACGCTGTTTGTGACGGCTCTCACTGAGTCGCAGTGTTGGTCCATGATCATCTGAAATCGGGGCCAGAGGAGCATACTGGTGGCATTAATGTAGCTATCGACGACTGGTATTTTGCGGCGCTGGAGTTCAAATGCAGAATGCTGGTTAAGCCGTACGCATAACAGAAGACCTAAACAGTCGTACGTCTCGTTAGTGAGAGATTTGGTCAAAGTCTGACCTAGGGCAAAGGTCGGCTCAAAAATATAATTGAAAAGGCGTGATATCCTCGGGTATGATAGTGCAGGAGCAAAGAAGGATGTTAGGAAGGAGTACTCCGCCGAAGCATTGTCGACTAGAGCTAGGTTGAAATTTCGAAATGGCAATTCGAGATGATGCGAAGTCTTGTCTTCCTCTGCTAGAAATGATGCCAAAGCGGTTTGATTGGACGTTTTCAGCAGATCAATTCGGCGACCCAGATTAAATGCATCGTGGGGGGGGCCTGAATTCTTGGAGCCTGACATGATAGTAGACTTCCGGCTCCCGTCATCTTGTCCCAAGACATCATTCTTGTCTATTACATGGAGCTTGAGTTTTTCCAGGGCCTTCTCGTAGCGAGTAAATTGATTCAAGAAATACCATCGCATAGTATTCATATAAGCTTGGCCAATCTCTTCTGCGAGTTGCGGGTGATGCTTGTGCAGGAAAGCATAAAGATCCTTATACTTGATGAAATTTTGTTGCTGGATGATTTGAGCATTGATGTTGGGTGATCGTAGAGCTTTGATTTGTTGTACCAAGAAGTCCCGGATCGTTTCTACAGCCTATGAGAGTGTTAGAAAACTACGAAGCAGCAGGAAGTGTCATCGAACCTTCGCGATCAAATTATCTAGCAATGGCTTGAGATCAGTGACACCCTTTACACTGCTATGCTCTTTTGACCTTGTATCTATGGCCCGGGATCGTTTCTCTACCTCCGCCAACGCTCTGACCCAAGCTTCATCTATTGCACCGTCTACTATTTTCCGGACAACGGCTGGCGAGACACTAATTTCTTCAACAATTGGACCTAAACCATTCTCGACCACTCTACGATTCTCTAATCGCAGATTCAGCGCAGTGGATCGTCCTTGCAGAGTTTCAATCTCGGCGGAGACCGCTGCAAGATCATTCTGGAAGCTTGTCAGACTGATCTCGACGGAATTCAGCACATCGTCACAGGCACGTATAGACCGATGCAGATCCTCAAATTTCTGTTTGTCTCTCTCAACTAAATCTATGATCAGCAGAACATAAATCAGATTGTGGGTTTGACGTACATGCTTCAATTGTTAGGGTATTTACAATGCTTTCCTTTTGGTTCAAAAGTTCTGCGCCCATTATTTCTTTCAAGCTTAAACCCTCAAAGTCAAGCTCAGCCCCATTGCCGAAATCTGCGGCATGCTTGGCTGTTCCATCCCCATTCTTTGATTCTAAAGACGTCTTGTCATTCCCTTCGGGGTCCAAAAGCTTTCCTAGTACGTCTAAAGAATTAGGTACGTCTACAGCTGTAATGGACTGTTTGAGACTGGAGCTATTAGGCCGCCGTGACGAAGACAGCAGGGACGTTGTTGAGTCATTGGAGCCCAGAGACAGAGACGAGGACCGCGGAGCAAAAGTTGGCCTGTAAGTCGCAGAAGACGGTGCTAGGTTGCTGCTTTTCCTAGAGGCCGGAGAATAAGACCTCTTTGTTTGGGGAGGTGGAGAAGCAGAGGGGGTTGCAGCAGGCGTTGAATGCCCCGACAAACGATCGAGCCACATATCCTCCTCGAGCTCTCCGTAGCGGTAGCATCAAATCCGGCTTCTTTGCAGTTATATGACTAGCGATATGATCATTTAGAGGCTAGTACTGTCTGGCATGTCAGGCCGCAGGCCATACAAGTTGGCCGAAGTGAAGTGACAAAATACATGCTGATGTTGAAGCTACTCGAGCTTTCCTGAGATATATGCCCTGGAAAAGGTCTAGTCCCATCCGCGGCAGCCCGCTTTAACACGTGAGTAAGCCTCTTAGCCTGTTTTTTGGCGCCCACCGAAGCGAAACAAGCGAATGAAGGTATTTCTTCGAATTCTTCTATCTTGAATTTATTTCCCCGCCGTTAATCCGCAATCGCATCGCATCGCACCCTTCATTTCATTCGGTGGTTGCTCGTCGTCGCCTCTATATCAACAGCCTCCATAGGACCTGCCACCAACACCACCTACGACACTTGTCAAGATGGCGGACGACGCTCAGGTGAGAGACACCCCGCATCACGCCCCACCACTCGTACCCCGTAGGGCGACGCCTGAGTCCTTGCACCCATATCTCTCAGAGCCAAACATCTCAGACAGAAGGCGCTGACTGAACATTGCAATAGCATGAGCATACTTTCGAGTCCGCCGATGCCGGCGCGTCTGCCACCTTCCCAATGCAGTGCTCTGCGTTGAGGAAGAACGGTTTTGTCGTCATTAAGAACCGCCCCTGCAAGATTGTCGATATGTCTACCTCCAAGACTGGTAAGCACGGCCACGCAAAGGTCCATCTTGTCGCCATCGATATCTTCACTGGCAAGAAACTTGAAGAACTTTGCCCATCCACCCACAACATGGATGTTCCCAATGTCTCCCGCAAGGAATACCAGTTGGTGAGGCTAACCACACTGTACTTTGTATGCACACTGGTGCCTGACATGATGTATAGCTCGATGTATCCGACGACGGTTTCCTTTCCTTGATGGCTGATGATGGTGAGACTAAGGATGATGTCAAGGTTCCCGACGGAGAGATTGGAGAGAAGATTGAGAAGCTGTTCACCACTGAAGAGAAGGATACCAGTGAGATCTTTTCACCCTCAAGAAAGATCACGGAACCTGTGCTAATATATCCTTCATAGACGTTATTGTTCTTACTGCTATGGGCGAGCAGGCTGCCATTGAGGCCAAGGAGGCTCCGCGCGGTTGATTTCTCCTACTTCAACACTACGGCGTCGACCTGGTTGTCAGCGACGACATCCCCTCACGTATGCAGTCCGTTCAAACTGAAGGATTCTCTCTCGCAATGAACTTCTTGGAGGGTTCGGTGCCTGCACTATCATGGTCTTCGCGTAGAAAGACACTATCTGGACAATACTATACTGGTTATCTCTCCTGGGCTTTGCACAATTTTATCTCTCCTTGTCACAGTCGTCGATACTACTTGATCATAGTTGGCCGGCGCAAAAAGCGGACTCACGGAGTGTGCCTCCATGTCTCAGTAAAAATCGAACTGGATGTATTTTTTTGAACATCCGCTGTATCGCGTGTACATGGTATCTTGTGATGTTTTTGACCAATGGACCAAATAGCGCACTATCCTATACAAATGTCAAGAGCTTCACTTAGAAAATTGGTGCCGCCTGTCCAGATTAAGCTCGCAAAGTCACGTTCCAGTATCAAATCTGATTCCCATGCGTACATTTCGAAGCATCGCAATTTGAGATAGATACAGAGTTCATAAGCTGGCATAGACTATGATCTCATCATGAGAGTGAGATGCTATTCTGTATGCTAGTCCCCAGTCGCTCAAAATCAGCTGTTCAAGTGCACTGTCGAAAACGCTGACCATAGCACCAAGCCAACCTGAATAGTTTTTTGGTCTCTACCAGCTCCTTTGCAGAGCAGTGTCTAGTTTTTAAGCAGGATTAATCTTCATTATTGGAGGGCAGCTTAGGGTGTTGCTCGGCCAATAAATGTCTCTTTCGGTCTGCCAAGGCCCAAGTATCCAACACAGTCTCAAGCTGCATGACTCCTCTAACCAGCATTTCTAAAGAAATACCAGCGTTCCCAGCTGTGCCGCATCAGCCAATTGAATATTCTGTTCACATGAGGTGGGCTTACCAGCGCGTTCATAGAACGCCCTCGCGTTCTCGGGAAGATCACGACTTGTCCGATAACGCCTGTAAAGCTCACCAGGCCTCTTGATCTCGGCGCCCTCATGCTCCCCAACTGGCTTAGGCTTTTGAAACTCTAAAGCCTGCTGTGGGTCTATAAGTATGGGCACATTCTCTGGATTGTTTAGTGCTTTCGAAGGCAAATCCTTGAGAGGGAAGAGCTCGAGAATCTGTGAAGCCACTGCAAATCGTCAGCACTGTTTGTCAAGAGAGCATGAATAGCTAACTCTTCGGGTCTCGATCATCAATCCATGTTCTCTGGTACCAGTCTAGATAGTCATCGAGCTGCTTCTCATCCATGTTTAACACATCTACATCAGTGACCTTGACTGCATCACCGCTTCTGAGACCTTCTGAAGGTGTTTCGCGCATAAGTCGGCACCACTTTTCCCAGTCCAACTTCAACGTTGTTGGATCAAGATCGTTTTCTGGGACACGTTCAATGTCATCAAATGGATGGCACAATTTGGTTGCAAGAACGATCATACTTATGATCCGGATTTCGGGATATGTTTGAATTTCATGAGCTCTCTTTTGTAAAATTGGGTAGGCGAAGTCAAAATCAAGAAGACCTGCCAGACGACGAACGGCGGGATAGATCTCAACTAATTTACGTTAAGAAGTGCAGTATCTTAGCAGGCGTGAAACCATACCTGGAAGTCCAAGGTTTTCGATATGTCCGAAAATCAATAATGGTGCATTGAGGGGTGGGAATATCATCTCAAAATTAGTATGGTAGAATTCGACCAGCTGTAGTACTGTACGACAGACCATCGACCCTTTCAGTTGCGCCCGAATTTCGAACGCTAGATAGTAATAAGGCGGCAATCGGGTTCGCATATCCTTCGGGATCTCCTTAATCTGGATGACCATTCACTATGTGGCCTTCCTGGAAATGAGACGACTTACTGCTCGATTGTAGACCATCTCGTCCTTCACTGCCCACTGGTAGATCTCCCCTAAGCTGATAGGTAATCTTAGGAGCAACATTCCCAAATAGCACAAGCCCAGTGTCTCAATCAGTTTCGGAAGCCTTTTCTTTAAAACACTTCTCCGAGTGCTTCTGGAAGACACACTCCTGAATTCAGTACTCGCACTATCCATACCTTCGCCCTCACTCTGAGAGCTAAACATCTGAGATCCATACCCACCCCTGTCATCATCCTTTCGAAACTCATTGATTCTCAGACTCCACAGATCCTTCACAACAATCTCTAGCTCTGGAGGAAAGCCTTTAGAGTTGATCAACCAATGACACTGCTTCCACAAAATCAATTGGAAACATTGCAAGTAATGGTCAGAGGCATCACGCCCGCTTAGAACTTTCTCCACTTTTTCTTTCCCTTCACGCTTTCTGCGGGTCTTCTTTCCTTGCACGTTCCAGTCGTCTTCGTCTTGTTGAGTTTGTGTGAAATTCTGATCATCTCAGGAGCGTGTCTCGAACTATGGTGGAAGGAACTAACTGCTTGCTCGTGGCCTCTTTGACAAAACTTCTTGCCATCTTCAATGTAGTACTTTCGAGCCCGGCAACCCTCCTCGGTGCAGGCTTCGCTGCGGTCAAAACGATGATAATCTATGTAAGATGACATGGAAATTACAGTGACATACTACACCATCCTGTCATTATCAAACATGGTTGTTCTTTATCCTTCACGCTCTATATTGAATTACATCGGCATAGCCATGGCGACAGGCCGGGGCCACCGTAGCTTATGTAATGGTTCGCTAAAATCAGCAGCGCCATATTTCGAACCGCACAAAGTCGACCTCGTCTGCTAAATAATCGACAATCATAGCGACGACGTTGAGACCGTAAAGAGTAAGTCATTTTAGATCCTCATACAGAAATTCTGTCCTAATCAAGATGATACTAACTATTTTTCTTTCCAGTGCAGATGTGAGTGCTACAGACCCTTACCACGATTTTTCTCGCGCGCAGTAACAATATCACAACGAGAGGCAAAAAACTAATATCTGCGAATAGCTTTGTCAAGACTCTTACGGGCAAGACCATCACTCTCGAGGTCGAGTCCTCGGATACGATCGATAATGTCAAGTCAAAGATCCAGGATAAGGAGGGTATCCCCCCGGACCAGCAGCGCCTGATTTTCGCTGGGAAGCAACTTGAGGATGGGCGTACTCTCTCCGACTATAACATCCAGAAAGTAAGAGGATTATTTTAAGATTCAAAGGACTTGAAGCCTCGATTTGGAAGACTGGCTGAGCAGAGAAACCTGTCATAAGAAACATCACTGATTTTGTGGTTGCTAGGAATCGACTCTCCACCTTGTCCTACGTCTCCGTGGTGGTATCATCGAGCCGTCTTTAAAAGCTCTTGCCTCGAAGTTTAACTGCGATAAGATGATCTGCCGAAAGTGCTACGTACGTTTCTCGAACATCATCAAATCGCCCCCCAAAAAGACTAACACTTATTTTATAGGCTCGCCTGCCACCCCGTGCCACCAACTGCAGAAAGAAGAAATGTGGACACACCAACCAGCTCCGACCTAAGAAGAAGCTCAAGTAGACTGCTCGCTCTTTTGGCGTTTCGGTTTGGCTGAGGAGAGGATGTGGGTCAATGAACAAATGTGTTGTTTGCATGCAA
Organism: Proliferodiscus dingleyae; assembly: GCA_003988795.1. Lineage (NCBI taxonomy): Eukaryota > Fungi > Ascomycota > Leotiomycetes > Helotiales > Lachnaceae > Proliferodiscus > Proliferodiscus dingleyae. The sequence continues at coordinate 289,770 of QYAK01000025.1, forward strand.
GGCTTGCCTGTATTTCCTGACGTTAGCACCCGAGGCATGCAATACACCGGTATTAAGAATCATATAGTGACCATCTCTCATGATTTTTGCAAATATGGTCATGCTGTCACATTGTGATATGAAGTTGATGACTATGTAGGAAAGTAATAAGGGTTACTACGATGTTTCGTGCCTTATAATCACTTTCATTCCCAATCCAGCCATGAAACCTGGGTTTGATGTTGCGCACACTATCTATCCACTATCGATGGGTTTGGCTTACCTGACTCAAAGAGAAATTGTGTTACTCTAGGCCGCTCTCTCAAATTCCGAACAAAGTGAGATCTGACACCTAGCTTGAGTCGCATTCACCCTATTAAAGAATCCTAATGAGTCCATAGCGTACGCCAAAGTTTCAATTACTCACCGTCGAACGTCACACTTAGCGCGGGAACCATGTAGTTTTATCTAAAAGCACCGGCTATGTCAATATGGTACAAATCTCATGCAAAATCAGTCCGCCCAGATTCCATGAAATAAATTGAACATTGAAGATAGCTTGTTTTAAAAATTATTCACGCAGTGATAGACTGAAATGCGAAAGCATTTTGGGTAGAGAATTGACGTAGTGTCGCAATTGTCGGTGGCACACTACCTTACTCAAGCAAGGCTTGAAGCGGAAATGCGGGCAAGGGCCACGCACGGGACAGCTTTCGCATAGCTAAGCTCAGCTTTCAACCCAAACTACATAACTCAACAGTCCAGTAATTGCACCCAAGATGTCTGGAGCGGGATATGATGTAGTCGTGGACGTCGATGAAGAGGTAAAATTGACTTAAAGACAGTCACAATGGTCTCCTCAGCTAATTCCAGCGCCAGGGTGATCTCGGACACACTGACCTACAAGAGGATCTCGAATTCCACTCGTCCAACTTCAATACCGACCAGTCCACAGGTGGCAGAAAGCTTCCAGGCGCTTCCTCTAGTCTACCTGCTCCAGTAACAGCCGGCAGCGGCTCTTCGAAACGCTTCCTCTGGTCCCTATCGTTCTACGCGCAATTCTTTGACGTAGACACGACGTCTGTGCTATCGAGATGCTGGGCAGCACTATACCCGCGTGCAAACTTTCTTGATATCTTAGAAGGAAATCCGGATCTTTATGGGCCTATCTGGATTGCGACTACCGTTATTTTCATCCTATTCTTAGGAGGAACCATCAATAGTTATCTAGCGTCAACCGGAAACGCGCATTTTGTGTACGATTTCAAGTTGCTGAGTGGTATAGAATCTATTTTATGAGGACGTAGAAAATTCTACTAATACTTTGATAGGGGCTGCGGGTCTAGTATATGGTTACACGCTTGTCATCCCTGTTGCGCTCTTCCTCGCCCTGAAATACTTCGGAAGCGAATCTGCTAATCTGCTCGAATGCTGGGCTTTATACGGCTACTCGAATATTGTATGGATCCCTGTAGCTCTGATTTCGTGGTCGCCCATTTCGCTCCTCAACTATGTTTTCGTGGCGGTCGGATTGGGTCTTAGTGTGGCGTTTTTGCTGCGCAATCTCTACCCCGTCTTAAGTGCAACCGACAAGCAGACCAGTAAGGTGCTATTGATGTTGGTCGTTTGTCTTCATGCGGGCCTGGCTATTGCGATCAAGATTCTTTTCTTTGCGCATGGTAGTCCTGCTAAGAAGGATCCGCCAATGGAAGATACTCCAACAGCAGGAGATGATCCAGTAGCAAGATTCTTAACATTCTAAGACCCGTGTGGCAGGACGCGAGATTTATTGTGGTTAGCATTCCTGTCTGATCGTTGACAGGAGTTTGTGATTGCATGAGGCGTCAGCAGTGTAATGTACAATAGTCTATATTATAGAACCTCAAAACCATCATTGGGATTGCCTCAATTGCTTATCATTCTGTGAAATCCCAACCTTCTATCAACTCCTCCCACCATTCCGAGCACCTCCATTTGTCTCCCAATCCAGCCAACTTCCTTTGTACTCGTTCACATTACTCCAACCGCCCTGCCTCGCCAGCTCCGCAGCAGCATGACTCCTCACGCCCGCCCTGCAAAAGAAAACAACTTCGACATCTTTTTCTGGTCGCTCAAATCCATATCTATCCTCAAACTCCTCTGGAGATATATACCAGCTGTCGGGTTGGCTGGTTACAGGCACATTGAGAGAATTGGGAATAGTTCCCGTGGACTGGAGTTCGGCAGGCTCGCGAGTGTCGATTAGAATGCGGGACGGGGACGGGTTTTCAGAGAGCGATTTGACCTGGGGGCACGTCAGAAGGGTTAGGTGGGTAATGGGGAGGCAATGATACATCTTCGAAAGTGTAGGCTTTGTTTAAAGGAGGGGTATCTTGGGAAAGGCGTCTAAGTTGTGATGTATGAAACGCAGCAGGTGTTGTGATGAGCTTGGGATTCAACAAAGGCCCTGTACGGCATGGTACTCTTTGAGTCGAGAACCTCGAAGCCCGTAGGCATAGAGAAGCCGTAATGCGCAAGGTCGACATTTCGATTGGGTAGTCGAGTCGAGTTGTTTGCAATTGTTGCTTACAGACCGACCCGACCCCGGATTTAAAGCAATCCTTGTTCCAGATGTCGTCAGCCACAGAAAATGCTGGCAACTTAGAATTTACAGAAGCTAAAAGCCAACAATCACGAGAAAATAAGAATCTTTTGTTTCCTGAACCCCTAAAGAATACAAATGTATATTTTCATTGACTTCGATAACAATTTTGCAGTCATATGATTCAAAAGCTTATGTGAGCATTACATCTTTAGAGCGGGATCGTAATATGTCCTGTCACGCTTCTTTATCAAAATATGAAAACCCTCGTTGTAAGCATGTATCTTCCAGCTTCCCCCACCACACTGTTTCTATTATTTTCTCAATAGCCTTCCAATATCTCAGCGACGGCTTAGCTAGCGAGCAATTAGGTCTCCTGCTCGCCGTCAACAATTACACCAGTGAAGCAGCGCAGGGCAGGGCATGATACACAAAGAAGCGGTAAAGCGAATTGGCAAACGGGAGAGCGCAATTGGTGACCGAGCAGCTACCGCTTTTGTGTGCGATACACCATGCAATGCCAGCCCATTGGCCTGTCTGTGTCGGAGAAGGGACGTACCGAGTGAACATCCACACGCCATTTGGATGCGATGCGACTCGGGCTCGGGCTGGCCTTAGCGACCAATTTCCTTCTCACTATCTGAGATGACCCTAGCAATTCTCCGCCTCTCCCCTGGTTTTCTGCACCGTTGCCTTCTCCTCCACCTCTTCTTCTTCTTCTTCCTCCACCTCCTCGCCTCTTCTTCTCGTGGAATTATTGTACCCAGGACGATACAGTCCTGTCCGTGGATCTACAATCTTGTAGGGCATCTGCAATTGGCGCAGACGCCTCTCTAGTGCTGATAGGATCCCTAGTCGAGCGGCGTGGTATCACAAACCATGACGATGGCAGCGACAATACGAAACGCAAGCTTTGCCTTCCCTCTAGCAGATGCAAATACCGCGCAAATCGTGAGCCATGGTCAGATCGAGGGTGTTTTGTCCACAATCTCAGAGCTTAGCGGCTGGTCAATTGTCTTGACCATCCTGGCTATTTGTGTCGCATACGATCAACGTAAACATCTCCCTCAACCATTCCCAACGTATCTGAATCATACTGATCTCACTACAGTCAGCTATTTATGGCAGAAAGGATCCATCGAAGGCCCGTCATGGAAAGCTCCATTCACTGGGCCCTTTCTTCAGTCTATGAACCCAAGGTGGGAGGAATATATGTGGAAATGGGCCAGTGGTCCCCTCAGCTGTGTCTCTGTCTTCCACAAGTATGAGGATCATTTCCCTAAAACATACAGTCTCAATCGCTGATTTGTCCTCAGATTCGTCGTCATTGCTTCTGATCGTGATCTGTCCCGCAAGATTTTCAATTCTCCCATGTTCGCTAAGCCGTGTGTGGTGGACGTTGCACACAAGCTACTTGGTGCAACTAACTGGGTCTTCTTGGATGGAAAGGCACATGTCGACTTTCGGAAGGGCCTCAACGGCTTATTCACTCGCAAAGCATTGGACGGCTATCTACCTGGCCAAGAAGACGTGCTCGACAGATACATGGATCGATTCGTGGAGATAACGGAGAATGCTGGAAACAAACCCGTGCCGTTCATGACAACTTTCAGGGAGTATATTACAGCTGTCTCATGCCGAACCTTTGTTGGCCATTACCTACCCGATGAAGACGTCAAGCAGATCGCCGATGACTATTTCCACGTCACTGAAGCCATGGAGCTTGTGAACTTTCCAATTATCATCCCGTTTACACGGACGTGGTATGGCAAGAAAGCAGCCGATATGGTCATGGAGAAATTCGCAAAATGTGCCGCCAAGAGCAAAGTACGGATGGCTGCAGGAGGTGAAATTACATGCATTATGGATGGGTGGATTAAAGCCATGCTTGATTGTGCCGAGTACAGAGAACGTCAAGAAAAGGGCCTCTCCATGGAAGGGGTTGAGAAACCGCCTCAGATGCTTCGTGTGTTCACGGACTATGAGATAGCTCAGACCGTGTTCACCTTTTTGTTTGCTTCGCAAGATGCCACCAGCAGCGCTACTACCTGGCTCTTCCAAACCATGGCACAACGCCCAGATGTTCTGGACAGGATACGTGAAGAAAATTTGCGTATCAGGGGTGGTGATAAGAATATGCGAGGATCAATGGACCTCATTGATCGGATGCCTTACACTCGTGCTGCGGTTAGAGAGTTACTAAGATACCGTCCTCCAGTCATCATGGTCCCCTATCTTGCCAAAAAGGCTTTCCCAATCACTGACACTTACACCGTTCCTAAGGGTAAGTGTTCTTTCTTGTCTTGATTCATTGACTCAGCTTATAAGTTTTCTAGGCGCAATGATTATTCCTTCAGTCTACCCGGCCCTACGTGACCCTGAAGTTTATGACAGTCCTGATGTATATGACCCCGAGCGATACTTCACGGGTGACGCAGAGGTCAAGGGAGCAAAGAACTTCTTGGTGTTTGGAACTGGGCCTCATTACTGCCTTGGACAAGTATATGCGCAATATAACTTGGCTCTTATGATTGGAAAGGCCTCAATGCATCTTGACTGGGTCCATCACCCGACCCCCATCTCGGAAGAGATCCAGGTCTTTGCTACCATATTCCCAAAGGTGAGAAGAAATTGCTTTGTCGCAACCGAGCATAGCTGAGATATTCTAGGACCACTGCCCGATGACCTTCACAGAGCGTACAGCATGATGCATCATTTTTCTCCTCAGCATCCTCGGCGTCCGATCATTCGCGGTGAAAACTTGGACTATCCTCAGTTCTAATATGTACATACGTCGTTAGTGTTGAGCGTTTACCTGCATAGGGTGGCTTTTCATGTGTTCAGATCGTCGGGCCTTTAGGGGCGATCAAGTAATATTATCTGTGCTGTAATTCAAACGTAAATAGCAAAACTGGAGAAGATAGATCATTCCAAGTTACTTTACACTACTTAGGAGGGGCTAGACAGGCATCAATAGCATGATGGTTGGACGCGTCTCTCGTCAGTGTCTGGAGCTGTGGGTTGAAGGGCGTGCTAGAAGGCAACAGCGGCGGCTATCCAATTGGTCAGCATGGTATTTCAACATGAGAAGACGACCGACTTCTGAACCTTTTTGATTGCACGTCAATCTGGCAACGCGAGGATGAAAGTCGCACCTAAGTGTTTGCAAGTAGAAACCCTTAGTCACAACAACGTCAGAGGTGAAGTGGGCAATTATTTAAATTGGGGATGCTGACTGGTCAATTGGTTCAAGGCAAAGGTTCTTGGCATATTGTTATCCCAAACGTTTATAGTGAAGCCAATAGCTTCTTCAAACTCCTAATGCGCCCTTTGCTTGCTTCATTAGTAGCTTCGTTGCTGGCGGAGCTAACCGAGAGATGTGACTCTTCGGACGGCAGAATAAGACGCCATGAGTGGATGAAGGACGATGTATGAGTGAAGATGAGTAGTAGGCCCAGGGATAGTAACGTCTTGTAGTTATGACGCATTCACTATTGAGTTTCGTCTGCTCTGCTTTGACTAGCAAGCTCACAAATACTTGTACCGGCCGCGGCGTTCGAATTCGATAACCCTGGCTCTACGTTCCCTCCATTATTCGAACTCCGATATCACAGCATGTCTTACGGAGTCAACAGGCAGCCCCAAGAACTTATGAAAAAGCTTCGTGTACATCAGCACAAATTATGGCTGTTGCGCAATTCAGTCCCACTTTCATTACATGATATCGTTGTCTCGACTTTACAATTCAGGCACCAGAAGTATAGGGAAGAGGAAGCCCGCCGAGTCGTAAGCCACCCTCGGCGTGCCTCACCGGTTCCGCAAACGGATACGGCGTGTGATGTACAGTAGCAACACAACGAGCAAAGCCACCACCTCACAAGGTGTTTCGACTTGGCGGGCGCACTTCTTTGGGTCACATTTACGCAACATTCGCTTAGTCTTGGGAATGCTTGTTTTTCTACTTAGCCACGCCAGGCTGGCTGAGACTCGTGCTGCACAGTTCCAATCAGGAATCGGGAACCCTGTGAAAGAGGCAGAAAGCGATGTTTCTATAGTCAGCAATTTCAAGCCCACTTTTGTGCCTCATTAGACAAGGAGGCCTGAGTCATCCGGTCGGACAGTTATGAAGCAGTGCTTACTATCTCCATTGGGGCGTAGCGTAAGCTTTTGGTGCTCCATCGTTCGGAGTTCGCTTAGCGAACAGGAATAAGGGGCTGTGACTGGGTGCCACACGGGGCCCAAGGCAGGGTTGGAGGCTGAGAGGAGAAGATGTCGGAGTAGATGGTGTGAGAAGACTTACAAATATGATGTGACTCTTACTTGTCCATGAAGTATTTATGAGAGCCTTCGCACCCTCAGGTTAGCACTTTTTGTTTCAGTATCAATATCTATCTCCAAAAGCTTCAACCACAATTAAAGATCAACAAAAGTCTTAAGACAAGACTTCTTCAAAACGAATCTGACTCATACCTCAATCACAATCAACATGCCTGCTGGGTTCCCACATTACTCTCAAAATCGTAGGTTTTCTTTGAGATAGCTTTCAAAGAATTCATCATCTAACAAGAAGTGTTCAGGATTCCCGGACGAGAAACCACCAACGCTCATGCATCCCGCCTCCCCTAAGTCCAAGCACGTCCAGCCGGCGGAGGACTACGACAATCAGTCCGTAGCGAGTACGTCAACCTTCTCTTCGACCGTCGGCCTCATCAAGTCAAAGCTTCCCGTCTCCTACAAGGCCTACAAAGCCCGCAAAGAATCTGAGGCCCAGAAGAAGAGTTCGCCGAGTCTGAAAGACGAGAAATCACGTAAGTGTTAACTTCAAGATTCGACGAACTAGTCAGCAAGCAGATAGCACCGCGAAGTGCCGCTGACTGCCGATGGCTTTTTGAAGAGTTGCAAAGGCTAACCGCTTTGTTTATAGCGAGGGCCAGGACTGCTGAAGCATACGCGATTATTGCGGCGATGAAGTGAATGATCTAATATCATATCTGGAGTGATTTTGGTTGTTTCGCGATTAACCATGATTTGTTTGGAAGAAACAGCGCTCGGCGTTCGGAGTGCTTTGATGGAATAGCAAGATTTGTTGACACAAATGGCGTCTGAGACTGGAGACTTGAGCTCTTGTAGTAGGGAACCGCTTTGGATCTACTGACCTACATATTGAATAACAAATTCAATTCTTAAAAGCTATCGTCTAAATTATCTTTCATAGCTACAACGCTCGGACTGTCTGGAGTGTCGTCGAGACCTGCACCAGCTGTAATAAGCAGGTCCTCGACGATTCTCTTGCTAGCTTCTTGTGCTATCGAGTATAAGCTATTGCATAATAATTGAGCAGATTACCTACCTGGTGTTTGGAGCAGCCTTGACTGGGGTAGATCGAACTGGATAGTCTTCGGTGGGCTCATACCAAGCTCACGGTACACTCCTTCTGCATCTTCATCATCACTGTCACTCTCCCAAGTAATTTCATCCCTGTCTTTTTTGGAAGCCTTTGGCGTTTTCCGCTTTGCTCTTTCTTTACCCGGTGTCTGAACGCTCACTCCAGGCGTCCGTGGCGCGCTGGGCCTATTGTATTGCTGTCTGATGGGCGAACTGAAAATCTCGGCATGGAGTTGAGGTGCGGCAACTGGTGGTGATGACATTGGAGACGTGCTGTCTCTCCACGAAGGCTTGTTGGCTGGCGTATTGACTGTGTTCGTCAGAAGCTCTTTGCGAGTAAGATGGGGGGTAGCTTGGATCCTATAGTTCTTATCGAGAACTCTATGCAGTAGAGGATCACCTCCAGGGCGCTTCTGGGCCGTGGACTGCAGGTATGAAGTCGGATCAAAGGGAGATGATGTAGGAGTCATCGACATATCCGGAATCCTTGATTGGGCGCCCGGCGTCAGAGGTGGATTTTCATCATTATGCTCAGGCTTCTTTTCCGGGCCCTTTAGCTCTTCCTTCAAAGTTTCATACGAAGATGGATATTCGGCGAATCTAGGTACGTCCGACGACGCGCTTCTTGGCCGAGGAGCTCTGGGAGTGCTTCCACTTATATCACCATTGTCTAGTAGAGAGTCATCAGTGTCGTCGTAGCGTTCATGATGTTCCACATCGGCGTTCAAAGTCTCGTCGCCAGGTTGAGATGTCGATGCCGCATATGTGCTTGCATTATCGTGGGACTGGGTGTATGAGAGATCGTCCTCGTCTCCCTCTCGTTCTTCTACTCCAGATAGAGAGACATTGGCGCTGGCCTCGAAGAATTGTTTCCAGAACTACCCCGCAGTCAGCACAAATTCAGTGACGAAAGACTGTCACAACCGACCCTCGATCCGTCCCAGACTGCTTTGGAGTGATCTGCGTACTGCTCGACAATGGGTAAGATGCTCGATGTGACAATTCGATGAGCGCGGCTGAAGTTGTGATCGATTTCTATGTGGACTTAGCGTTTGTTTTCATATTCTCGTAGTGTTTCCGGAAGAACAACCTTGCAGGGTCAGAGTGATGGACTGTTCAAGCTTCTCTAGCTCTTCAGTCAGGGTCAATGGACGTGCAGATGCTGTACTGTTTCGAGAAGTCATTGTGGACAATGGGTAGCTCGACAAGATACTAGAGTTGTGGATGCATTCCTCACCCCCGACCGAACGCGTACCGCACGCGAGGTCAAGTCTACACTAGTTCTACCACCACACGACACGTGCAAGAAAGTCTTGGCGGCTTAAGGCTAATTCGTCCAAAGTCAATTAGGCCGTTTAAATCCGCGGAACGTCCCGCGCCTCCCCGTTCGTATTTCATCCAGCTTTCAATTAAATTTCCTCTTCGCCATGCTGGTGCAGATGCAATGCAACGTCTCTTCTTCCAGCTTAGCCGCTCTCGATACAGATTAGACATGTTGGAGAGCGTATATTTAGTATACCACCTACGTCAAGCTGGCCAGATAGTACCAATTTCAGCTCTCCAAAATCCGCATGGAGCATGCCGGCCCATGTAATGACTCGGCACCTACCCCTCCCCCTATTGGACCTTCCCAACTTCTGCTGTTGTGTGGTCTCGAATCATCTCTTACAGACTGTGGATAACTCCCGTTCTATCGAATTTTGGATGTGTTCCAACGCCACAAAGGTCGTTACTAGCCCTTCTGAGGCAACTTGTGGCGCCTCGTACAACTTGCCGGCGTTGACTTGGTCAAGAGCTGGGTATCAGCGAGTATGTTCTCGTACTATGGTCCAAGGAGGGCATAGGTACTTGATAGCGTGTTCAAGTGAGCAGGGCAGAGGCATGCAGCGCAGCTCGTTGGCTATGGCAACCTCCAGTGACAATCCAGTTCCAGTTCCGGATATTCCTGATCCGTCCTGCTTCTGGAGGAAGTATAGGCAGCGAGATTTTTGGAGATACCTACGAAATAACCTTTACAGGGCTCTTCCTGCACTTTCCAAGCGAATGGGTCCACACAGTGACGAGGAATGCATAGTTGCTTACCCTCATGTTCGTTTTCGGATCTGTACCCCGAGCGTGAACTATTCCTCAGTATAAGTATGATAGTTTCCTTGTGGTGTGACTTGAGATCTCCATATCTTGCTTCTCTCGTTTCTGGCCCTATGCAAGATGTATTTTTCCGGCTGGGCTGCTCAATTTTCGTTAATATCAATTTGCTGCATCTCGGTTTTGGCACAAAACCTCACGGCACCCTCACCCGAGACTTCGGCCGCATGTCAGGCGATTTCACAAGGCTCAGCAGAAACCGCAATCTATCCCGCAGCTGTTGCAAATGCTGACTATCTTGATGCCAAGAACCATTATTGGTCAGCTGCAAATGCTGATCTTACCCCGGCCTGTGTCGTCTTCCCAACCTCTGCAGCTGAAGTGTCTTATGTAGTCAAAACGCTTTTAGAGTATCCAACTGTTCAATTTGCTGTCAAAAGTGGTGGCCACAGTTCGAACGTTGGCTTCTCGAGCGTCAACTGGGGGGTTCTAATATCTTTCAGCCATCTGACATCTACCAATATTTCCGCGGATCATGCTACAGCAGATGTGAGCCCTGGGGCTCGTTGGGAAAATGTTATATCTGCTCTGGAACCTTATGGGAAAGCCGTCGTTGGCGGCCGTTTAGGCATGTTTTTTGTTCAGCTATTGGATCTTGCTAATTGTCTTAGGTGATGTTGGAGTCGCAGGGTTGCTCCTTGGTGGCGGATTAAGTTTTTTGAGCGCTCAGTATGGCTTTGCCTGTGATGGCGTAGTAAATTATGAGGTCGTTCTCGCAGACTCAACCATTGTCAATGCTAATGCGGAGAACAACACCGATTTATTCTGGGCGCTAAAAGGTGGTGGCAACCAATTCGGTAAGGCCAGTGTCAGATTCATTCTGCATCTTGATATTAACAGGGACTAGGAATTGTCACTAAATTTACGCTTAAAACTGTTCCAATCGGCCTGGTGAAGTCCCCAGAGTCCTATTTAAATGTATATCTAACCAGTGCCAGGTCTGGGGAGGGACGCGCACATATGATGTGACACAACTCTCCGCCATCATCAATGCCACACAACACTTCATTGAACACAATGATGACCCCAAAGCGGCGATTATCGTCACACTGGACGTTGCTATCGACACTCTGGCCAGACTCGCGGTCGTGTTCTTTTTCTATGACGGGGCAACTCCACAAGGCACTGTGTTTGATGAGTTCAATTCATTCATCCCCCTGGTCAATAATGTTGCCACGCAGAACTATTCGAGTCTTGTACGCATATAGATCTTTCCATATGGACGCTATTGACCTTATATAGGTAGTGAGCAATAATCAGTATAGCATATACGGTGAGAATACTTCTACCTCTAGACTCCCGATAAAAACTACTATACATGTTGCAGCGCTTCCAGTCTTACCGTCATCTTCAAGATCATCTCTTTTTAGACCGATTCACTGACTCAATTGTTTCTCACCAGGCCTCAGATATCTTTACCGTGTAAGTGTCTCACGGTTTGACTTATGCTGGTTACTAATGTCACAGACGACCACAATCCCAAACCTCCCAGGAACTACTGGTACAGATCTTTACAATGCAATCTACAACAACTGGGCAAATTACATTCTCACCCAAGACACCCTTCTCCCGGGCTTCGTTTTCTCTCTCGCTTATCAACCGCTCCAAACACTTATCGCTAACGCTTCTGTCACTTCCGGCGGCGACACCCTCGCTCTGGACCCGGGAAATGGCGATCGTCTCTGGATTGACCTCCTCGTCTCCTGGGAAACAGCCCTTGGCGACTCTCTCGCTGCCTCAACAGCTCGACAATTGACTGATAGTATAGATGCTTATACGAAGGCGAATTATGGGGGTGTTCAAAACACGAGATATGTAGAGGGAGATTTGGCCTATGAGGAGTATAATCCATTGTTTTTGAATGATGCGATGTATGACCAGAATCCGGCGATGAGTTATGGGGGTAACAGTTACCAGAGATTGAAGGCGATCCAGAAGAGTGTTGACCCAGATGGGTTCTTTTCCAATAGGACTGGTGGCTTCAAATATAATTGAGCTAATAAAGCTCGTCGCGCCGCTAATGTTCTCAAAGTTCGAGGGGATTACATAAAAAACTTCGTCAGTTGCAGTTCCCATGTCTTCAGCATGATCTGTCAGATCCACAAATCGAGCTTAGACGTCGATATCTCAAAGCATCTTCCGACTAGTATCAATTCAACATCTTGCCTCGCAGCTTCTTATCATTCAGGCGAGGTTATTTCTCAATTGCATCATTTATTTGCTCTCACCCTGCGTCACCGTGACCTTCCATTCTCGGTTCTATACCAACATTTCCCCTTCACTTTTCGCTATTGACTTAAGTAGCACTGACCATCCCTTGTAATAACATCAATAATCCATAGGCTCCTGGATCCGGAACACCCCTCGTAGTAGCCTCGTCTAGATAACTACTCCTTCCTAACTTTGCCTCTAGCAGCTTCGTACTTTCTACTCCGTTCTCCGCTTCCGCCAATGCCTGCTTAACATCCCCGCTATTTTTCAGCGTCTCCACAAACGGAATCAGACAATCTAAACACGTCCTGTCCCCCAACCTCGCTCTGGTGTATTCTAACAAATTATCCAGGGATCCTTGCAGAGCATCTGCAAATGCCGGTGCATCCCACAGATTCTGCGCGAGGGACGATAAGAATATGCAGTACAATGCACCGGATGTGCCCCCCATATTGACTTCCAGATCATCAACTAATTCACGAAGTGTTGAAGGAAGTTGAGAGAGATCGGACTTGCAGATGAAAGACAAGACTTGTTTAGCACCGTCACACAGAGTGTAGCCGCAATCGCCGTCACCCACTATAGTATCGTATTCCGTGATTGTGGGCTCAGCTTTGATGACACTTTTGCAGCCTTCTGTGATAATCTTGCGGACTTGCAAGTCGGAAAATTGTATGTTGGATGAACCATTAAACTCTTTGAGGGGGCAGACTTGACCAATTGTGTGCGCAAGAGGATTTGATGGCTCTGGCTGAGGACTTAGAAAATTTGCAGGGACAGGACAAAGGGAGATAGCCCAGCCTCGAGATTTGGACTCATTATCGATGACTGTGGAGTGAGAGATGTGTGAGGGAAGATCCTTTTTAGCTGAAAATGTTAGAAAATGGAGCGTACTGGACCATTTTTAGACCCACTGAAGTATTCTGATATCTCATGGGCCAAGATGTTACTTTCCAGACGAGACAAGCCATTGATATCCACGTAGTGGACGGAGTGAACCATGGGACCCACCGTGGCCGGTGCTGAACTCAGGAGTTGATCTAGATCTCTGTGAATTGCAAGCTTTGCTGAATTAAACTCAGCAATCTCAGCTGTACGGACGATAGGCAAGCCATTCGCGGATTTGGTGTCGTGGAACATTGAGTTCGTCTTAGCTGTTGACTTGGTGAAATGCTCCAGAAGCTGCTGAACTTTGTTGAAAGATGACCCGGAAGAGATTAGCTTTGATTTGCTGCCAATAGTCAAGAACTTACTTTGTCTCGCTGTCGACTGAAGCCAGTATGGAAAGAATATGGTCCATTTCCAATTCTCCATCCACTGAAATTTCCACAAAGGCGGGGTGTCTCTTGAGATCCTGCTGAGTGCTTGCTCGGGCAATGACGATTCCATTTTCTGTTGGGAAACCACCATCTTCCAAGACCTTGATAAGGTCCTTTGCAGAAGTACTTGCTTTCCCAGGTTGCTCAGAAACAAACGCCGTTACATGTGACTCGCTCAAAATCTTGCTAGAGAAATTTCCCACATTGCCAATGGTAGCAATCAGAACATTTTCACTTTTTGCAAATGCTGTATCGACATTTACTACTTGCTCGTCGCCAATCTCTACAGCCTTTATAGAAGGCCGTATCAAATGAAACAGCTTGCTCCATCTGTTTGCATGCCCGAGCTTAAGCTGCGAAGGAGTGTAAGGGAGGGTTTGTCCGACTGCTATCGACATAAGAATACCGTTACTAGTCTCAAGATGAGTGAGTTGCGCGAGAAAGAAAGATGAGTTTCCAGAACTCGTGCCACTTATTTGTGAAGAGCTAGAAAGCTTCCCCACCTTGATCATCACAGGCGGATATCCTAAACGGGACATCCGGCGACTAAATTGAGGGGTACGTCGAAGACAAACTTCTCCCTGAAGAAACACTGGAGCTAATCCTCTTGCCCGGGCATCATTTGCGGAGACTCTCATCAGAGTCCTTTTATGCCTGTATTTTCTGTTTCTCCCACAATTTCTCTGTGCTTCATTCTTGCTCCGAACACATATAGTGGAAGGACCAGAGACTACTGTACCCCGCAACCCCACAGCCCCGCAGAATGGCAACAACAGAAACGCAGACTAGACAGGCTCCTAGAGAGACATTTCACTTCATCAATGAGCCGGCAGACGCAATAAATGAAGCTGCCATCGGACTCACAGAGTATAATCCCTATCTGTCTTATGTCCCCTCACACAAAATCGTGTATAGAAGTGATCTCGATACCTTCCGGAAACGTCATGTAACAACTATTGGTTTCGCGGGAGGCGGTCAGTAAGTCCCTTCTTCGTTGTGCAAATTTTATGAAATTGTTGACTGAAGATCATGAATAGTGAACCGATGTTCTCAGGCTTCGTTGGACCCTCATTCCTCTCTTGCTCTGTCTCTGGCAACATCTTCGCCTCCCCCACCGCTGCCCAGATCTTTGAGGCCATCAAGCTCTGTCAGCCTTCAAATGCCGCCTCAAAAGGAACGTTGATTGTATGTGGAAACTACACCGGGGACATCCTCAATGCAGGACTTGCTATCACGAGAGCTATTGCTGTGGGGTACAAGGTGCGGTTCATACCCATAGGTGATGATGTGGCCGTCGGTAGAAAGAAGGGTGGAAAGGTGGGTAGAAGGGGGCTCAGCGGGCATGTGGTGGGCTTGAAAATTGCCTGTGCACTAGCGGATGCTGGGGAGGAATTGGAGAGAATTGGTGATGTAATGGAGTCTATTGCAAGGAATTCAGGAACTATTGCTGTGGCTTTTGACCGGTAAGTCTGAGCTTCTGAAGTTGGTCGTCACTGACACAGTCAACAGAGTAGCCCTTCCGAATAATATTCTTACGGAAATTCAGACTCTACCACCAGCAACCATTGAGCTTGGTCTAGGCTGTCACGGCGAGCCGGGTCTACGACAGATCTCGCCTGTTCCGAGCCCGGAAGAGCTCACAAAGGAGATGATTTCTCTCCTGGTTGACACCTCTGACACTGATAGAGCGTTTATCCCATTCTCAAGCATAGCCAAGAATGAGGTGATCCTGCTCGTGAACAGCTCTGGAAGTACTTCAGACGAAGTGCTGGCTCGTTTTGCTGAGCTGGCTATTGCGGATTTAGAGAAACGTGGTTTTAGTGTGGTGAGACTGACGCTTGGGCCAATGGTTACCAGCTTGAAACAGAGCGGCTTCGGCTTTACGCTCTGGAAACTACCTGATGCTGATAAGAAAGAAGTGCTGAGCAGAGATGAGGCCTTGGGATATTGGGATCGGAAAGTGGAGACTGTTGCTTGGAGGCAGTGAGTATTCGAGGAACGAAACAAGCGGGGACTCATGCATAGAAATTAGTAGGCCATGAAATCTGTCGCACTGGTACTATATGACTTTGAACGTCGTCAAATATCATGTACAATTTACGTAAGACTGGTACGACCGTGACGACAATACAATAGGGTCGCCGAGGAGGAAGTAGAAATTGGACTAAGGTGTCCGCGCTCCTATAATGAGACTAGGATTGTCCTGTTGGGTAAATCTTAGCTCTTCACCTGAGCTTTGTCTCTCTAGGAGAATACCTGCAAGAGGTCTCGATATGAAGAGTATACAAGGTGGACTCGAGTCTATCCGCCTTAAATAAGGTATGACTCACTTGACTCAACTCATTTGTGGCAGAAGCCATCTCAGTCCTTTGACTGAAAGAATACTGCTCAACGAAAAGCAGGAACAGCAGTGCGAAAGGGTTTATGGACGAAAGGTCTTTATGGACTACATGCGATGGGAATCTGCTGAATTGACTCGAAATACACCATGGAAACAACGCCCGGAGAAGCTTCAAAAGCCCAAGAAAAAAGGTCGGAGAATCAAGTCATACTCCTCCAGGTTAAAATAAACCATCGCTGGTCCTTGTCGATGCAAAGGAATGTTTGGTCTCCTACTTCAGTCAGAACATACTCGTTATGCTGTTCCATCACGACTCTTTCGGTAGCTGGCCTGCGAGGGTGGCTTCATCAGCGACCGCCTAAGGAGAAAAGTCCTTGGATCGACTCACTTCCTGCTCAACTTGTAGACCGTCAACAACTGGTGCAAGCTCGCTGAGAATCTCATATGCCTTCTTATGGTATTCGAGCTGAGCGGCGATCAAATCGGCAAGGTTGCGGAGTGGCTCAGGTGTATCAAGTACCTATATCATCAGCTTGAAGTATGGCAGTGAAACATTTACTCTACTTACATTCTTCATGACGCCAACAGCTTCCTCGGTTTGGCCAACAAATTCATCCTCCGCCTGTTCAATCTCAATGCGAGCCTCCTCAGATGGTTCACCGTCATGTTCGCTGATATTAGAAGCCTTTTGGCCAGGTAATTTCCAGGCAGCGCCCTTAGACTTGGCCTTGGCTGCATCGAGTAGAAGTCTCGAGTTCTCAACACTCTTTCTAGCACGGGTTGCAAACATCAGGTTTGTATTCAGGGTGGTACTCCAGCCAGCAATGAAGCGACTTTGGATTTGTGAATCTTGTGCGAGTCTAGCTTCACCAACTCGCTCCTCTGCAAGAGCATATTTCTCTAGGGCAGTTGAAAGAGGGTCTTCACCCGCACCAGCGTGCTGTTGTTGAAGAAGCTGACTGCTGGCCAAGCTAGCACGAGCAATAGCATGGTTGAAGGTCTTTGGCTGTGGTTTGGCGGACGGAGGAGCAGTGAGGGCGGCTTGAGCCTCCGCGGGAGACGTTGCACTTGATAGGAGGTGGACCTTCTCATTTACTGTGCGGCTGAGATCTGCGAAGCTCTCCTTAAGATTTGCAGGATAATCGTAGGCCTCGTTGGAATATTGAGATCTGCGAAGGATATAGAAATTAGTTCGAGATTTCATAAGCCCTAATTCTTCGCATTTTGGGAAGTAGAGCTTACGTGACCTGGAGCATTTTCTGATGAACCTGTTTCAAGGCATCAACCCGCTTTTCTAGTTCAATGTAATCAGGAGGAAGCTGGGTCTGGAGGACCGCGTGTTAGTTAAAGTATATTGGATCATGGGATGATAGGCGCACCTTGTCCTCAGCTTGGCCCAATTGTTCCTTTACATACTGCTGTGTACGGGCAGCGAACGGTGTGAATGTGGCTCTAGGGAAGGAATGTTAACATCCATCGTATAGCTTCCTCTGCGGGCGATGCCAGGCGAGACATCTTGTTGTGTTGACGATAATGTTTAATAAGCTGGAGGAACATACGAGAAATTCTTGCCAAAGGCTGAGACTTTATCCATTTTAGAGAATGGTAGAGCGGGTGTCTCTGATGAGATGAGAGGAGATGAAAGAACGGAATCTGTTATGTTGGAGAGGGATGTTGTTTCGTTCAGGTTGGGCAAGGCATCGAGATTATGGTATACGGTAGCTCTAATTAGCGCCGTCATAAACCTTTCACGTGATAGAGACATCCCTAAATGTATAATCCTGTAAATAATCAGAAGAGTCTCGAACCTTAAGAGACGGCCATATATACTCGATGTTAATATTACAAAAGTCTATCAGTCCAGCTATCAAGGCCTCAGTGAAGGCATCAACCAAAGCCCTTCAGAATATGGACAGAACTCAGACTTGGTAACGTTATAGGGTAATTTAGTAACCTCGATAGAAATTGAAACTACTAGTGTCCGATCAGTCAGATATCAGAGTTTTACAATTCTAGTCTAGTTGTTCCTTGCCGTCAGCCCACGATGGCTTAATACCACGACAAACTGCCTCAAAGTCGAGGAAGGTCTGCATATCCATATCCGGAGTTGTCCAGAACATTGTCCAACCAGTATTAGACAATTTCCATGTGCCTCGAGACCTCTCAAAGTACCACTTATTGACAACGTTCGTTGATCTTGACCTCCATACAACTCCATCCGGAAAACAAGTTCGTACCATGGCTGTAAACACTGCATCGGCGACGCCCCCCGAACCTTGAGACTTCTTCAAAACAGCAAATTTATCCAGATATGGAACCATCCTCGCCCTGCTTTCGGGGCTGCCGTCATCAGGCACACCAGGAGGCAACTCCCAGGTCAATAAGGCTCCGCCTTCATATTCGCCAGCAATTATCACTCCTGCAATACGGTTATCAACACGTTTGAGGTATTCTTTAACGTCGAGCTTTCGGCCAAATGAATCTTCAATAAGATACACAAGACGAGGAAGATCAATGCATGAATTTGTCAACGAGATTCGCTGTTCCTCAGGCATTGGTGGCTTCCAAGTGGCTAGTCTGGGGTCTGGAATCATTGTGATATGCATCCCATGTTTTGCGAATGTCGTCGGGGTGGTTCTAGTGGTAGTTGTAATGGCCTCTTCGGCCGTCAACGGCTGTGACTGACCTAGGCGACCTGCTGGCAACGAAGAAGAGAAGACTGGCTTGTCTGTAAGTAGATTATGAATCAATGGATTTCGCTGTCGTCGAGTAGCCACACCTCCGGCACGAAAAGGGGTCTCCTTGCCGGCATTTGCGGCCTCATCAGGTGTTGTGAGTAATGCTGATGAGCTCTGAGGTAGGACTGAAAGGACTGATCGGACTAGATTTAGATTTTGAAGATGATGTGAAGTACCGGCACCGAATTTCTTAACTTTAAGCTTGAGTGTTGTCTCTGGTGTGGTCGTCCGTGGGCCGTTGAGTTCTGTCTCGATATCTCTTGGATAAGGGTTGCTTCCACTGAAGGCAGAGTCGCGGTTGTCTGTTGATTGATTTGCAGAAGCAGAGACGTCTACCTCTAATGCTTCAAGCAAGTCTCTTGACGCAGAATCGAATTCTTGTTCCAGATTTAGATAGACGTGATATCCGTTCGGACGGTCAGATGAAGGAATTCCTCCTAATGGATCTAGTATAATAATACGATCAATTGAAACCTCGTTTTGGCGGGATTCCCGACGATTTCTGGCGCTCTGTGGCTCTTCTTCGGGCGAAGTCTCTGACATGAGTCCCGTAAGATTTCTTGTGAGCGCCATCACAGTATCGCCAGCCGCGATAGGAACTGCAGTCTGGATGACGTCGGTGTAGGCTAATGAGGGAACGACTGGAATAACTCCACGTCGCAACGGAGTCATAAGCATTTCGCGGAAGGTAACGTGCGCTTCCGTGGGGAATTTCTTCGTATCTTGGGTTCTAGCACTTTCCTCACGGATACCAATGATGTTGTCCACTAATCTTGCTTCTGAAATCCCGTTTGAATCAATTGCGTTTACAATCCTATTTGCTTGGGTTGTGGCTGTCGCTCTCCAATCTGGCCCCGGCACAAGCCATAGGCCTTCCTCACTGTCATTGCAATCGACGACAACTACACTGATCAATCCCAAGCGTGCAAGTTGTGATAATGTTTTACCGATTCCTTTCAGCGTTTCGTTGTCTAAGGTCTGAGGCGCCCTAATCTTCACAAGGGCAAGGTGTATTTCCGCTCCTATGTATGTCCCCGTCTGTTTCAAAGGATACTGTGAGAACTTCGGGCTCCTCACGACTGAGGCGGGGCCGTAAAATCCCCCTAGATTGACTCCATTCCCTTGTGATAGGGTCTGCTCAGTAGTTGGAGGGGCTTGTGAAGAGTGCTTCAGTAACTTCTTCGGGTTAAATCGCTGTAGGTAGGCTTTTGCATCTCGTTTCGTAGCTGAGGAATGGAGAACAGACATGAAAAAGTCCTATTAGATGTTAGATGACCTATGAGTCTCAGATTCAAGCCCATACCTTTTCCACTGCCCTGGCTGCCTTCTTGGCCTTCTGCTGTTTCGAAAGGTCCTTCACATGCTCTTTTGTTAATTCTGCTCTCAATTGACTTGCAGAAGGGTTTCCTGTGGAATGATTTCGTGTGCCATATGTATGACACGTTCCGAGGCGTCTTTTACCCTTGGCCCAATAATGTACCTACCAGAAATCAACCAAATATTTGCGACTTGGAGGTCGTTGACTCACAGTGTAGTAAGCCAGCTCCTTGCCATTTTTCAGGGCTAAATTCTGCAATATCATTGTGCATATTGAAGATATATCACCAAGATAATATCAGTATACTCAAAGTCTGACGTTTTAATTGCGTCTTTTGTGGTGGGGAGTTATTCCTTGCTCATGTTTTCTGGCCGATGCCGGCGCTAGCTATAGTAAGAGCTCTTATCGATAACTTTCAAGAGAAAATCTAGGTGGGAAGCTAACATCATGAAGTCAACAGGTAGTATAGGATTGCTGAAGCCATTCATAATCTGAGATCATTCAACGAGCCATTACGGACTGAAATTGACCCAGCAAGTAACAGGCATGTCACATGGTTCCAGCTCCTTTTTGTATATTCGAGATCTGTGCTGCCGAATTGGAGCCGACTTCTAACGTATTTATCAGAGCTAGACCCGTCCAATTTCAGTCCGCTTTTAGACGATCTACGCAAGAGTTTATGCTTCGCAAAAGTAACACTGCAGTATTTACAGCTCTACCGGGTCACAATGTCGCCTCAATTAGCTTGGTTGGGCCTCGGCAATATGGGTAGAGTAAGTGGCATCTGGAGTTCTCTGTGTCTAGAAATCTCCACTGACGCTAGTCAAAGGGAATGTGCAAGAATCTTGTTGAAAAAGGCCAACTCGACAAACCTCTTATTATTTTTAACCGTACTGAAAAGCGTGCCTCAGACCTGAGCAAATCGCTAGCCTCTAGTAGGTCAATCGCTGCCTCCAGCATCGACGAAGCTGTCTCAAAAGCGGATATCATCTTCACTTGTGTAAGCAACGACGCAGCGATCAATGATACCATTGACGCTGCTTTAAAGGTCGATGTCAAGGGAAAACTCTTCATAGATTGCTCAACGATTCACCCAGATTCAAGTGAAGGGTTAGCAAAGAAGATTACCAGTGCCGGAGCGGAATTCGTGGCATGCCCAGTGTTTGGAGCTCCAGCTATGGCGGATAATGGCCAACTTGTCTGTGTGCTTGCTGGACCCAAAGCTAGTGTTGATAAGGTCAAGCCTTACTGCAAAGGTGTAATGGGACGAGCCATTATCGACTTTGGTGGCCAAAATGTCGGAAAAGCAACTCTTCTCAAGATCATTGGAAATACCTTCATTCTCAACATGGTTGAGACACTATCAGAGGGTCATGTTCTTGCCGAGAAGTCTGGTCTGGGTAATGACAATCTTCACCAGTTCATCGAGACCATGTTCCCTGGTCCATATACAGCGTATTCGACAAGAATGATGACAGGGGATTACTATAAGCGGGAGGCGCCTCTCTTCGCCGTCGATCTTGCAAGAAAGGATGCTAAACATGCTTTGAATCTAGCTAAGGCTGCTGGCACGCGTATGAAGGACCTAGAGGTCGTAGATGCGCATCTCGAGCAAGTGAAAGAAGAATGTGGTGAGAGAGGCGATATCGCTGGTGTATATGGGGCCGTAAGACAAGAGGCTGGACTGAAGTATCAAAACTAGATGAAGATCAGACATTATAACAAATTTAATGCCAGTCTTGGCAGAAGATGGATAGCTCGAAGTGATTTTCTTTCCGATGTGAGACGGCGACGGCGATAGATTTCTGTCTCGCTTATGTAAGCATGAAGCTCATCCAGCGCTTTTGGCCCAGAACCGAAGATGGAGTGTAACGACTCTCGACAACCCACAACTCAAAGCTTCAGAATACTGCCGCCATGGCAAACGGGTCAGTAGAACATTATCTGATTCATGCTTTAGCCTCCATTCTTTACGATGTCAGCTAACTCGAACCACTGTCCAGCTGGAGTATCATCATCGGTTTGGTGGTAGTCGTCCTTGCGAGCGTTGCAGGATGGTTTCTTTCACCTAAAGGCGAGACACAAACGTATGAACATTTTCAGTTGTTCAGGATTCATATGATTTGAGTTATAGATACCTGCTGATCATCACACAGAGTCTGGCGAAGCTCGTTGATCCTCTCATTTGCAAGCTGCTACATCATGTGGGGTATGTATGCCCTATTACTTCCTCCAGAAAGCCAAATACTGATTCACGATGCCTAATAGCGATTACTTTCCTTGCACAATGGCATCCCCTTATTGTTCCTCGACGCGGAGGTCTGAGAACAGATGCGGTCCACGAGAGTTGAAAGGGTGCGGAGCTACGTTACAAAAGACGGTTACTACATATCCTTGGCGTTGAGGTGTAAGCTGGCCTTCAGGAACTTGAGAGGGCGTGAACAAGCCGTTTATCGACGATTGTCCAATATCAGTAATGGAAATGTACCGTTAATATCACTGATCTGAACGCCTATTCTAGCCTGTTGCAGTAAGACGCACTGGGTCATACATCTGGCCTCTGGAATTAGACTTCAATAGTGAATTGCGAGGATATTGACCTCGATCTACAAGAAATCTTTGGCTCTACGACTACCCTAGTCCTAGTCTACCTCCCCATTCCCTTCCCAATTCCAACATAGCCCATAAAGCCTTTCCATCAGCCGCGACCCCCGAGTCTCCCACCGTATCAACCCCATCCAATCCGACAACCCAAAGTATTCCCCTCCCAACCATCCACCTACTGATAGCACCCACTGCGGCTAAGATCGCCGCAGTCCCGTATCCGCAGTCCAGCAGTATCTTCAATGCCTCAACATTATTTGCAACTACAGCCCAGCCTAAGGACCGTGCTGCAGCGGGAACGTCGTATTCCCATATCACCATGAGTATCGGAAAGAGTTTTGTGGATGAGGACACCAGCAGTGCAGTACTGACGGAGTTTGGCCGAGGATATCGGGGTATCAGATTGAAGAACATAAGGGGGGAGAGTGAGGAGGAGGTCAAGAAGCGGATGGAGAGGTGGAAGGAGAGGGTCGAGAGAGCGCAAAGGATTACTAGAGCATGTTAGGAGCGCTGAGTACAGGTGATTCAGGAAGCATACAGAAAAAGATATATTGAAAGACGATGGGCTGTTGTGTCAGGCGGAGGAAGTTATTGCTGCTAGCTTCGATAACGGAAGCATTCGAGGATGTTTGCTTCTCAATCCGTGCCCAGGTAAGGTAGACGTCGAAGAGAAGGAGAAGGATGCCAAGGCGTATTATTGATGGCTGATCTCTCGGTGAGTATAGTGGATGTGGAGATACTCAAGAATATCATACATCAAACTGATCATGCTCTCTCATCAACGTGTTATGGAGCAAATGCCGGTAGACCTTGGGGAGTCAGCACTGCATTAAGTGATATGATCATTTTCGGGCTTACTTGGGGTTTGATCAGTACCAGATCGATGAAAAGCACCACAAAGTCATGCTCCACATACTTGTCACAGAAACGGCCACAGTTCTTGCAAACCGTGAGGCGCACTCCGTGACCAGTAGAGCGGTCGTCGGCCCCGGAATATTCGGTGTAAAGAGTCTTCACGGGATAGCAGCATTCTATGCAGATTGGCATTGCACGAACTAATTGGTTTCATCGAGGCATTGCGTGCACAGAAAATCTAGCTACGGGCTCAATCTAAATCTCAGGGGAGACGCGTTTTGCCGAAGTTGGCGCGTGCCTGGCGAGCAACGTCAGGATCTCAGCTCCGATTGCTTCACATCTTGTAATAGCAGGAGCCCGAAGTTTCACATCACATTCAGATGTGTCGTAACCTAGCGTGAAATTAAATTAAACAAATTTATACTGCAACTAAGGATTCGATTGTTGTATCGCTACTTTCTTAGAAGTGCTTTAAAGCTATCAGTGAGAAAAAAGGCGTTAAGTGTCGTTTTATTTGCTTAGAGTATCGGGGGTAACCCCAAAGTATGTGTATATACTAGCTCGTGCTAATCATTGTGAGACAATATGAAAAGGCCCGATTTCAAATGATGACTGAAGCTTGGTCATGAAATTGAAGGAATTATGTACACCAATCGTTCTTGCCAATTCGTGCTTTAGGGAATTGTTGCCTGTCGAAATTCATGTTATACCTGTGAATGACTGAAGTTGCTCCCGTCATTCTGCGTAGTGTAGCTTTTGTCTTGCAAAATCTCTTCGCATCGCTCTTATGATGTACCATATATCTTTTGTACTTTCCCACGAGGGCATGAATACCCAGATCACGAAAGGAATCCAGATCCATAGAAAAACAATTCTCACGCATAAAGCCAATGAAGTACTTTGCTGAGAATGTATAACCCGTCCCATAAAGAGGGAATGGGATCAGCTAGCAAACGATTAGGAGCTATCTCAAGTCAGCAGAATTGCTGACATGCTTTCTGGACTCAAAAATACGAACACAACGCCTACTGCAATCATTTCACGTTTCACAGAACTCGAAGATGCGTTGAACTCTTCGGCCGATTTTAAAGTATTATGTTTTCCGTGGCGATTTTGAATCAAGGTGAGGATGATCATGATGATAGTGAGGTCGACTCCTAATCCAAGGACAATTCTAATCCCTCACCCGGGGGCAGTACTTGAAGCTTAGGTACCGCTATGCCAGATTCTGCCCTATTGCAACTAGAGACCGACGTAAAAAAGCGCTCGCGAAGAAAAGAAAGAGTAAGAAAAAATTCTCTATTAACCCCAGGACCTTGTTGGTTTAAAAAACGCGCGACTTAGTAGAGCTTGGACACTTCTTCTTGAGGCTCACTTTGATATCCAACTTTGAGAGTTATCATTAAGCTGTGAATCGAAGGATGGGCCAATACATTCCAGGAACAGAGGACTGTGCACTTTCAGGTCATTGCTGAATGTTGTATGGCCAGGAGCATGGCTCAGTAAGATACCTTACATCTCGGGACTTCTAATGCAGCGGCTTGAAGTTGACAGAAACAAAAATCCGAGCTGGAAGGTGGAGTGGGGTAACCTTTGAATGTGGTCAAAGTCAATGACCAGCAATGTGCTCAATCATCTAGTTTTAGCACATGTCGGGGCTCCGATAGCTATAGAAGAATTATGCACAATGTATCTGGAAGACGCAGCTCCGCTTTACGATTGATAAGGAATAATAGTGTGCAGGAGATGTTGATCCGACTGGACCCAGAAGCTCAAAAGCTTATCGTTTTGAAGAGTGGGGAAGATATTGATGACTTAGAGAACATTATGGGTTTGAACCGGTATTGACTGGCTCTGAGGAATTAAAATGTGTTTTTTAGGCAGAGTCCTAGAAGTCACTGAGAGTCTCTGAAACATAAATTGCGTGTCATTTATTACAATGTTTAAATTCCAGGATTTAACAGGTGCTTCCGGCGAAGATTGCCATCACACTTGTGGGCATGTAGAGAATATTAGCTGACACAATATAGAAAACTACAAACGCTGCTATGGAAAGAATAAGCTTATATTCGGTTCGAGACCAGTTTTGATAGTTATCGACTGTGTAAAGGCTTACCACGACCCTGCGTCACCCCTATACGCCCCGGAACGCTTCGACATCGCCCTTAAATCGATTATACGCCTTATCGAAAAGTGCCGCGCAGTAGATATTCCAGTCGTGTACTCCTCCGTGATCTTTGATACTCCCAACGCCGGAGGGAAGTGGTACACAGAGAAACTTCCCAATGTCTTGTGTTGCTATGATGCTGGAAATCCATTAAGGGAGTTCGCTGAGGGCATAGAGCCAAAAAGGGACGAGGTGATCGTGCTGAAGCAGTATTCGAGTAGTTTTTTTGGTACAAGTTTGAGTAGTTTGTTGGCGAGTCTTGGATGTAACAGCACGATTTTATGTGGGTATTCCACAAGCGGATGTGTTCGTGCGACGGGTACGTTCTTCCCTTTGAAGCTGTCAGGTGAGAGTTTGAAACTGATATTGCAAAGCTCTTGATGCCATGCAACATGGCTTTAGCCCATTTGTGGTCCGAGAGGCATGTGGGGATAGACACCAAGTAGTGAATGACAACAATCTGTTTGATATGGACCATAAATTCGCAGAAGTGGTATTAGAAGAAGAAATGATGGGTATGATAGACGCTTCAAAAGGGACCTCATGAGTATACGGCGAAGCATGCGAAGTAAGTCTCTAGTCAGAGACTTCGCCGTCCATCATGTATTTATTTTTGGAAACTGAAAGGTGCAGGTATGAAATATTCCGTGAGGCCACCTCAATTCTAAGGGGAAGGAAAATGAACAGAGTACATTTCTAAGTTGACAAAGTATATGGTTCCATCGAAGACGAAATGGCCATACGGTTCGCAACGTAGAGAACCCCCGTAGACTACTTCGCGGAGGATAGAAACTCGCTTTCTAAATGAGTTCTAAAGTTGTTGCACGCCTGTCCCTTGGGCACTAGCAGGGAGCAGGATCCCGGAGAGTGCCCTTGAACGAATGATCTTGTCAAAAATGAAATGCATTCTACGATTTGGAAAATAATCTCATTGGAACAATCGCTAACAAGCCTATCTATCATATCATAATGCGCGCTTAAAAGATTAGTAACTTCAAGAAGGATTCAACAAAGCCTCCTCACCGGGGCTATCATAGCAAGCCGGTAGAAGTTAGATATCCAACTCCAAATCCAATGCATCTCCTCTTGATGTCCCGTAAAATAGGATCAACCGTTTAGTCGCCCTTTCCACCTTTGGCTCCAGCAATTGTTCGCCCCCTAATCAGACCCCCGGCATCTTCTCTTAATGTGCTACTATGAGTGGGAGTTCTAGATCGGTTCAATTCAAATCCATCATCGCTGCCAGCACCATCTAACAACTCGATCAAATCTGTCGTATCGGATCTCCCTCCTACTTTAGGAGTTCCGGGAACTCCTTTGGCGGCTAATTTTCTGAAGAATCCCTCAACCGCAGCAGCCGCATTCTCGAGCCCGAGCCCTGAGGGGGTGGCTGTACCAGGGACATTATTCTCACTTGCTGCGCCTTCCGCAATTGCTGCAAGCTCATCGTCGAAACCAAATCCAAACACATCAGACGATTGAATAGAAGTCGATGGAAGAGAATCTATAGTTATGCCAGGGACGTTTTTCCTGGCCCATTTGTTGAGACCGTCTTGACCTGGCCCTGGCTTTCGAACACTCTTCCCCAAAGTGCCCACACCGCCAGGTCCCATCATCCATCCTAATCGACCCGCAGCTTCACCTACGCTTTCGCGGCGCGCACGTGCACCGGGTGTCATTGGTGGGAAGTAGCTTCCTACGGAACCTGTGGTATCAATTGCCTGTGAAGAACGGGGCCCAAGAGGATTTGCTCGACGAGCGGGCGTACTTGAAGCACTGCCAACAGGGTCTGTTGAGGTTTGGGAGATTGTTTGTGATAAATGGCTCAAATCTAATGAGCCACGTGGAGTGGAGATAGTGGAAATCGTTGCCTGACTCTTTCTCCGCCGTGGAGGAAAGTACCCAAGTATTTTGCGGAGCATGCGTACTATTTCCACCGGTTTGGAAGATGGTGAAGAGTCAATCAGAACCCAGCGGACGTGAAACCAGGGATTGCCATCATCTTCGGGACGTTCTGCAGACGTCTCATTTCGTGTTGGTGGCCATGTGTTTCCGTTTGAGAAAGGAGGCTCTTCGATGCTGGGTGTAGGAGCCAAAAGATCCACTCCTTGTGAGTCCTCTGAAGGGGGAGGACAAGGTCTGCCTTTGACGGCGCAAGCATCAACAGGGAGTACCACAGTCTTGCGGATGCCCAGTGAGTCGGTCCACAGCCCATTAGACTTTCTAAATATCTCTCTCGGACAATTGTACCGCAAAACTATCCCCGCAAACGTGTCCTGGGGCTGTACATGATGCAAATACACCAATGCATGTTCGTCTTGCGCGGTTTCGGGCCGCTGTTCATCAATCGATGACCTCCGTTTGTAATTTCCGCTGGTGTCGACCGCTCTGTGTTCCTCATCCCTACCTTCCAATATTCTCCTCATCTTCTTGGCCCTGACTGCAGATTCTCTCTCAATCGTACTTCCCACACCAATGTCACTATCCTTCTTTGCTATGGACTCCAGTTGTTCAGGGCCCCACTGTTTCGCTGGGTTGGTGCGCCTTCTTGCTGTACCCCAGATTGTTCCATTTCCGGAACTTGGCTCTTCTTCTCCTGATACACTGCCCAATACAGTACTGGCGACTTCCTGCAGATTGCTTATCCACCTCATGCTCCAGAGGCCGCTCGTGGTATTCCGGCTACCGCCCCCTCTGTTACTTCTCCCAACTACATCAGGGGCCGCGAGGCCCCCAGCTGAAACTCCATTTCCTGATATACCAGTGCCACTTCTGCTTGGATGCTTTGCAGGTATAGGACTCACAGCACGGCTCCCTGACGGTGTAGATGTTGCGCTCGTGGTCGTGAGCTCCTGATCCTCCAGAGTACCCAACCGCCTGTTTCTGGGCCTGATACTCGAAATTGCTAGCGCATCCCTCGGATGATTTGTCGAGTTGGGAAGTAGATTTGGAGCACTCGACTGGGAGGACGAGGGTATCATGGTTGACTGAGCCGTTCAGGTTGCGCCCCAACAGCGCTCCGTCGTAGACGGTTCGAAGTGTGCATGAGAGCGATTTGCGGATTAGGATTGATCTATACGAGGGTGGGCATTTTCTCTCAATTACAATTGACTGGAGTTTCCCGTATTGCTCGTGATTGAAATAGGGAGCCTGTATGACGATACTGTTGGTGAGGTGCTGTTGAATTGAGTTGCTACGTATGCGCGAGCTGATATGCCGGGTCCAGCGCAGCCTAGATGCCGCTACGGTGGCCAGCAATCCTGGCCAGCGGATACTTCAACTTCAAACCAGCGTCTCTTCCACAATTGCAATTTACACTTGAAAAGAAAAAACAAGTGATTCATTTCAAGCAGATTTAATATAAATATTACAAAACAGAGAATAGGTCGTTATATTTGTTTTACTCATTCCGTTGAAATTGCCTGGATAAAGCGTACAAGCAGCCTCCACAACTCGTTCATTCATCGAGAGCCTATCCTGTCCAGCCATTCCTTATTCTATCTTCATGTTGAAATGATCCCAGTTGGGAATTTGGGAGCACAAATGGCAAACCTTGCTTCTTGGTTGTGGAATATGGCATCCCTGGGGTCGAAGCGGCCTTATCGAATTCCTCGTCAACATCATTCCTTAACGTGTTTCGATATAAAACCCTATTTCGTTGTCTACTTGCCTCTTACTGTACTACAACTATTACAACACAGGAGTTCAAGGCCACATGCACTTCTAGTATATGGATAACGGCGATATCATGATGAGATGGCTTCTTGTGTTGCTCTTACACTACCTAGTCTCAGCTGCAGAGCAAGAACACACGCAACAGCGTTATCGTGAGACTGTGAAATTCGTCCCAAAGCTTTAGTCTCTGATTTTTTTCCACAGCTTTGGGCATTGATTTCGGGCCAGAAACTGTGTACGTTATAATGCTTACTAGAGTGTTCCATCTTCTGAGATCAATTCAGTACAGCTGTATACTTCACCAAGTCCTCTGGCTCAAATTTCATTGCTCTCCGCCCTATACTTGGTAGCGGCGCATACTATCAATACATGAGAGATTCAGAAAGAAGCATTGGTAAGACAGAGTAAGTATCATATACCTTTCGAGTATCATACACTGACCTCGGCCTCACCACAGGAAAGCAAGAGTCTGGTCGGATGGGCAGTGGATGAACCAAGATGAGAGTGGAGTGCTCGTCCCGGTACCCCCATTTCGCTACGACCAGGTCAGCGCGGACAGGCTCTTCAACTCTGCACTGGAGGCTATAGAACATAAACTTGAACCCAAACCTCTCCCGGGATTGACATTTGAGATAGGTGCTGTCACGTATCCAAACACTTTCAACCTTTCCTGCAAGGCGACAGTCGAGGATGCAGTCTACAGATCTGTGACACTCGATAAGAAGGAAGCTCCTTGGCGGTTTTTAGATAGGATTAACGCAGCTCGTCTTGCTTATGGACTGGACTCTTGCGATGCCTTTGAGGTCAGCGGTGCGGATTGCTACGATCAAGGTCGATATCTGGGTCAAGAGATTGTGCTGGTTGAGCGCAATAGGAATAGCCTTTCATTCACCTTCGGCAGAGTGTATGGACCTGATGAAGTCGAATCTGATTACTACGTCCGCATAGATCAGCTTGACTCTGACGAACCTCTCTTAACAGAATCAGATGGCATATGGTTTGATCGAACGGTATACGTGAGTAGTCAATGTCTCGAAATGGTTTTCGTCCAGAAAGCTTTGACTAACGCCTCCATCAGCAACGTTATCTGAGACCAGCAGATGACCGCTACGACCAATTTCGTGAAGCCTTCCATGATTTTATGCAGGCTAGGTTCTTGGAAGAGCGAAATGGAATGTCATTCTTCTGCAGGAAGTTGAGAGCTGTAATTTTCAGCGGGGAAGGAGATCTTTCAGCCTTTGACCAGATCCGCGACATCGTCAGAGACGTCTTGCCGCCCGAGCAACAAATCAAGATCAGGGATAGAATTAATCCTAACTATGTTGGCGCAATTGGTGCAGCAATGCAGGCTAAGTCTTTGGTGCAAAAACCATTGCTGCGCTCGACGACTGTCGATGGCGGAGTGACTTCGACATACCATGCTCGAGCCCGAGCGACCTTACATTATGAATTGTAGGCACTTTTGCAATGAATAATACGATTCAGTCGAAGTATATTGGAAGCCCCATATTCCTATACTCGTGTTTCCCAGCGTTCTCGCAAGAATTTGCAGGTCTTGCCGTGTCGCAGCCGTTCTTTCATCTCGCGTGGGTTTCTTCTCCTGTACTTCAGCTTTGATCTTCTCGGTGTTAAGTTCATCGCATGAGAAGCTGTAATAAGGATTCATCTAAATGTCACGCAGTCCGTCGAAGCCACGAGTAAATCACCACGTGTGTTTCTACAAGTTGAGTAAATCATAAAATTTAGACGAAACTCCGTCCCATGTCCTACCTGATCCAAGAATTTACAAAAAATACTATGATACATAGCCTTATACCAAACTAACTAACAGCTCAGATTCATAATAGCAATCGCTTTTGAGAAAATATCAAGACAAAAACCCAACTCCCCTAGATTGTTTTAAAGATGAGTATAACGCCCACTAGAAGCACCATGAGCACAAGATAGAAGTATGCTCGAGCTATGTTGAAATTCAAAGAGGTCCTTCACCATTCATACCGCTTAAGTCGCCGTTGATGCCGAAGAATTGGAACCTGGACGATCAATTACTAGGAAGTTCAAATAGAGGATTGAACTGGAAAAACTTACCAATCTTCAACGTTCATAGTCATAGGTACCGCCGGTCCTTGCGCAGAAGCATTGCTCAACGAATCTGTCGGGCTATGGCCCTGATCGCCTATCGCGATGTTTGGATCAAGGCCAGCCTGCCACATGCCAGGTTGGGTATGGAAGCCCGCAGCTGGGACTCCAGGATGTAGCATTTGCGTAGGACTGCTATTAACATCTGGCTGGCGCATCCGTTGCGGTAAAGGGCCATTCTGAGGCGGATTCTGCATCTGCTGCGGAGGTATGTTTATATGAGATTGTATTAGGTTAGGATCCACATTGTTGGGATGTGGTTGGGGTGGCGAGAATTGGCTGGCGTGCATGTTTGCTGATCCTTCGGGGAAAAGCTGATCTGGCTGAAAGTTCTCCCATATTGACTGCGAGAGATTGGGTGAGTTTCGAGTTACTAGGTAGAGATCTGGAGGCGTGGCAGGGACGGAAAATGATGGATTGAAGGGAGTAGGGGGTCGTGTTTGAGGTCGAGAATTGGTTCCTCCCATGAACGTATCTTGATTTTGTCTCGCATTAGGCGAGGCGATGGGTGGCGGCATGGGAGCAGAACCATCTCGTCCCGGGGTCTGACTTGGTGTCTGGGGCCTAGATCGTTCATATGATTCCTGGGGAGCCGGTCCGCTATTCACACCGAAGTCGAGCGCCATATCATCATACTTTCGCTTTGCACTCTCGCTCTCATTCTTGATCTGAGCCATACCCTGGGAAAGTCCCTGCGTCATCTTCTTGTGCCGTTTACCAGCAGCTCTTTGCAGCCTCTCCTCCAGAACCTTATTGCCCAAGATGGATTCAAAGAGCGTATAGACCATCTTGGCAACGAGCCACACTCTGGAGACATCTTTCAAGGCGGTCATGCAGATTCGTAAGCGCTCCTGGGTCGTTTGCACCACTGAGGGAATCGGAGACCTCATCTGGTACACGTGCATAATAAGCGCCGAGAACAAGCTGTACACAATGAAAGCTGGGCAGTATCGAAGCTCCTCGTGAGCGCTGAGATTTTCGATGATGGAAGTGATCATTGCAGCCGCTTGAAATGCGATATTCCGAGACGGATAGGCACTCTCCTCAATCGCCCCTCCTCGGCTCGAAGCCGGAGGCATGTGTGCGCGATGTAGTAAGCAAAGTGTGGTGTAATAATTTGAATGAAGCAAGGCCGCCCAAAAATGGTGACGTGGTCCTTCCCAATAGATCTCCTTGGGACAGTTTTGGAGCCAATCCGCTAGAGCCATATCACTATGGGTAAGATCAATCGCATTCTGACGCCGCGCCTTCGATGCCACAGAGTATTGTTGCGAGAGCACTAATCCCATAATTTCACAGAGCTTGACGTATTGCAGGAAGAATTGAACATGTAAAGGGTCCTGTGGATATTCGTTTGGTTCATCTCCATCCACCTCGACGAAGTCTTCTTCTGAAATCATCTCGACGTCGGAATCATCAGTATTGATATGAACCGGGCGGCCTAGAGCAACAGCGACAGACCGATCGCGAGTGAACAATGTCCACCAGATCCGCTTCCAAAGTCTTTTATCCGCAACATTGAGTTGAGAACCTTCGACACTCCGATGCATACCCGAGCCTTGTGCCACAATTGTAGCAACTCTGCTCCAGTAGAACACGTTCTTCGTCACATCCTCAGGGCCCTCCCAATACCATCCCATGAGTACGAGAGCTTGGACAATTGTCACTCGGTCATCTTCGTAATTGGCGTCATAGAGAGCCTTGGCCCGTTTGTAGAATGTGAGTGCTGCTGGCGTGGTTGACCCATTGGCATCCATAAGTTGTGGATTGGTACAAACCCTAGATCCCGCCAGAAGAATAGCCTGTAGCAATAACAACGAAGGCGGATTCTTCGAGTCTCTATACGAGCGCATAAATCGGCTCTTGTTGATGACAGGGACAATTGGTGCTACCCATTTGAAGTATGCGTCGACGAGTTCATCGCAGAGACCTCTTGGAGGAAGTAGAAAGGCTCCTCGTTGATGTAGGATATCGATTTCCACGTTATCTAGGTCCGTCAACCTCGCTCGAGTCCCTCTTACATTTTCCGGCAGAGGATAATGCACTACATCTGCTGCCCCATGTCTGTCATGTACAAGCAAGGTCAGATTGGACGATTCACCGAGATATGCCACTCTGCCCGCTTCCTTGATAGGCGCTCTTGTAAACTTCGGCTTCATGAACTGCACGTACGTGCCCTCGTCCGCGGCCCGCTGTTGATACTGAGCTTCAGTGAGAGACGTTGCCGGTGTTCCATCTTGAGAATTGTATACGGACACGCTGCGTCCGTTCGCTGAAGGAGAGTCATTTCGCGGTGAACGTTCGTCGACGGCATCTCCTCGTTCACTACACTGGTAAGCAGCCGCCCAAGCGACGAGCCACACGACAACATACCTATCCGAATCCTTTGCCTTTCCCGTAGCGGTCTTCTTTCGTTTGGGCGTCGGGATCTTGCATTCGATGGAGAAAGCCACGCAGTTGGTGCACGGCACTCCCAAGCTCGCGGCGTCGCATCGTACCTAAGTTTGTTCGTCAACACTCTGCACCGACTTGGTATCCGGCGGGCGCCATATGGAATCGCAAAACCCGGTGATGTGGAAGCAGGTGCAGGGCAAAGTTTGTAATACCTTTCTTGCATGGCATGTCTGTGGATGAAATGTTTATGCTTAGCAATTATCCCAATTTTTCAGTTGGTGAGACCTCGGTGCCGAGGCACGCACGATCCTGCACCGTGGATACAAAAGGACCTGGATTGCTTCATACCTCACAAGCTCGCGACGCACGTTGTCTATTTCACATCCTGCGTGTCAGCGATATCTGAGGCCCATCAGTACGGCGCGTGCATACCTTCGAAAGCTGGGATGGCCTGGAGTCTGGCTGTTGGGCATGGGATTGGGCTGTGGGGGAGCTGGCTTTGCCTGCGCCGGCTGAGGAGGAGTTGACTCTGTCGCCGACTCCCCATCGTGGCCGTTCGATTGCGGCTGGGCGCTCAAGGCGGTATCCATGATCAGTAGGCGCTATTCATCTGCGGGCGTCTATGCTGCGCTTCGCTGCGATGCGCTGTCGTGGGAGGTCGATTAATATGTCAGGTTATTGAGGCAGGGCTATGGAGTGGGAGTGCTTGAGGTGTTGATCGAGGAAGACGGGTCGGTACGGGCACCTGTAGAACGCCGTTGTGGTTGCTCGAGTTGAAATCCTCAGCTTAAGCGATTGAAAAGGTAAGCAAGCTGATGCTGACGCATCGCAAGGGGGAAAGCTGTGGAAGAGAGTCGAGATTGTTTTTTTCGCTGCTGGTGGTGCAAAGAACGTAGACAGACTCCCAGAACCCGATGCTCGATTCATAAGCCCATGGTCTTCTGTTGCCTGTTTTGTCTGATGGTCGGTGGTCTGGTAAGCTGAGCGGAGGACCACGACCTCGACCTCACCGAGGGACAGTACGTACCGTAGAGGACAGTACTAAAGCCTGTATCCAGCTGTCCTGTGGCTGCCGTTCTTCGGCACAGAAACACTTTGGGTTCTTGGGCAGCTCAATTGCTCACAATATATATTATCACGCAGCAGTCAATGGGACTCGATCTCCTATGGGAGATATCGGGTTGCAAAGCAGTTATGATCCGGGATAGGGCTAGATGTGTTTCGCCAGCATGGGGAGACGGACAGCCCCATCCCCATCCCCAGCCCCAGCCCTACCACGACCACGACCACGACGGACCAGCTTTCCAAGGAAAAGCCGTGCGAGACAAATGTCCAGTTTGGAGTTGGTCTAATGCTGCCAGGGCGACATACATCATCAGGTACAGTACACGGGCATCCTGCTCCTGCTGGTGCTGGTGCAGGTAGAAGCAAACCTCCATGACCGGGCTGGGCCAGTGAGAGCCTTCCATGCGCCGCACCACCACACCTGCCATAGAGCTGAATCGGGCGCTGCTTGCGAATAAAGCCACGCCGTCCCCCGCAATATGACTTTCTGGGGAAATGAAGTCACCTTGCCCCAGACATTCACCAATGCATCATCGTTCTCTTCCACCGCTACAGTACCGTACTGTACTGTACGTACGTACTCTTCCTACATTTTCCGGCCGCCGCCCCGGACTTTGAGCTCAAGTCCAACCCCAATCCCAATCACAACCCCTGACCCCGCAAAGGAGACGGGTAGCACACAACGGATACTTGGGCTTGCAACATGGAGATGTGATGGTCCCTCGCGTTAGATCAGGCGATCATCGACTAGCGCCCGCAGACCTGGCAGTTGCCTCCCTGCCGAGGCACGTTGAGGAAAGGTTGGGTTGTCTAGCAATGGCTCGTGAATCTCCTCATAGCGCTACAGCAAGTGAACATCTGCACAGCACTCCCGGAGATCACATTCTAGTGGGTCATTGTATATATACTGTACAGTTTGTTGACCACATTCTACCCCGTACTCTTCCCACCGCCATTTGCGATTGGTTTCCTCGGGATCGCGTGGTTGGGCCCATTTTTCTCACTCACTACAACGCCTCCTAGTTCCTTTTCTCTCACTAGCTGTGAAGAGTCGTCTTCCACCTCTACTCCAGAGATAAACATCTCACTCACCCCTTCTAAACTCGCCACAAAGACACAGAGTAGACTGGCAATAACGAAGTGACTAATTGTGGACCCAATCTCGAGCCACGAGCCCTCGTCCTTCACGACCCAGAAGAAGTGCAGAGTGAGGAAGTCGGAAATTGCCATCACAATCATGAACAATGCAGATGGCGCGACGCCCAGCCTTTTGTTCAGAATACCTAGATTAGCTGAGATCAAAGCAAATGGTACTAGAAGCTTTAACATCAACAACGCCCCTTGAGAGAAGGGGTCGAAGACTGGAAGCAGTCGGTTAACGCTCTCCAAGCTGAATGACGATACGGACGCGACGTTTCCAGTGCTGAAGAAAGCTGATTGTAGTACCGTGAGGAAGATCAGAGAAACTCGAGCATCTGAGAGTGTGAGAGACCGGAACGGTGAAGACGTCAGGGATGCTGGCATGGCGGCAACTCCATTTGCTGATGAAGTCGACGGCTTTGGTTTCGAATAGACGTAGATGCTATGCTCGAGTCGGACCCAGGTTGTCAGAGCGGCGCAAAATCCAAGGTAAAATAATCCTTCGTACGAGATGGTGAGGATGACGAATATTGGCGCAAATGTCAAGTATATGATCATCAGCCGATGTAAATAATGTTTGTTCGGCGCGAGACGATGAAAAAATGGCATAATCAACGAGAGTACTAAGACAATCCACCCTACAGCTTGATTTCCTCGTGGAAGACCAAGCTTGGCTTGCAGTGAGAGCGTACTGGACCTTGTCACCACCATCGCCAATATGATCAAGCCAATCTGGTTCCAATTAGATTATACTCGCAATGACCTTAATGTGCTTACCTGTACACCAATCAGCGATCGAGACAATCTGCTGTCAGCCGGAGTTATGGAATCGCTTGCAAGCTTTGATCTCGCGAGGAGCCTCTTCTCGAAGATGAGATAGCAAACGCCAAGCCCGGCCATCAGAGCGCCACCGGACATGCTGTAGCATCATCGTTAGCGCACATACGGAGTTAGGTGGAGAGTCCTCACACTAAGTTAACATTCTCTACCTTCATAGCAGGTAGCAATGTGAAGGAGCTCAGAGTCAAACACGACACAACCCATGTGGCTACGAGTGCCTTATTTGTTCTCAAGAAGCTGGTCCCGTAGAACACAGGCCAGAATGCACCAGCGACAAACAAGACTGAAAACACTTCCCGATGCGTATATCCCAATGCCTGATACTATAATTAATTCGGATACGCCTACACGTTCCACAGAAGTACTCACAAGAGATTCTATAGAACCCAAACTAAGAACGCCCTGTGCAATCAATGCAATTATCCCACCATTACTCGTGATGTGGCCAAACAGACTTTTCCTTCCCTCAGCCAATGCCTTCCGCCTCGCATACACCTCCTCCCAGAATCCGACTGGGAAGATGGCATACGCATAATATGTAAGTGGCGATTTTGATACAATAAAAGAAGCGTATAAAATTACAAGAACTGAAGAGAAGAAGATAGTGCCAGAAAATGTTCGAGACGTCTCGGTCTTCCCATGGAGAACATGAAGATCGATGACCGTGGTGAGCGCGAAGGCTATCCAGCCTAAGTATCCGATAGTGATGAGGGCTCGAAGGAAGAGCCAATCGTAGGTCTGAAGGTATCTGAGCCCCTCCAGGCCGAGTTTGACAAGTCCTGCTGTCTCGTGTATGGCTTCTTCATGCTTCCCTTGGTCAATGAGAGCTCTAATCTCGGAAACCCGAGAGTCGACTGAGTGCTTCGGATCACCAAGAGCTTTGAAGGGTCGATATCGAATCTCGGTAGCCATCTTTTCTTCTTCTTTGACTCGATACATCTCCAGAATGCCTCTTGCATTGGCTAGAAATGCCTCTGATTTGACAGCAATGTTGCCAGAGAGGAAAGAAAGTGGCAATTCGCCCACTGAGTTCACCGGGAATGTAAGGCCCACGAGATATGCCATTAGAGCCGCAATGTCAGCTTGTGAGACGTCATGTCTTTGGACATGATCCAGTCCCCAATCCGAAGATAGCTCATCATGACCAGGCGCAATTGTCCCAGAAAAGGTAACAGGTTCCGCTACTCCAGATCCCCAGGCGATCAAAGGTGTCCGTGTGTTGTCTGGATGACCATCTCCATGACTACCCCAATCACTCATCCCATGATCCGCCGTGAAGACAAAGGCCGTTTTGCCATCATTAAAGAAATCCTCCATCACCTTCGTGATCTCTTTAACGCCCTCGTCAACGACTTTGATGTTGTGTAAATACTCCTTCGAATACGGTCTGTAAGAATGACCAGTCGTATCTAAGCCTAGCAAATGCAGAAAAAAGACATTCTTGTCTTGTCGTAACGTGGCAGCGAGCGTCGAGTTCTTAGCAGCCTCTGCGAACAGCGCCTTGACTTTGTCAAAAACCCAAACATCTAGATGCAGAGCATCTTGCGAGAAATCCTCCTCCTCCGCGGCATACATATCAGCTTCCACTCTCCCCGGCACGGCACCCAGCTGGAACATGGGTAGGATGTCCGGACTACCCCAGCTCCATGTATGTCTACTTCTGTTGAAAACGCTGTCGAAGTTCACTGGATTGAGCTTCCATCCCGTAGTAACAGCAGATACATCTTCGTATAACCCCGCGATCAGCGCAACATGTCCGGGTCTCGATTCTGTGGGGACCCGAGTATGCGATACGCCAAAGGTGCCATGTTCAAGGACCCGGGAACGTAAGAAGGGAGCGAGGGGGCGAGGTTCCAGATCTGCGTCCGTTTTAGGGTATGGCTCTGGGAAAGATTGGAAGGCTTTATCTGCTCTCAAGCCATCTCCTAAAAAAGAGATGATATCAGCAACCACATCCTCAATTTGGAAGGATAATATTTACCGACAAAAAGAACCAGACGCTTTGCAGGAGCCTCCACACCCTTCGACCTTGCCACCTCGAATCCGCGCATGCCGGATACAATAGGACTGACAAAGTAGATGTCGAATATTGAGAAGATGTAGACGATATGGAATGCCATTGCAATGGCTAAGAAGCCCCAGCGCTTGACCCGAGCCATTGATAGAAAGTTGTTAACTTATTGTCCTGCTACAAAGGATAGTTCTGTATGGCGCGTCATCAAATGCTGGTTATTCGAGCAATTCGCCAGTTCGCGCAAAATTCTCTTGGTCATCTGAATGCTTCAAAAGAGTGGCGCGTCCATCGAATGGACTGGTGCATAGATAATCATTTGCTGAAAAACACGTCTTCTGATATTTCGCGAAAAGTTGTTGCGTAGAAATTTGGTTGCGCGAATTGACACCCTGAAGTCCTGCCATGTCACTAGGCCCTACATGGGTCTCGACAGATTTAAATTTCTGTCAGCGATTAGGGGTTCAGGGGTAACGAATCAAACTGGGCAATCAATTTACTGGCTCACACGTTTTGGTATCTCAGTCTTAAATTCAACAGGAACAAAAAAAGATATCTAAAGCCCTAAGATACACTGCCAAAAGTGAAAAAATTCGTGGATACTCATACACTCCATAGCGCCCCCAGCTCCGATGTGACAGACGCAATACCAGAACTCCAATCCCGTCCTGTTAATAAACCACTCAAGCTTTCTCTGTTAAAGCTTTGATAACCCGTGCGTAAAATTTCGCGGCTTGTGGCCTTGGGAATGTAATCTCATCAACCAGATACTCGGGGAGCAGGTGTACTAGATCTTTGTCCCTGCCTGGATCGACCTGAGGGACATAGTTACATTGCGCGTCCTCGTAACTGTCGGCTGACTTCTCATTTGCCGTTGCTAATTTGAAGTGAAGGGCTGGATTTTCTTGTCAGCTTGAAACCAAAACGGAGCTCAAGGGCACATACTGCCATTCCGGCCGGTCTGAATGCAGTCGAAGATGTCCTCTTCTGACTCGCGCTTTACATTTCTAATAATCAAGCCTGTAAGATCGCTATAGAGATCTTCCTTCAACTGGGCCGCCTGAGCTAATTGAGCAGCTTCTGCGGTACCCATCATTCGAATGCCTCCATTTGCCTTGACAGCACTTCCAGGAACTTTGCCGTTAAGGCTCTCAACAGAGGCTGCTGCTGTGCGGTTAGCTGCTAGCTTGGCGGATAAAGCCTTGTTTTCCGCAACCATCGTCTTGCTTTCTGTAGAAAGCTTAGCATTCTCCGAGGAAAATCTCTTATTCTCTGTTGACAATGTCTTGTTCTCGCTGACTAATGCCTTCTTCTCGTTCAAGAGAGTCTTATTCTCTGATCGTACATCACTTAAGGATGCGTTCAACTGAGATATCTGGGCTTTCAGAGACATGATCTCGTCAGCCTGCGCATCGAGCTTTTTCCTAAGTCCTTTGGAGTCCTTGAATGAAGTAGCTTGCTCCGCGAGATTGGCTTTAAGAGCCGCAATCAGATTATTCGATACTGATGCAAGTTAGCAACACTGATACAAAGCATGGAACTATCCTTACTTTTCGTCTTCTCATCGGTCTGCTTCTTCAATCGTTCAAAGTTCCGTTCAGCTTCCTTTAACCCGATCTCTCTCAAGTCTTGATACTTGATATTCAGATTCTGGTATTTCTTGGTCATATCGCCAAGCTTACGCCTCAAAGCTGGGTCGCTCCTTTCCCTTTCTGTGTCTGAGGCACTTCCGGCTCGCCTCCGTTGAACAGATGGTTGCCTGACCCTCGAGTCTGAACGCGACCGAGCAAGGGCAGCGGTCTTTGTAACTGTTTGCTCAATTTCTTCATCCGTAATTCCACCTACGTCAGTCATTAACACCTGAGTTTCGGGAATAACCTTCTCAGACAACGGCTCTGACACAGCCTCTTGTTTCGCGGCTCCTTTCCTTCTCCCTGCTTTGGATTGTGGCTTAAACGGTTCCGGTGCATCTGTTTCAATGCTATAATCCGTTCTTGATGTCTCTTTTGAGGTCTTTGGTCGCTCTTGAACAGCAATTTTTGTTGTACTTTTCTTTGTCCGCTTGGATGCAACAGCCAAGTCCTCGTTTGCAGCATCCCGCATAACCTCATCTTGGGCAAACTCATCTACTTCTTCCGTATCCTCAGCATTTTGTTGATTGGTCCTATCCGCCAGTGCTCGTCTCTTATCCTTCTTCGTACCTGGCATGATTGCCTTCGCATTGAGACGACCACTTGTGCGGCGCGCCTGGGCTTTTACTTTGGTGACTCTAGCAGGACCAACTTTTGGCCTTCCACGCCCCTTTTTCGTGGCTTCATTGTTCTCAGCGACTGAATCTGGAGTAGGCATCGCGTCTTTTTCAATATGATATTCGTCTTCGGAATCAGAGTCGATCAGCCCAGAAAGCGTTGCGCGCTTAGCTTTCGCCTTCGACATGCCTGCCAGACGTTTTCAGACTAATGATGTCGCGCTGCAAAACAGCGATGATGCGCGGTAAGAAAGTTTGAGAGTAATTGCTGTAGCTATGCGTTATCCTTGCGAGTATTTCGTACCCTCTATCGTGCGCATGTGCAGTGCCGGGATATTCAGGTGGAGTTGAAGCTGGGATAGCAACAATCAAGAGAGGACGCGGGTGTTTTGTTTTGGTAGTTCCCTTTTCGGTAAGTGACATTGCTGCCTTATTAATTTAAGGCAGCAATGCCTCGGTTGATTAATTGCCCTTGAGCCACATCAGAAGCCACATCAGAAGCCGCATCATCGGCTGGAGAAGGAAACTAAGAGTGTGGCGTATAATCAGAAATCAGACCGCGTACCGGTGACAACTCATCCTGCGATCTCTCATTGATTTGCACAAGGAAACACAACGCGACCTTCTCATACATTCCTCGCAGCACAATGGGAGAGGCTTCAAGAAAATATGGTCTCCTACAGGATCTC
The DNA here is from genome assembly GCA_003988795.1 of Proliferodiscus dingleyae. NCBI lineage: Eukaryota > Fungi > Ascomycota > Leotiomycetes > Helotiales > Lachnaceae > Proliferodiscus > Proliferodiscus dingleyae. The sequence continues at coordinate 331,614 of QYAK01000025.1, forward strand.
CTCCTTATAGTGGTCTCCGTAAGCTTCTATCGTCAGGCTTTGGCATTTACACATGCTGATAATCGTTGATGTGGCAGAGCTTCTCCATGTACTATGTTGCGAAGAGCATAGTCTCGAATCTCCCTATGGGCAGCGATCCGGATAAAGAACAACATGAGCAAGCACGCATCAAAGCTGCTGCTAACCTTCGAAGACTAGATAGATTAAGAGACGAGTCAGAGTCGGAAGACGATTTGCGGGGAGAAAGGAGAGGTCCAAGACGTCCGCGGAGAGAAGAATTAAAGCTAGATCAATATGAAAGCCAGATAGCCATGGAAGTTGTGGCTCCGGAAGATATTCCCGTTGGTTTCGATGGTGCGCTCCCCCGGCAGGTACACCGGCTCCAAGACTAATCAGCTGCAGATATTGGTGGTCTGGACGACATCATTGAAGAGCTCAAGGAATCAGTCATCTACCCTCTAACCATGCCGCACCTATACTCACACTCGTCCAACCTCCTAGCCGCTCCGTCAGGCGTGCTTCTTTACGGTCCTCCCGGCTGTGGCAAGACTATGCTTGCGAAGGCCCTAGCACATGAAAGCGGGGCTTGCTTCATCAATCTACACATCTCAACTTTGACGGAGAAGTGGTATGGGGACTCGAATAAGCTTGTACGAGCTGTGTTCTCCTTAGCTCGCAAATTGGAACCGAGCATCGTCTTTATTGACGAAATCGACGCTGTCCTCGGACAACGACGAAGCGGAGAACACGAGGCGAGTGGCATGGTGAAAGCAGAGTAAGTAAGAATTCCGTGGTATCTGCGTCAAGTATTCTAACCTGGAGCAGGTTCATGACCCTTTGGGACGGTCTCACATCTGCAAACCAAAGCGGAGTGCCCGCCAGAATTATGGTTCTTGGTGCAACCAATCGCATTCAAGATATAGATGAGGCTATTCTCCGAAGAATGCCCAAGAAGTTTCCCGTATCTCTGCCGTCAAGACCACAGAGAAAACGAATCCTAGAGCTTCTACTCAAGGATACCAAAACCGACCCAGATAATTTTGATATTGACTACCTAACGCGCGTCATGGCCGGTATGTCTGGTAGTGATATCAAAGAAGCATGCAGAGATGCAGCAATGGTACCGGTACGAGAATTTATTCGGCAGCAAAGGGAAATGGGAGTTTCAATGGCTGGCGTAAAACCCGAAACTGTTCGTGGGATCATGACGGAGGACTTCTTTGGGAGGAAGGGAGGAACGCAGACTATGCAGGAAAATCATAGACGACGACAGTCTGCGAAACATCCCAGGCCGATAAAAGAAGTGTCAAGTGATGAATACGAGGATTTTGAAGATGGTCATGAAGTTCCCATTGTGGATTGAATTACGAAAATGGCAATAGATGTAAGGAAATTATGTAGAAATATGTTTGGTGTTCAGGCGCTTTACATGGGTAGAAGAGCTTGGATGCGACTATGTAGGTGTCGAAACCCGAAATGCCGCGGCATTTTGACAAATGCTCAATCGAAGATCAATCTCAAATTCCATGCGAGGCACAATTCTGATTTCGATCATCATAGCCATGCAGTGCTCATCCCCTGTGGCCCCTTTTTCATGTTTTCCATCCGTAGGCTCTCAGGGATGTGAGCACGTCATCACCCGGCAGTAGGGCCCCAGCAAAATCTGCTGCTCCTACCCCACGATTCGGGTGACTCAGCTTGCGCGACCGGCCAAGTGCGTGCAGAAGCTCAAGCCAGGAACACAATAGAGATTCTCCAAATATCTTGAGCACACACAATCTCTGTCCATGGGACAAGTATCAAATATCGTACGAGACATAGATTGAAGTCAGCAATTCATCCGGGCTTTCGATTGCCCACCCTCAGCACGTCGAATCCCTTCAGCTCCACCACCGCACTTGAATATCAACACCGATATGTCTACACCGCCAGGGCCTTCTCAGGGAGACGAAAGCAGACCCAGCGGCATGGCTAAAGCATTCCCCAAGATAGATCTTGACGGCCACAACCTACCTCCTTCACCGGCACCCTCAAGTCCTCGCAATGGTAGGAAATACGCATTGGCCACCGAGCTCGTCTATACAGAGAGCAAGGACCAGTATGGAGCTTCAAGCATGCCAATCTATCAATCCGCCACCTTCAAGCAGACCTCAGCTACTGGAGGCGCATCGGAATATGACTATACACGATCTGGGAACCCTACCCGGACACACTTGGAACGACATCTGGCGAAGATTATGGGTGCTGCGAGAACATTAGTGGTAGGGTCTGGAATGGGAGCTCTGGACGTTATTACGCGAATTCTGCGACCCGGAGATGAGGTCGTCACAGGCGACGACCTGTACGGAGGGACCAATCGACTATTGACTTTCATGAAGGCCAATCATGGTATCATTGTCCATCATGTAGATACTACGAATCCTGAGAAAGTGAAGGACGTAGTGTCGGAAAAGACGGCTATGGTTTTGCTAGAAACCCCGACAAACCCGTTAATCAAGATCGTCGATATCCCATCGATTGCTAAACTAGTACACGATACGAATCCTAGGGCGCTAGTTGTTGTTGACAACACAATGCTTTCACCCATGCTTTCGAACCCCCTTGAACTTGGAGCCGATATTGTATACGAGTCTGGAACAAAGTACCTTTCAGGACATCATGACATCATGGCTGGTGTAATTGCAATCAATGATCCTACCCTAGGAGACAAAATGTATTTCACAATCAATTCTACCGGTTGTGGAATAGCTCCCAATGATGCTTTCTTGCTCATGAGAGGAATCAAGACGCTCGCTATCCGCATGGAAAAGCAACAGGCGAATGCACAACGAATTGCTGAGTTCCTCGAAACGCACGGCTTCCGAGTGCGATATCCCGGACTGAAATCCCACCCTCAGTATGATCTACATTGGTCCATGGCTCGAGGAGCTGGAGCTGTATTATCATTTGAGACAGGCGATGCAACGTTGTCCGAGAGAATCGTCGAAGCTGCTCGCCTTTGGGGTATCAGTGTCAGCTTTGGCTGTGTCAATAGCCTGATTAGCATGCCATGCCAAATGAGCCACGCCAGTATCGACGCGAAGACAAGGAAGGAGAGACAGATGCCAGAAGACATAATCAGGCTTTGTGTCGGGATAGAAGATGTTGAAGATTTAATCGATGATTTAAGTAGAGCAGTAAGTCTTTTGCTTCCAAATTGTAAGATATGGGCTGACCGGTAATAGCTTGTTCAAGCCGGCGCAGTCACGGTAACATTGGACGGATTTCATGCAACAGGCACTGCTCAAGCTCTAGCCGAAGTGCCAATAGAAGAATCTGATGCTGCTGCAGCTCTGTCGTGACCTTTTATTTCATGCAGATTATTCTAGTGGGCGCAGGCGTCAATGGGATCTTGCGGGTTGCTAATTCCGGGTAAAGATGGTCTTGTGTTCTAGCTCCAATGAGGATAAAGAAAATGCATAGATTTCTGTTCACCACCTTCAATTATGTTTCCGAAAATTGCAGTTATCTGCAGGTCAGTTTGATGTTTCAGAAGCGCGAAGTGAACGTTGTCTTGGAATGTCTATTCCAGAATTTCCCTATGTCATCAAATTTGTTTAACTTCTATTACTCGTCTGTTGATTTTGTTGTTCATCCACAAGACTTCCGTGTGTAAGCACAATGATCACTATGCTGCGATTCGGGCAGCTTTTGTCAAGTGATAGGTCGCTTAGACTGTCGTCCTCCCTCAGTATGCGCCAATACCTCGATCTGGAATGTCACGACAGTATTGAATCTGCATGGTTAGAAATTGAAAACCATAAATCTTTACACTCATCCGCCTATTCATAAGGTGAGTCATTGAACAACCTCTCAAGAATTTCATGTTTCCCAGCGTCTCATCGCACAAATGACATGGCATATCAGCCTGGGCATCTCAGCCCTCACGAACGTCGTGCTCGCTGTTCCGTCCTCAACGATATTTTCGCTCCAGATATCCCCAGGTACAATTTCCGTTCCACTAGCACCAACGACTGGACCAGAAGACCCACAATTCATGCTCAGAGACACATCATCTAATCCAGCACTTTGTGGCTATGTCAACTACAATTCTCGAAAGTCCCTATCTCCTTGCTTTACGAACTTACTAATGCATAGATTTAGTGAACTCGTACCCATGCGCTAACCACAATACGTGCTTTTGGAATTCACATCTCAAGCTTGTGGGATGCGGCTACGCCACATCAATAAACTACATTACATCCTGCATCCCATACCACAATCTCAAGTACTGCAACGTCCCCTGCTATGCAAACCCGAGCTTAATACGATGGCACGTCTCTCGCCTTGCAGAAAGTCGAAAAACGTTGAGCTGTAAGCAATGACTAACATCATATACAGTGGATTTGACCTCCCACACTGCATCACACCTGTCATGGGACCCCGTGGCACTTATTCCATACTCGCCTGTGATACCACGCGGCCGTACGGCACTGAACCGCCCTATCGCGTGCATTTGACCTTTTCAGGGCAAACAACGACTGGGGTTTTGCCGAGATGGCTTGGAGATGATGGGGTTGTCAGTTATGGGACGAGAATGCCGAAGAATTCAACTGTGAGTGAGAACAATGTGGCAGGGCAGGCGAGTACGGGATTTGTAGTTGTTGAAACGATACTAATAGGAGATGATGAGGGTAAGGAAAGTTATGGAGCAAATGAGCCGGCTGGGAAAAGGCGCGAGGGGATGCTGCTGAAGGGCGTAATCGCAGGTGCTGTCTTGTGTATTATATTGGCGATAGGGATCGGGACAGCCGCATGGACTGCTCAGCGTAGACTGAATAAAAGTAAAAACAGAGGCGAAAAGGAACGAAGACTCGAATATAAGGGGGGTACGGCCAAGCTAAGGAAGAATGAGGAGCAGGGAGTGTGATAGGCAGGAGGTTGAGCACACGTTGCGATCCAACTGATTCTGGATTGACAGGATTACCTAGTTCATTCAACGAAAGAACGAAAGAACAAGGGAAACAAACACAGACAAAGCACTCTCATATCCCTCACCCTAGTCCAGTAGCGATTGATTCTACTTCAGTGTCCCATCCTCAGATGCAACAGACAAGTGTCATCCGCCCCTGTTCCTACTTCTTCTTTCTTCTTTCAAGAATCTCCGCAATGGGCATCTCTTCTACCGAAGTCTCGTCGACCCACTGATCGAGCTGTGGAATTGTTCTTGGGTACTCGTCAGGATTATCCCGGCCGCTGGAGGAAGTATGGTTAAACTTCTTCCCAGAACTTGTGCGCTTTGTAGTTCGAAAAGGTCTATTAGAAGTAACTTGATGAGAAGGATCATTGATGGTGTAGTCTTGGCCGTGGTCTTGAGACGTAAATTTGTTCGCATAATCATTCTCTTGAACCCAGCTGCAATTGTCTTGATAAGAATGTCTATTATCGTCATAATCGTGGTTAGACATATATGAAGGTGTCGACATAGCGGTGTCTTGTGCTTGATTCCATGTGTAGTGTTCGCCTTCCTCGCTAGCTAGATCATATAGAGATGTCGTGGAGTCATATTCTGTCTTGTTGGACAGATATTGCGATTGAGAGATTTCATCGTTGAATTGGCTAGTTGAGCTTTTGAAAGTCTGATTTTTGGACGACGAAGTTCTATAGATGGATTAGTTAGGCTGAAGATATATGTAGTCATATCCTACTCCTGTTTGTGCCCTCCTTGGGGTGTGGATCTGTCCGGAGTCGGGGGCATCGTGGATGGCTCTGCTGGAGTACCTGCGTTAAGGTATATGTAAAACGTGTGTCGGAGTCAGATCGGACGTCGTTAATACGTCTGAGATACTTGAGAAGGTTAGAGATAGAGGCGTGAGATGAGAGCAGGGTTATAGGAAGAGAGTTATGAACGACTATATAACTTTAGAGCTCAGCATGGACGGAAGGTCTACATGCGACTGCAGCGCTCTATTGAGCACACATCAACAAGAGCGGGAGATCTAAGAGGTTCATACTTGTGCCAAAAGACCTAGTCGAACGTTTAGTTCGCTTGTGCTTGCCTTCATGGATAAGGCTTTTGGTCAGCTGCAGATATTTTACTAAAACAGGTCGAGCTGGAATTGGCAGACTGCGTTCGTAGCCCGTAATATAGGACAAGCCGCAGAAGCCAAAACGAGGCAAACATATCGTAGTTCGCAACCAGAAGTATACGTGGAGAACGGTCGACTGTACCCTGGCAGGAGTTCACTGTCACAAATTGTGATGAAGGAACCTTGCTAGGACACTTTATAGTGGCTATCTTATACGGATCTTCTGCTGGTTGAAGGGAGTAGGCATGTGGCGCCGCCTCTCAGTAATGATCAACATGTCACCGTGTAGGAAGCCAGTAATATGACCTACCATCGGACCAGAGCTAGACTACCTTCTGGGTCTCAATTCATCATGGCAAGGAACCTTAGACCTTTCATCTCATCCTGGGAAATTGGTGGCGCCTGATAAAGGACAAAGCAAGCGATCCTGGCCTCTTTATTCTCTAAGAGGCCGTGTCAAGAACGGTCAAGAGCTCTGCAAGACCAGGGTTCACAACTGTCCCAACAAGGGGCCCGGCAATCACAGGGCTGCAAGACTTGTTAACTGTTTTGAAGGCCTGACAATTAGAGGCCCTAGCACCAGCACCTAGCACCAGGGCCGCTACCCTTGTTTTCTAGAACGTCGCAATTCCTTCCATGCACGCCATCACACCCCCGTGGCTCTGCTCCGGGTCCGACTTGCACAACCACGACAGTTGGACAGTCCATGCCAGCAGACAGACGCCGGAAAGTCGGTTCCTATCTGCGATGGACGCCATACTCTACCGTGGAGTCTTGCGCCAATCATGTCCCTAGACATGTCTACACCGCTTCCTATGAGATTGCAGTTTCCTATCGCAGGCAACTCCATCCTGTCCATTTCTGTCTGGCTTTCAATGAAGACTTGCGATTGTCTTGTAACATCCGCGTGTCATTAAGGCACAGCCCTGGAGTGAAAGATCGGTGGACGTCTCCAAAAAGTCTGTCGCATTTTCGGAGAAGCTGTTATTGGTTAGAAAGCCATTCCAGCATGAACACCGAGGACTATACATATCTGCGGACCTCCTGTTCTCGATTCGTGCTTCCTCACAAAAATGTCAGCTGTCTGTACGCTGCGACCCTAGTCGAGTGCCTAGGGTATGGGTAGTTGGCACTTGTTTCACCGCAGCAGACCCTCCGTGGCGTCGATATGAGTGGTCTTTGAGGCATACACATTTTCAAACCACCCCTTTACAGATGCTACAGGCGGTAAGGTTGTAATCTTGAAATATGATCTTTTGCTTGCTTCTAAGAGTGTAAAATAGAGTTATCATGGTGGAGGCAGACCTGGGAAATTGCCCGCTGATCTGACAATGATACTCAATGAGGAAACTCAAGCTAAAAAGCTCAGATACAATCTGATCTGGACATTCAAACGTTTCGTCCCTTCCTCTCTTAGGCTTTCAGAATAACGATGAATAACGGCTCTAGCCATTTCTAGCCTAGTCTTTGCGAGCCGAGCGATTAAAGGGGGGAGAAGGTGGCTAGCAACAGGGAGCAATATGCATTTGAATACCCATACGGGCTACGGCCATTGCCCGACTTCATTGCTGATTATCGCAGCTCTATGGTTAAGCGCCGGCGCTACGCATGCTGTCAGCTTTACTTGTTCGTGCTCCCGTAACCTCAAGGGCCACCCACGGCTTTAACAATGCTGCATCATCTGGATCCAAATGTAGATCCAGTATGCAAAAGGTGTGTCCGCATTCATCCACTTGGATCTTGTTCGTAATCCGTCTCCTCAACTTCCCAGTGCATTGGGTGCGGCTTGTCCCTCCATACGAAATTTAATATGGACCTTTCTTCGTTGACCTTCTCTCCTCTGCGCCTCTTGGATGCATTAAATGACCAGAATTACAGTCGGATCCTACGCTGAATTGTAAAACTGGGCTGTTAGCCTTTGCCTACTATCGCCCATCCCCCTAAGTTGTATAAATGAATGCTCCAGTTTATAGTGTTGTTGGAGCCTCTTTGCAGAATCTCAGGCAGCTAGTCCCCGGAGAGGACTGACCATGCAATGAAGTTTCCAGACTTTACCACTTTGTGGGAAAGGGTCTTTCAAGCATGGCTGCATGGCTGCATAGCCGTTCGTCTTCAAGTACGTTGCACCAATGCCACGTGGCATAACCCGTAATCTTCGTTCAGTACTACACTTTAATCTCTAATATGTCTCTAAAAAACAAATCCACGGTCACTTTTGTGTTGAGAAGCTGACGTGACACGCTTGTTCACTTTCAGCATGTGTAGCTACTTCACCGGACTGATTGTCACTAAGAACAGCTATTAATGTGCATGGTAATCCAAGCCCTTGTGACGAGATTTCCATTCGTGTCGACAGGAAATTGTCAAGACTGTTCCCAAGTGAACGAGTACTCAGACCCGCTACGCAACCGTAAGCTTTCACTTTCTTCCTTTCCTAATATAGGCTTACCTGATATGGTACAACTATGAGGCTCTTCTACGATGTCATGTAGGTGCGTTGATATAACTTTAATCATGGGTATCAATCATTTGTGGTAGATAACCCTATTCTTTTACGAGAAGGCTTGACTAACTGGAGGAGGAACGATTTGGGTGTTGACTATGTGCCTTTGAACTCTTGTACTCTGTACTTTTAACAAAGTTGGCTGTGCCGTGGCAACGATGACGATTCCTGGACGTATGTGCACGCTGTCCTTTACCCATGTGAGCTTACGATACAAAGCTAAGAAAGGGTTAGGGGCCCTCAAAGGTGGTTTAAGCCCTAATTAGCTGGATGTTGATAGAGCCTTCACCTATCAGACCCTATAGCTGCAACTCATCTCACTAACTATTACAGCGCTTCCTCCAGTCTGGGGTAAGTGCACGGTAAGCATGAATTGATCGTAATGCTTGATAACTGCAAATATTATCAAGACTGAGGAACCTCTCCTCTTCAATTACAATCAATGGTCGCATACGTATATTTAAAGCCTATGTGTCTGAAGATTCAAGGTGTAGCATCGTTTACAATTATGATGCGGATGTCGTGGATGCGCTTTATAGTGACGAAGTACGGATTACAATAATTGGCCACTTTTATTACTGCCGTATTTTGATTCGATGCTGACTTAATGGTCTATCATATCTTGTCGAGTTGGTGACTACGACACGGTGGACCAGAGAGGAAGTTCAACTAGTCACGTAAGCCATGATTACTTGGCGAAGACTCAAGTGAAAAAGGAAAAAAAGGAGATGGTATACAAGGAACCCTCGGTATCCGATTGGCATATGGTGAAATTTAGAAATTGGACTCGAGTCAGACTTGCCATCCTTGAACAGTGCTCCACCACTCTCTGGGATGAAAGCCTAACATCAACTCTTCCACCTCATAGGACCAGCGGGTAGGGAGCGACATAGACTTTCTTAGATATAGTCAGTATATCTATACTATATAATACGGGTGCAGTGTTATTTCTGGGTCATGATTCAGACGTGTCATGCCGCCACACTCACGGTAAGATCACTCTATCGCTCTCGACTATCGTAGCCACGCTGACATGCGCCGCCGGATTTGATGAGACATAGGGATAACGGGGAAACCATGGTACTAGTTCCACTCCGTGATTGACCAAACTTGTCGTGTAATATAAGAGCGCAGCCCGGCCTTATTCACTAGAGCGCGCGTAGGAATCTTGAATAATTTCAGAACTCCGATCTTGGCTATCTACGCAATACCTTTCCCTAGGTTGTCTACATCGACTATGCGGCTCATCGGCTACCGAGAGATGCTAGCAAACCCAAGTTGTCAAGCATTATAATCTTAGTGCCAGCTTTCTAACCACATTCGAAGGTTACTCAATCACGCTCCTAAAATTTGCATCATGGGAAATAAATCAATAATTTGACCCTCGCCGAAAGCGAGAGAATCCAATATGGCCTGATTGAGCGCTCTGCAGCTTTTCAAGCGGTCAGTGGGTCATGTTGTTACGAGTCAGTGAATGCACAGGTAGCCGAGCGGACACAGAGTTGGAGCTTGGATAGCTTAATAATGACTTAAGTCAGACACACATAGCCTCATATGACAGACGTCACTCTGATTGTTTCAGGCTAGACAGCTGGACACCATCCACAAGTACGTTACCTCAATAGGTTATATCAGGAGCAACATGTGGAGGGCAAAGCGAAAATTCCTGCGTTGGGACAAACCTGACTCGTAATCCCAGCGTGACTTGATGAATGAATTATCATATGAAGTAAAGCCTCGATAAGTACTTCTGCAGCTGATTTCATAGTCGTGATGATTAACTTTGCCAGTTCGTCCTGCCCAGGATGGTAAGCTTATTTAAAAAAGCGGTCAAGTGGCGAGTCAGAAGCGATGTCTGTTCACCTTTGGCTTATCCTTTCCTGCGAGGCTCGTCCCGCCAGTATTGTAGGGAAACTAATAATTTTGTGATTGGAATTACGCTTCACCTGAAGAAGTCACAGTGGCCAAATAAGTGTGCGATTGTTGTCATAAGCCCGGAGTCCTTCATATTGGATCCGGATATGCTATCTCGATTTCTGTCTATGAGACCATTTCCTGCCTTTGTTTATTTAATATGCAGAAGTGGAATGTTCGTGTCCTTCCGAATCATGAATGATTGGCCTAGGAGTAATTATGTAGGTTTACGACACACACTTGTGTGCCCTCCTCGTTTACAGCAGGCTACAGAATCGTGCCTCCTTTTCAGGCCTTCCAACCAACTCCCACGTCGGACTTCAATGGCACTGAGTCTTTTATGCATGATTTGATAACCGGTACCAAATCCAGGATCTTTTGTGGATGCCAGCATTTAGACAATCGATCAATACGAGATATCTATATCAGGAAATGGGTAGCGATGTCAGCTAGCGTAAGTATGTGGGATCTCTAGCGGTCCCGCCGTGTTTGTGTTGATCGATCAGGATATCACTGCGATATTTAGATAGGAAAGACAAGCTTTTCAGTTCAGACTAATCAATGGTTTATTGGGGCACAAGGCAGGGTGTGGATCGATGTATTGTTCAGGCTCATCCAAGCCTCACCCACCGTCTTAACAGCTATATATCTGTTATTGGCTAGCTTATACGAGTATTAAAGATGTTTCCTAAGCCTGCCCACCAACATTGCTTCTCGCGGTCACTTATGTCAGAAGTGACACGCAGATCCCAGGGTGATATTACACAGCCAACAGCATATTACCTGCAACGAGTACCCACTCACATGAGCAAGGGTTCTCGCTCTGGCCCACTTCCACTGTACCAGTGTGGCGGTATGTGCCAAGCTCAGCATTCTCGATAACGTTTTGACTAACCCCACAGCTTCTGGTGCAAGGCCGCTTCGCTGTTCCTGGCGAGTTTAAAATAATTTATTTGTACCATTTCCATCAATTAGCGGTGTCTCTCTTCCTCAAGGCGCTACCAGAAACATGAACAGGTTCTACCTCCTACATAGCATGCTACGTTCAGCTCTGAATTTCACTCTGGGGTACAAGCCTGCGCCATGAAGGAGCATTTCCGGGCAAACAAAATGAACAGCTCACGCCTCGGTGAGATCTTGCATGCGAACACTGCAAGTGACGGGTCTCATGGAATGGTAGATCGGACATTGCACTGGACTGAAGAATGCGAGTGAGCTGGCGAGGTGCCTGCGTGCAGTATGAACAAGGTCACGATGATGGCCAATACCGTAACCATGTCGCTTGATCCCCAGCCATTCCTTGCGGATTCGCGGCTCTGCGGCTCTGCCGACCTTCTCCGCGGGCCAACACATCTCTCGAACTGCTTGTAAGTTGCATCGACGCTTGAAGGATTCACAAAGTGGGTTATTTGCTCTCGCCTCACGTCAGAGATCGACGAAGCCCACAGTCACCCGTTTTATACCAAAATCTCCTACTGCCATGTTGATATCGGACACCGAATGATCCTGGCTCTCATCCAAACCTGGACACCTGCTATTGTCTTCCGTCTGGAAGGTAATCTACTACTCTTGGCGGAGATCAAATCCTATACCGTGGGTTGGCAACGCTCAACAAGTTGGATCTCAACATGCAAGAATGACCCTCAGGCGTATCCATCGAGTATGGAGTATAGATCCTCATAGCCTATCCCGTCATCCTAATTCTGCAAGCACGCATACTTAGGATCCTTGCTCCATCAATTTAGAACCCGTTACATGACTTGCTTCCCGTGCTACCGTAAGCTGTGCATCTCGCCAACGGGCTTCATAGATTTGTAATCGCTATCCGAAGTTTCAGCTACGGTTCGCGGATTCAAATTCGTCAGTAACATCATCAATTCAGTGATGCTGTAGCCGATGACTTCATATAATGAGAATTCACGAGTGTCGAGGTACTGTTGAATGTTGAAAGCCTTCGGCACAGCTTTGGTCTGTGATAAGTCGAAGAACGCAGATCAACGTGGACACGACCGACCTTAGCAGGACCCGGTGGCTTGGGTGTTGCTGCCGTTTTGTGTGACCATGCGCACTTTTGGGCTGTTATAAGCGACAATCCCTCGGCAAATAGTCCACGATGTTCACCAATTACCTGATCAGACTTTACCCGGAGGATTCATTTACTCTCTTTTTTGCCTTGATAGTGAATGGACAAGTTTACACACGCCCTCTTCGCTATGTTGCTAAGAATATATATATGCAAATGGAACAGACTTGATTGAAAAGGAAAGGTCCCTCTTTGTCGGTATTCACGGCTCGTTTTACAGGGAACAGACAGGAGCAAGCGCGACTCCCTTTGATCAGAAAATCTAAACTCTATTCAAACGGGATTGCACTTGTCAGAACCTGCAATTTTACCGGTAATGGTCAGCCCCGCCTTTGAAGCAGTCGGGATGCAATAATTGCTCCGGCCTCGCGGACTACTGTACCGAGCCATGAGTGTGCAGTGCCATTTGACGTATACTTATGGGGAAATTATATCAGGTGGTTCATAGGCAAACAAACGCACTGGAAACAAACTCTCTGTACAATTCTTTTGGTTATTCTCACCCGTGTCTACCATGACAATGTTTAACGTGGGATATATTTTGAAGTTGGTATTACCGCTTATTGGCCTAGCATTCTCGAAACCATTGGTATCACCATTAAATATCCAGCCTGTAGTCGATCTTGGGTACTCACAATATCAAGGTATAGAACTGAGTTCTGGAGTCAATCAGTATTTAGGAATGCGTTTTGCCGCACCTCCGGTTGGACATTTGAGGTTTAGAGCACCCGTTGAGCCGCTGAAAACCACAGGTCTGCAGAACGCAACTGCGGTATGCCAGTCGTGATGATCATCATCGGATCCCAGCTAACCCTTACGTAGTTCCAGCCAATATGTCTTGCCACTGGCACGAAACTTCCCTCCACAACGCAAGCTGAAGATTGTCTTTTCATCAACGTTTGGGGCCCGGCAAATATAACGGCGCAGTCTAAACTTCCTGTATGGATCTTTATCACTGGTGGCGGCTATACCCAGAACTCCAATGCAAATTACAATGGATCTACAGTTGTAGCAGTCTCAGAGCAGAATATTGTTATAGTCAATTTCAATTATCGGGTCGGACCTTACGGATTTCTTGCAAGTGAGAAGGTGAGAGAAGATGGCGACCTTAACGCAGGGCTATTAGACCAGAGAATGGCATTCGAATGGGTTCAAAACCATGTTGAGCAAGTAAGAACTGTGTGCATTCTTCGAGTGATGGTTGCTGACTTCAAGTGAGTTTGGTGGCGACCCAAATCACGTAGTCATTCACGGTGTGTCGGCAGGTGCTGGATCAGTCGCTCTGCACTTAACAGCGTAGTAAGTTCCAATTTCATTCAGTTATAGTGGATCAATCTGAAATTAGCAGTGGTGGTCGTGATGACGGTTTGTTCATTGGTGGAATCGGCGAGTCTGTATTCTTTCCAACGCAGCCTCAAGTTGATGAACTTGAATGGCAATTCGAAAGATATGTCAATAATTCGGGCTGTACTAGATCAGAAGATGAGCTTGCATGCCTGAGGTCTAGAGATATTACACTCTTACAAGCTGCGAACGTTGGAAGTCCCTATCCAGGACGTAGCAGTGCGCCACTTTTCTATTGGACTCCCACTATAGACGGCGACTTCATTCGAGACTATCCATTGAGACTCCTTGAGCAAGGTAGATTTATCAAGATCCCTATGATACTTGGAGGTAAGCCATGAATTTGAGTTGTGGATATCAGCTTATCGTACATAAGATGATACGGATGAGGGAACTGCTTTTGCTTTCAACGCATCTTCGCCAGCTCAAGTCGCATCTTTTCTCCAAGATAATTACCCTCACCTCATGGACAACGACACAGACTTGATCAATAACCAATATCCTCTATTGCCGCCTTTCCCCTTACATTCCGCTTATTTCCCCTCCGCCGCGGCTGCTTACGGCGAATCAACTTTTACATGTATCGGAAACTACATATCTCAGAAACTCGCTGAGGTCTACGACTTCAAGAAGGTATGGAACTATCGCTATAACGTACGCCAACCGAACAACATTGCCAAAGGTCTGGGAGTACCTCATATTTCGGAATCGCCAGCCGTTTTTGGTGTTGGTAACGTGCATGATGATAGCATCAATTCTAGTTATACGACTACCAACGCAGAGATCATCCCAATCATGATGAATTATTGGATCAGCTTTATTAGAGACCTCGATCCGAATACTTACAAATACTCTACGGCACCAATATGGAATGATTTCGGAGATGGCCAAAGGTTAAAGCTTGAGACCAATGGTACGGAGATGGAACGGCTGCCTAAGGATCAGAAGGAGAGATGTGAATTCTGGAGAGGCTTGGTGATCGCGATGGAGCAGTAAAGAATGTACGAAAGCCAATATCTCCACAACCCCTATCAAGGAAAAAGTATCATTGTTCAGGACCTATGGATAGTGTGGTACCGTAGAAATATACAGGCGCAGAAGAGTAAGGTAACTGACGTAGTGACAGTGCTGATAGACTGGTCACCATGTTTCTTGCCGACTAGAAATTATAAAGCCCAACACAGCACGCATTTGTCAAGCCGCCTCAAACAACCACCAACTACTTCAGTTCGTACTTCGAAGTCAAACGATTTACAAAGGGTCTTTAGAAAAAAATAAGGGGCTCATCGAACTAGTCACCCCCACTTTAACATCTTGCCTTCCCTGGCTTCTTAGGTCTCAACATCTACAAGTCCAGATAACCAAGATCTTCACGCATTTGTGTCCCTATAATCCTCATAAATTTGTTTTCTTGTTTGTCTCAATGCCACAGATTTGGCTAGTTGTCGGGGCTTCCCGTGGTATCGGCCTAGAATTCACAACCCAGCTTCTTCAACGAGGAGATGTTGTCGTTGCAACTGAGCGTTCCCCTTCAGAAAAGCTAAACCTTTTGATGAAGTCAACAAAAGGGCAAAATCTGAAAGTTTTGGAATGTGATATCAGTGATGAGACAAGTATCAAGAGTTTTGTCCAACAAGTCAAGACGTTATGCGAAACAGAATCAAACTTTAAGACAGGCGTCATCGATACGGTAGTACTAAATGCGGGCGTATTACAGCATCCGAACAGAATTTCCGACATGTACGTCTAAGAGCATCATCTGCCCGATCGGTCGCGTATGACTGCTTTGTCATGGACCCTCTCAGGATCAGCACTGACATATATATGCATAGCTTATTTGCATCCTACCACCATCACTTCACCACAAACACAATCGGGCCGCTATTCACATCCTCACGGTTATTGGCCCTTGAGAACCTTCACATCAAGACTCTTGTCTTCATCTCCTCAGATTCAGGTTCTACCACCAATTTCCTCTCTTACGAGGATGGTTTTGGTGCTTATTCGGCTTCAAAAGCTGCTCTCAATCAGGGATTGAGACATCTATCTTGTGAAATCTATCGTAAAAGGCTCAGAGAGGGGAATACGGATAGGGAAAGGAGGACAGCCGTGCTAGCGCTCCATCCAGGGGAAGTCAGTACAGACATGGCGGCAAATGTCAGTGGGAATTGGGACATCCAGGGTGTGATAGGCGTAGAAGAGAGTGTGAGAGGTTGTTTAGGAGTCATTAGAGAGAAAGGCTTTGGTGGGGTCGGCGAATGTGGTCGATCAGCTGTGAAGGATCCGGTTGACAACGGAGATGCAACATTTTGGACCTGGGACGGTAGGCAGTATCCTTGGTAAGAACTCTAAGGATTGTGAGTTTACATATAGTAAGGCTTTGGTGATTTTATTCTTGATATGTACTAAGTGTGACTATGTATTCGCCTTCCCTAGGGTATGTTGTCTGGCCCTGGACTCCATGACTTGCTCCAGAATAATATAACATGGTATAACAAATTACAATTTTCATACAGCAGCAGTCCTTTTCCTCGTCATTCTGACTTTCTCCTTCGCCTCCTCAATCTTTTTCAGTCTCCACTCACAGCTATCTGAGAAATCACAAGTCCGACACTTATATGCTTCTTCGATAACCACTCCCTTCGCTTCTCTTTCTCCTCTCCACCACTGTATCTCGCTATTCACGTAGTCTTTTAGCTCTTGCTCGTCCATAATGAATGTCTTGTATCCCACTATATCTCCAGTCTCTCTTGATCTATATTCAGCTTTCAAAATTCTGCTAAGGGAATCAGCGCTATTTGGAAGAGTTATCTGGAGCTCGGATATCATCAAAGACCACAATGCTGACAATGTGTTATGTGCAAGTAATGTGCTCAGGGAGTCCTGACTGGAGCCTGGTGGACCCTCTTGGCTTCCAGATACGGAAGAGGCGCTGTATACCTCCTCATTCAGACTGCCAACTTGTGCTATAAAGTCGTCGGAAAATAACCTCAACGAGTCGAGATCGTATCTTTCTGTAAGCACAGCAAAATCCACTTTGTTAGTAGCAAGTTCCGAGAATAGATAGTGATAAAGCTGGAGTTGCATCTTTGTTGGACGAAAAGCGATTGTTGTAGGTAGACTTCGGACTGATCGCGTCTTGACGTCGCCGAGATATATCTTGGGTTGAGTCGGCTTCTCGTTCCTCGTTGCTTGCACTATCGACGTACCGCCATAAGACTTAAAGAAATCGGCAATGGTCGTCTGATCAGGTGGATGTTCGCTTGATAGTTCGGGTCTCTGCAACTTTCCCTCTAGCTCGGCGTCTGGGCAGGTATAGGATAATTCATCTATAATTCCGTTGACCACTAGCCCATCAACCGTGCCCCATATCTCGAGCTCTCGTGTCAACCCAGTCTCACGCAAGGTCCTCAAGCCTTGAATGACATTCCATATTCGGAGTCCCCACATATCCTCTTTCGTTTGGACATCAACCTTAACGGTTGTGTGGACTTGGTCTTCGAGCTGCCTGTGAAGCTTACTTCCCTGCTTCATCTCCCGCGTCCGCGGCTTTCTACCGAATTTGATCAAGGTATACCAATACTGGAGCTCACACCATGCTGGCGAAACCAGATCTGTGACCGATAGGGGCTTTTTCGGTGGCATTCGGAATCGTTCGAGAGGCGATCGATTATCAAGCACATGTGAGTCCGGGGAATTAATCTCTGGCGAGAATTTGCGTCCGAGTCCTGTTCTTTCCCCTCTGATATCGTAGCTCACTAGACGCTTCAGCGTCAGTCAGATATCAAGCGTACTGCGGAGTGCGGAATGTCTTACGGTTGGGATACTCGCGCGTCTTGATTGTAGTGCTGATATGCTCAGCAATCTCTTCTGCAGCTCTAGCCGCCTGGAACAATGGAGAGAGCTGCTCCCGGTACACGACGCCAGGCAGGCGAAGAGCGTTTCGCGGCTCATCTTCGATATCGTTGATTATGGGATTATCCTCAGCGACCTGATTTTGAGATAGCAGCGCCTTAACTATCTCCTCCTCTTCGGGCGAGAGATCAGGGCCATAATCGCTCTCGGAGTCAGTGAGGGGCTGTTCTATGTTTTCCGGAGGTGAGGCCGGGTCAGCCATGCCGTCGACATTATCAGCCAAGCCATAAGTTGGCGTGTACTGCTGTAGGTATTATATGGTGCAGTCTATGACGCCGTCAGCCGTCCTCGGAGTCGCGAGTTACAGTAAACGCGCTTGCACGCGACTTGTCATCCAGTTGTTTGCTTGCGCATTACTAAATTCATAACTCCTCATTACAGCAACCTCCACCACTAAATGCACTCTCAATGCAAGGTGCCAACTCCCATCTCCTTGTACCGAATTCCCAATCAAATGAGCCAGTGGTGGCTATTGTTCCATATGTACGCAGTGGCAAAGCTGGAATCTGATGCCACCCAATCCCTCTGAAAAAGACAACAACCAACTCTGTTCCCTATGCCCTAATTAGAGAGCTGAAGTAAGAGTCCACCTAGCCTAGCATACCATATACCAACTCTGCAGCCTAGGGTGTCTCATTTATGAGAAACACCTTGTCATGCTTTTAGAATGCTAGCTGGCGCTCTCAAGTTCGGATTCTACCTAAGCTCCACTTGCTAGGCAGCAGGACTGATAAGTTGAAGCAACAAGTTTAATTATACCACCAAATCTACTTCCTATTCACACTTGTCTTTGTACTCTTGAGCCTCGTCCGAGGTGAATCATCCACGTGGGGGTTGGCCTTCATTTTCTACCGCCGTGTAACATAATAAGAATGGCACCGCTCACCGGCACAAATCCCAGGTCCCTTGAAACTGCCTCCATCTTACCCCAAGCCTCAGCAGATTCTATCCTCCCAACCCTGCCCACCGAGCTGCACCTATTAATATCATCGTACCTCCCCTACCCAGATGCTTTGAGCCTCAAGCACACCAATCGCCACTTCTACACGATCGTTTACACGGGCGTACATCTAAAAGTTGAGTGGTTGATTGAGAGGAAGCGGCTGCATTTGGATTGCCCATATGATAGAAAATGTGAATTGGGGAGCGATTTAAAATTTTGTCGAGGCAGTGTGAGGTAAGAATAGCTGCCCTTGGATCTGGAAATGGAGGAGAGCGCAGACTGACACATGTTAGCCTACTGATGAAGAGAAGGAGAGAGCACGGGGAATGTAAATCGAGAAGAGGAAGAGGATGTCTAGTATTTGGGACGAGCGTGTGTACATTCCGACAGAAAAGTACCCTGACGAGCAAGAATATCCAGAAAATTCTACTGAACATACTGCATGGGGGCAGCTTCCTCTTTTGGATCGCACCTGCATATTTGGGGCTACGACTGGCATGGCTTTGGAAGGAAATGCTTTGATCTTCAAGGAAGTTGGAAACCATGATGAGCCTGTATAAGTATGAGATGTGCTGCATCCTTTCGAAGCAAGCACCTGCTGGCTACCTAGTAATGACAAAAAGCCAGCATCTATTGCCTAATGGCAGCGCTGGCTGGGAAATATACTATGCGGAATTTCACTAGTCATACCGTCAAGTTTGGATACTCTAATGAGTCTCCAATCCCCTAAGCTGTTAGGTCCCATAAAATGGGAAGGCCACACGCGCGGAACACGAAGAACTATGACGGCACATCATGAGAATAGTTTTAATTTTCTTTCCCTTCACTCCAAGCCTAGCTTTAATTTAAGACTAACATTCGTGAGTCTGAGTAACTTGGAGCGTGTGGTTCAAGTTTGCCTCCAGCAAAGTGAGGAAAGAGACAACAGTCCTGGACTGTATGTACATTTCTGATCAATCCTTTAACGAGATCTATCATTGACATTCTCTCTGGATCTTTAAAGACCGGGACTTCAAGAGATGGCCACCTTCAAGCAGTTCCCGCGATTTCCTACTGAGATAAGACTGCTTGTTTGGGAGCCGCGTCTACAGTACCGCGAGAAGAGCATATTATTGTAGAGTTCAATGGCGAATTATTTTATCCCGATGGTTCAGCAAAGTCTGAAAAGCTTGGGAAATTGAAGCGTCGGTTCAAATTACGCCTCGGAGGTGATTGCCGGGCTCTTGGAACACTGGGCGCAAGCATCGAAAGCCGGGAAGCGGCCTTGAGAAAGAATCCGGATTGCATCCAGTTTAGAGGTGCAAAGATATATTTCAATGCTTGTCGAAATATCATACATTTGGACATCTGCTCCATCTACTTCTTGACAAGATATTTTGGTCAACAAATCAACCCCAATGCAGGCATGATAGATCATAGGAGCGGTTTGCGATTCACCAAATGCTACCCAACATGGACGCGGCATCGAGTTCGAAACCTCAAAGGGTTCAGTCGAATCAGAACACTGTCTGTTCCCCCCTCGATCCATCGTGTTTCGAAATACATTTTTCTTGTCTTCGTCAAATCGCAAAATGTATTTGCAGGAATGGAGAAGATCGTACCAGAGTCACTTCCTCATACGAGAAACAGCCCAGCAGTGTGGAGAGAGATGCTTGTCACTCAAGTCAACGAGCTGCAGTCTAGTCCAGATATGACACCTTGGCAGAAGTCTGAATTAGAGACTGTGTGTCGGGACTTTCTTGTCTATTGTGACTCTAAATCTTGGGCACATATAGCTTCCAACCAGGTGGCCATCGCTCAAGAAGTCGAGAGGATAGAGCAACTGTTCAAGAGTCCTTCCTCTTGAACTGATATGAAGCTTGCTCATAGGATGAAGCTCGGCTGTAGGAAGTGTCGACGGGGGAAAGTAGGTAGTGGTGGCGGCAGCCCTGTTCTCACTGTATCATTGTTCAGAATTGGAACTTCATCAAAGCTTGAACCACATATCAGTCTCAGCATTCTCAATGACAGCATCACCGATCATGCGTCCGAGTCTAATAAGATGAGATCTGAACCAAAGCCTCTGCTCGTAATCCACATGTTCGCAGCTTGCAGCGATGCCGACTGACCATACTAACAATGAAGCCATGTATGGTTTTGTATCCGCCACCGGATCCATCGTGACAGGTCTTGGCTCAGTGGGATAGTCTATATTGCTGGTGATCTTCACCTTTTGAAGACAAAAGGGCACACTAGATGTCAGACTGTTGGACATGATATTGATAATAGAGAGAACTCCTGAGACTTGCTCTCTGACGACATCACCAAGACCTGGATGGGCCATGTCCAGAATTCTCAGGCGCGTACTATTAATCAGCAATCTGGAGGAGAAATAATGATGCCATGCATACGAGTACGCTGGATCGGAATAGGTATACACTATAGGCGAGTATATTTCCTTCGTAGGCAGGGGCTCAGATGCTATCACATTCCTTTCGATGTATGACCATTTGTCTGGAAAGTCATTTGCCCATTCGCGTAATGCAACATCAATCGCACACGCCTCTTCATCAAGATCTCGCGCTTCAGAAGTAGTGTCTTTGGGCCATATCCCCGCACTATTTTCTTTGAGAAGCCCAGAAACCCGATGGCGAATGTTGACTATGCGTACAGCAATACGATCATATTCAAGGTCTAGTCCGTCCTCGCCGAAGAACTGGCCATCAGATATCCATTTGGGGACTGCAAGATTCCTCAATAATGAAGATCTGATCATCGAGCGTCTGGTATGCTTGATCACATCTGTAGGATGAATCTTCTGTCTCAATTGATCGTTCCAGATTTTAAGTATTGCTAAAGCCCCATCATGATGAGAGAAAATCTGTATCTTTGAAGAAGATGGTAACCGCTGTTGGCCACGTCCTAGACGGTGCACGACTTGCTCATATCGACTCATAAAGAAGATCGCCAGCAGGTAAGTGTCTACATTGCCTTCG
This sequence comes from Proliferodiscus dingleyae, assembly GCA_003988795.1. Lineage (NCBI taxonomy): Eukaryota > Fungi > Ascomycota > Leotiomycetes > Helotiales > Lachnaceae > Proliferodiscus > Proliferodiscus dingleyae. The sequence continues at coordinate 353,359 of QYAK01000025.1, forward strand.
TGCAATGAGAAAATTGTCCGTTGGGTAGTTTGCAGAAGCTGATGGTAACTTGACGAAGCTTCTATCGCAGCAGGTTGATGTTGCTGCGTCCGGGAGTATACTGCTAAAGCCATAGAAGATACAGCAAGATCAAGCAGTGGTTCGACGGCTCTAGATGCCCACACCAACAAGAAATCATCCGGAATACCCCTGGAGATAGTGAGACTATTGGGAACGGTCCATAAATGAAGACTAAAGTAGTTCACGAGTGCTCTCGTCTTCAAGTCGACTAATGGAGGCAGCAAGGGGAATGATTCTATAGTACTGACTTTCTCAAGGTCTAAAGTCGGGACAGATCTAGGCCCTCGAGGGCGTTTCCTTACACCGCTTGCGTATGCGTTCTCCAGATGGACCACAGAGCCTGGCAGCCTCCTTCCATAGCAGTTTCTTTCTGATTTTAAACATCTCTGGCATATTGGCTGTGCGCCATCACACTGCAGTAGAAGTTAGTATCTATACGTAGATCAAAAGAAGCGAGGCAATCTTCCTTGATTCGTCGATCCTTGCAGGTTTGGCAGCCTGAACTTGGGAATGGCATAACTCTGAAGAACAAAACTCATTTCAAATCTCACCGACTTAGTTCGACCGAAATTATATCTACCTTTTTGCTCTATGTGTCAGGCCCAGACTTTAAGGGATTCACGATTTACGCGTTGGTGTCTCGGCGTTAGTTAATTACCTTAAATCCGGAAACACCCCCAAATGTAAGACTACCGTGTCACGCTAACGCTTCCTCAGCGGATATTTCTAAGGAGCTTTGGGGCCTGCTCAGCCACATTTTTTTGGTGGATCTAGGCAAATTAAGAACCGTCATAGTGTTATATAAACTTTGTATACTCACCATACAAGGTGAGAAATACTTATTATCGTCTTGAATATAACAGATTCTTCATAAGAAGAAACAACCCTTTTTGGTGAAGACCTTGTGCTTCTATTTGCGAGAAGCCTACTACTCTAGCTACTGTCCGGAATTATTAGTATATTGTAGCTTTGTAGAATACGACTTCTGCCTGAGGTATTCTGTCCCAGATTATTGTCTCAAGGAATAAATCAGATACTCAGTGAAACGCGTTGTACTGTACATCGAAGTCAAGAATTCATCAGCCAGGCAAGATGCCCCTGTCAGTCAAAGGCGCCCCTAAGTGATTCAAGAGCTGAACTCCGGTCCTCTGGATCTTCTGCATTGCCGCCTCAGCCCATGCCAACTCACGCTCGCAACCAGACGAGGAACCCAATGACTCGATCGCGACTTTCAATGGAAATATAGAGGCTATAGGACCAATCCCTCCACGTCCATCTTGCATACAAAATTCAAGGGACTGGCAGATCTTCTTTGCCACTGACGCTACATCTTCACGATGCTGGAGAGGTGGCAACTGCGACAAGCTAAAAGTTGCAACCGCCGTCGGATCTGAAGCGCCCCTGTTATCATGGAAGCCAGCTAAGACCCGGTACAGAATGCCCATACCAGACCACAATATACACAAAGTAGCCCAGTACTGCATGCAGATAAGAGCTGCTTTGAGGATCTGGAAGTTAAATGCCACTGGGAATGTCTTGCCCAACGAGGGATCCTCAACAGGCCCCAGATAGCCTTTTGAAAGCTCAGCCCAATAAATGGGGCCAAATTTCTCCTTCTCAAGTCTGTGATAGAAAGAGCGGAGTCGGACATCAATCTTCCAGCATTCATCCACAATTTTTAGTGCTTCAGGAAGGACTTTGGATTGATCATGAGCTTCCTTGTTGTTCGGATCTAGTATTCTGTAGCTAACTTCAATAGCACTGGCCATAGTTGCATTTATATCCAGCAGATAGTGTCCAATAGGCTTCCGAAAACCTCGCCAAGGTATGTCGACCCATTCTGGTTGTGAGAAAAAGGTAGAACGACGTTGCGTGATGGCTTGTTGAATCTGCGAGCCTTGATAAATACGTATGCTAAAATTAGTCTATGTCACGAATAACTTACCTCGATCTGCCGGAAAGAAAGGAAAAGTTGATGCTCAAACTCAGAAGCATAGGCTATAGGAAACGGTTAGTCTTCGTTCTGGCCTCGACCCTATCATAAATTGAATCATGACAAATAGGAAACAGTAAGTGTTTAGAATAATGGTGTGCTGACACAACTCGAGCAAGTAGGAGAAGGCATCAGCCACCTTACCTTTGGGGCCCCGGGACTTGAAAAGCGTCGCACAACCTTTAAGATGGTTGTCCCAAGCGCTGATGGTTTGACTAGGACATTCTAATGCCTCATACATGATAAGAGCCATGCACGCGGCGAGCGTCTCTTGCTTACGCATCAATTTGTGATCGAACAAAGCTCTCTGTAGCTCCCAAAGTGCTTGGATATAGAACCTAGTACTCTCTTGAACGAGGTTGAAATCAACATTTACACGACCAAGCTTTGCGGTACAGACCGCCAGCATAGCTGCTTCTAGGGCTGTAGTGATGTCTGGTAAAGAAGGAAGCATACTGCAAAAATCCTTGTTAGCCAAACATCATAAAGCTCCAAGAGTATATTATAACAGAAAATCATCTGCGCGGGACACCGACAGTGCAGAATGGTCAACTCTGTGATAGAAGACAATGGATATTCTTCTCCACTTACATACCTCAACCAGCTATGTTGACTCCGGCCACGATCATCGAAGGCAAGGATCTGTCTTGGAAGGTAAACAGATAGAAACTCCGCAACAATCTGTTGGCGATAGATCGCTCGCGTTGTTGGGGAAGTGATGTTCCATATCGATGCGAAAGCATTTTGGGTGGGAATCAATCCTTCCAAGCTTTGGGCCCGGCTTCCTTCTGAATGGCATGCTTTATGACCCGCTATTGAGACTTCTGAAGTATCAATGAGCTTTTGTTGCGTACTATGGTGATTTTGATGCTTGAGTTCCTTGGATGTTGTAGCAGGTTTCACCTTCGACCTCTTGTCAAAGATGTAAACTGCATCTCTGTGGTAGCCTGCGCATTCTCGATTGGATCTTACACAAGTGTTACAACAAGGTCGCTCTTGGCTACACTAGGTTTGCTGGTTACTAAAAGGAACTCTGAAAATTCGAAGAAGATATACTCACAGCAATCTTCCTCTGTTTGCAAGTGTTACAGGATTTCGAGCGCCCCGCGACGCCAACCATTTGGTTCTCACCTTCGAAGCGATGCGGAAGGTCTATGCACTATTATATGGATCGAGAGAGTGAAATGACTGTATATGAACATTAGAGCATTAGAAGGTGACGATGAGGGGGAGCCCGAATATTTTGAGGAATCAGCAGGAACCCCGCCCTCAATCTTAGCTGTAAGCTACCCGTCTAGGGTCCTGTGCGGCGAAGCCACAAGGGGAATAGTTCTAGCATGTTTCGTAGACTGAATCTTTGATATTGAAGTTTCACACCATGCATTGAAGATCTCTCGGATTTGCATTAAAACGAGATGGTTTCTCATACCTATGCTGTCCATGCTTGACTTTGTTCAGTGTCCTCCAAGGGAGTTGACTCAGTGTCAATATACCCAGAGCTCTAGTGAACAGCACAATTATGTGGCCAATTTGGACGATTGCAAGAAAAAAGTATCTTTGTTGGCAGGGGAGAGACGTAGATGACGACGATAGCAATTATGTTTTCATTAATACCACCTTTTAATGCTTTTGACAGTCGCGCTAGAGAGCTCTTGAATCGCGGGCTTTTGGGCCCAAGCCCGTCGCAAGCTCGTTGCACCGGTCGGCGGTAAAGGCACGAAGTGCCTTTAAATTTGAAAGAAGAAATGGGGATAGAGTGGAGTCGGCTTTTGAAGTTCCGTCTAACAAAGTCTCGCTCCTCTAGGAAGGCGGATCTCGGATGTAACTCGCCTAGAGAGAGGTGATTGCAGTCCATACAGCTCGTAGGAAGGCTCAGATGCAGGTTTTTGCTTCAGCCCAGACGACATCGAGTACTAGCACTGTACAATGAGTTGGTGACTTGCTTTCTCATTACGCTGGTGTAGAGACCGAAGGCTGGAGATGGTGTCCTTTTTCAGTGCAGAATTAGTATTAAGCGTCAAGCTGTCGTGAAGTTGCGAGACGACCGTTATCTCCTTCGGAGCCATGGTCTTGTGGCTGTTGGGGGCTCCTGGGGCTGTTCTGCAGGCCAGTTCACTAAACCCCTTTTGGAAGCATTCTGCGAACTGCAACCCGACAACACTAGTGGTCAGATACGGTAGGACCCAGGAGATCTGGTTTGCAACGTTTACCTCTTACATGTCGTAAGCTTGAGCCAGATCAGGAAAGGGTCCCATACTGTGTCCCAACCAAGAAAATAAAAAACAGCACGAGAAAGCCTTCAATAGGCAACGAAAGGATAAGTTGCTTCACACGTTGGCCTTTTGTAGTCAGATGCTCTGTCATTCTAGGTGAAGGATTATGGACCTTCAATCATGGCAGGACACCATAGTCGAAAGTATTCTTGTTGTAACAAATACATTTCGAGCCCGCACTACCTCGATTTGCTGAGTATTTCCTCTTTCATTTCCTTTTTAATCCGCGAAACTGTGCCGACTCCACCATAGATTAACGCTGTATAGATTTGTGCCACGCTTGCTCCTGCATTCAAGATCTCGAGCGCCTGCTTCCCGTTTGTTATTCCGCCTGTAGCAAAGATGATCTTTTGTTCATGCTTATTTAAAGCATCAGCAACTCCATTTGTGAACCCCGCCGAAATTGCTTTCGCTGCGCCTGTGAGGGATTCTTTCACCGACTCTATCTTTTCAGTGCTAGTTGAAGAAGGCTCATCGCCCGTCGCAACACCTCCGACTGGCTTCGGCCCACTCCCCGGTTCCCTCTCTTGAGGCGGAGGCGGAGGGCCTTGGTCAAGGAGATTTCTATACCTCTTCACCAGCCCAAGGGTCCTCTCAAACATGTGCGGACCCGAGAAACCTCCTTGCTCATCCAATATCTGTCTCTCTCTGAGGGACAAATCGGTATCACTGGGAATAAGATTGTTCCTCCGCTTTGTGGTGTTTCCCACAATAACGCCGTCCACTCCACTTCGCCAGACGGCTTCCACAATCCCCTCAATCTGCTCATCTTCATCTTCATCGGGTGAGACTTTGACCATGACCTTGGGCTTCGTTCTTCGGTCTACAGACTTAGCAGCCCCAACCACACCTTCAAGAATCGTTGTTAAGGGCTTGACACTTTGTAATGCTCTCAAGCCAGGTGTATTTGGACTGCTGACATTGACCACTAGTATATCTGCATAAGGCGCCAGCTGCTCCACACAGTAGACATAATCCTCCTTTACAGCTTCGATATCCTCGTCCTTGGTGAACTTGTTCTTGGCCACTTGTACAGCTAGTAATTTCCCATCCACTAAGCTTCCCGGTGGCACTCCTGCCCCGCCATTCAGTACTGTGTCCTCAGCATCTTGCCCAACACCGTAACCATTGCGATATGCAAACAGTCGTACACGTTCTCGTAACCGCATAGCCATATCCTCAGCACCCAGAGAATTCAATCCATATCTATTGATCAGAGCCTTTTGACTAGGTAGTCGGAATACTCGAGGTTTAGGATTGCCATCTTGCGGGTATGGTGTAGCTCCTCCGACTTCCACAATTGCAGGTCCTAGGGCCAACAATGCGTCTGGTATCTCCGCCAGCTTATCGATTCCCGCAGACGTGCCAATTGGATTCTGTAGCCTTTGTCCAAAGACATTGACACTAAGATCCACTTTTCGAGAATCTTGAACCTTAGAATTCCGTTCACGCGGATGTAGACCGAACGAGTATAGAGCTTTCAAAGCTGTTGTTCCAGTATGGTGTGCCTCTTCCGCGTCAGGGTAGAGCCATCGCAGTGCCGGCACTGCGAGCCATTGATGGATACTGGCTCGTGTGTCAGTGACGTAGAGGTAGGTGAATACGCCGAACAACGAGAGGGAAGTCCCATAAACCCAATTTTTCATTCGGGTTACGAGCGATCCAGCATCTCCTGCTGTTGTTGAGGCATGCCGCTTGGCGAAGAGAGAATGTTGTAGAATGAAGGGTCGAGATTGAAAGTGAAAATTGTGCCCTGCAGGAGCTCGATACGTGCGCGAAAAGCGCAAGGATGCAGCTGACATATTAGAGAGTCAAGGACATGAGGATTGGGTGGTCAATTGCAAGTAAGAGATACTGTAGAAACTATGGCGGGGAGAATTGTATTTAGACCGCGCTAAGAAAATCCGCTGCAGGGGCCTTGCCTCTCCGCGTTTCCCTTTTACCAATCTCACCTCACCAAAAAACAGCGCTCCTTATCAAACATTCAGACAGCACAAAACAGTCTCGCGGCAGAAAACGGCGATCATGAGTGCGTCTCACAACTTGGAAATCGACCAGCTTCACGGATATCTACGAGCTCATTCTCCTAAATAATCAAAGTGACTCATCCTTCCCTCACCTGAATAGAGGTGGCTTCGTCTCCCCCAATATCTTTCATACGCATATGAAAGCAATATCTGAAGCACAAACAAGCTACGGAGATATCATGACGTAAGCCTAATGCATGAGTTGATAGCTTAAGCAAAGCAATTACCTGCAAATGAGTGAGCAGTAATGGCACGGCTGTAGTGGGAGTCTTTGTCAAAATGACAATCGACTGGTGATAATAAGATTGCAAAATCTTTTAACATGGCTAAGAGAATCTCTTACACCGAGTATTAAAGTAATTCTCCTTGAGAGCCATTTGCTAAGAGATTGGGCTGGTGCAGGTGGGATACGTCCAGCGATCACACTACTTCAGTTGGGAAAAGCTTGTGCGTCGATCCCAAGATCTAATTTAAATCCTCTGTGGATAATCTCCCTTTTGAGGTGTCATTCTTCTTCAACCCGGTGCAAATTTCCCTCGTGATATCTTGAATGTCGTCTTTATTTTCCTTTCTTAGGTCAGTCTTATTTGCAACCGTCCCGAAGACCTTAGATACTCCATGAAACAGATCTCTGTCCCATGCGCCTTCTTCAGCAAACGTATCTTCAATCTCGTCCATCTCTTTGATCCACCTATAAGCTTTTCTCTGTGCATTGTGGAAACTGCTTTCAATGATCGGTGTACTTGTAGGGAAATACTCTGCCATATGATTCCTAAGGGCAGGTAATACCCCAAGACTTTGTGCTGTAGTGTAGGCCTGAATCCCCACGGCAGATTGTCCCTTGTATATAGCGCTGAAACAAGTTTTGAGACCACTTGCGGCGCCAAAGTTCTCGCCGACGTGGCGGACATTGAGCAGTTTGAGTAGCTCTTCTGTCCATGGTCCTGAGCTTGCGTTGGGTTCCTGACCCGATAGGAGCATAGCCGGCAGGAACCAAGATTTACTATCCTGCTCTTTCGGTGGATGACCCAGTAGTGCCCCATCAAGATGGCTCATACCAGCTGCAGTAGTGGTATCAGCAATCCGTCTTGCTAAGTTGGGCGACATGGCATTCAAGTCGACATAAGTGAGCTCTCGATTGGAGGGATCTGCTTTTTGAAAGGCATTTGCCACGTTTATTGCCAACTCATGAGCTTCTGACGGTGGGACAACTGAAAGAAATATCGATGCTTCTTGTACTATCTGGGAGAGAGCAAGAGACCTCACTCCTAATGCCTCTACACGTGCCTTGGTCGTTGCACTTCGGCCATCAAGGTTTGTGACTAGCGGATATGCGTATTTGCTTAATAATGAAGCTATACCCCTGCCCATCTCGCCGAACGACATGATTGCTATCGTCGGCTTCTTCACAGTGGAAAGAACATTGTCTATAGGAGGCAATGTGCGAACGCCAATGCCAGGAGCGAAGGTGCGATCAATGAATTTCAAGCGACTTGGCAACATTTTGGATTGTAGCAACGAGAAATGAAGACAATGACAGCGTTATATGAGAGAAATTATGTGGTTTCCTGAGCATACTGCCAGTATTTATGTGAAAAAGAGGCTATAAATACCTGGAAGCAGCGAAACCGGACGCACCAGCAGGAACTTCCGCTTTAGCGAGCCCCTAAGAACTGCTACAGTCGCTTGGTATGAACCTCCACCTCCTACCGTACATAGCTATTCGGCTTGCCTCGAGTTTCTCAAGAAACAGCGGCGATCAACCATACTAACCTATTTTTACGAGTCAATATCTACAGACTACCTTTAAACTATACACTACTATCCAAGTAAGTTTCTCGCACATATGTACATGTACTGAATCAGTGAATTGTTGCTGGTGGAGAAGGACAAGCTTAGTCGCCTTGTGGATTGCTAGCCAAAAAGGAGATATTTAGATTACCATGCGAATATAGAAATGTGAAACTACACAATAAATCATCTCTGGCTATACGTTCTGGGTGTGGCTCTCAAGATTATGACGACATCGTAATGAACCCGTTCCTTACTCTGGCAGGCAGGCGGTGGTGCTTGCTAAAAACAACGGATTGAATCCTCAACGCATCATAATCTCCTTCACAATCTCAAGTTATCCATTCTAAATGAATGATGGACAGATGCAACAAATTTGAAAGCCTATCGCAAGTGCAGCCAATGGACTGTATTCTGAACAGCTGTGTAAACCCCGTCTGCAAGAATATTGCAGAGCTGGTCTGCGGTCGATGTCATCTGGTTAAGGTACACAATTGAAAATCTACAATGCTTAGTCCTTAGCTAATCATGTCTCGAGTACTGCAAGAAGTCTTGCCAGAAGGAAGATTTCCTACGCCACAGAGCCGACTGCAAGAAATGCGTGCTCAAATACGAGGTTCCATACAGTTCCTGTCAGATGATGGAGCAGCCCTCACAGAAACTCTGTGAAGTGTATGGCAGCCTTGTAGTTGCTCCTGCGGATAGCTATAACTTACAGAGCTACAATGTAGCGTTGTTCAGGGTCTTGTGGGGAACTACACCGCCCCGAGACATCCTCCAGCTTGCTCAAAATGAGGGCGTGGACTATGCAAAAGATTTAGATTTGTGCTTTACGAGTGAGTTACGTCGGCTGGATGACAAGCAAGCGCGGAGCCTGCTGATAGACACATAGCTGCAGCAGACTTAAGAGACGTTATGGCGACTATCAATGGCTTACCAAATGCATACCGTGGTCATTGCACTGTGGTCGTCAACGATCCAGATCCGTATTTGACCATCAGAAACATGCTTATCCTAGGCTTGGCTCTCGTACACCAAGACGGAAGTGCTGCTGAAGCCATCACACATCTATGGTACTCGGCATCCTTGACTGAGCATATGTAGTAAGCAATCAATGTCTCCCAAATTATCAAATTATGCTTACCAGCCGATGTTCAGTCAGCAGATCATGCTCATGGGTGCTCTCTTGATCGCACGTTTCGACGAAGAATTTAGAGAAATTGAAAGAATGGACATTCCCATTACAATTTCATACGACGTGCACGGTACGGGGACAGGACTGGTGGTGACTCTGAGCCTAGAGGAGGCTATTGAATTTCAAAATATGTTCGATCCTGCTCGCCCTATGTCCTCCGCTGAGGTAAACCGAAGGCTTGCCGCCAATGGGGATTTGGATCCAGATTTGACCCTGTTCAAAGAAGAGTGGCTCGCTCAAATACCACCAGCTCATAGAGTGGTTGAGAAGCAGTACAGGAAGACAGGCGTTCTATTTCCATTTGATGATAATTCCCTAGCTGAGTTCACTAGACCAAACCCGTTAGTACCAATCATCTTCGTACCAGCGGAAACTTACACACGAACAGGACGTTCTACAACGCAGATCAGCAATTGATGCTGGGCCACCTGCCTCGCCCCACAGATGGTGCTGATGTCCTTAAACTCGCTGACTTTGCAAAGTCTCAGATGCTTCCAAGAAATGACATCAATGGTATTTTCTATCAGTACGTCAAATCTATGGTGACATCGTTCTGCGCGAAGCTTCTAGCCCTACAAATCACATTATACATCAGCTGTGTTCCTGTTGCCAAGTTGCCTGAAGAATTAACAGTAAGGCCCGGCACGTCTTACTGCTAAGATTTGGAAGCACTAATGTCTCATAGGAGCGCGCAAGGCAGAAAGATTGGGGCTTCGATCGTATCCAGATTGACTTGAGATATGAAGGCGTTCCCGATGCCTACTACCTCGCCCAGTGTAAGTCTCCAGCCTCTTTGGGTTGTACGAGACTGAAATGGCCTTCCGTACGCTAGTTGTACCCATCCTCAAATTCAAGATCGAGAATCCACATGCAACCATATCGACTTTAGTCCCAACCGAACCCGCTCGTATAGGTAGCGATGCCCGCAGGGCGGCTCAGAAATTCCTACCCTGGAGAGAGGCCTGCTTCAAGGAAGGTACGACGGAAGAGAAGCTGATGTGGCAACGTTTTGAGGCCGTAGAGGATATGATGAGACAAGCCGATTCAGATTGGCAGACGCTTTTGAAGCTGAATCGGTGGACGGATCCTCGAGGCCCATTGAACAGACTTGTCATGAAATGGGTCAATGACGACGAAGCTTGGCCGTATCAATTGCAGCACATGGATTTCACCCTGGAGCAATTCGTTTTGCGGATGTCAGGAAGGTTGAAAGGTACTGAGCGACTGGCCGAGTGGAAGCGGATGCTAGACCATGGTGAGCTCGTCAAACACATGGAGATTGAATTTCCGGTAGTACAAGCGAGCAACCCATCCTTCGACGATGAGGTTCCTGATGAGCTTGGAACCACTATGGATCGGCCAATAACGAGTGATGTCCCGATAGCTTCATTGATCAATCAGTTTGAGGAATTCGGACAAAGCATTGGATCGCCAACGCAGCACGTATGATTACAGAAGTAACTGGAAGCAGGAGACAAAAAGTCACTATACAGAAAAAATAGACTAATGTCACTATATCAATTAATTATGAGCCAACTCGTTAATTTCCACACATAATCTTGGTATATGTTTGCGGGGACTACTTCTCCTAATAATACAGCGCACTGTCTCTATCTTCCATTTGAAATGATGGCTGCTTCCTAGAGCTCACCCATATATAAGATGCCTTGTGAGTCACTTTGCAACTCGAGACTATCCGGCATCGCTGACCGCTCTCTAGGCAGATAAACCTCGCTTCTCGCTTTCTGAGAAGAAGATGAGCATGCGCCACAACTTTTTGACGAGAGCCTCGGCTTCTTCATCCAATGCCTGTGAAATTGTCAGCATTTGATATACAAGTATGAGATAGATAGAGACTTACTCCCTCCAATTGCTCCACCAGATCCTGTGGCTTGCCCCTTGTTCTAATTTGCTCCTCTACAACCTCTACTAGCAGTTGCTCCTGCACACCCAGGTATTCCATGATCTTCTTCTCCACAAATGGTCTCAATTTATCGATCGTAGCATCATCCACGAACTCCCACTTGACTTCCCAAGTCCACAATCCGTCTTTGTCGTTCGGGACTTCGCCTGCCAACTGCCTTACAGCTTGATCACGTTCTTCGTCAGAGAGTGCGGTAGATGCGATCGAAGGGTCGAATTTGATGGGAATTAGAGTACGCTTCGAAGTCTTGTCCTGATCTTCTTCATCTTCGAGTAATCCTTCAACTTCGGCGACGGTGCGACGGGGCGGTGCGGCCTTCTGAGCCTTCTGAGCAGCTGCACCAAGTGATAGTTTGAATGGCTGTTGGGCGCGATTCCGAGACTCAAGCTCCTCAGCTTGACGCTCCAGAAATGAATCAGCCATGCCGCGAGCTTGCTCTTGATCAGCAAGCTCGCGTTGTCGTTCTCTCTGCTCTCCAATGCGGTCTTTCTCGTCGACTGCAGCCTCGCGAGACCTGAAGACGGTGCGGTTGCGTATCCACATACTTCGGTCAGCATAGTATTCCTCTACTTTCCGTGACGCTTCTAGATCATCGTCCCATGCAGTTAAACGTTTGGCCATCTTTTCTTTCTCGACATTGACCTTCTCGGCGTCCTCATTCTCGCGCTCGGTCTCACGCTGAACTGCCGCGGATCGGGATCGCTCACGGTTGAGCCACCGGCGCTCTTGGTCGAGATATTGTTTTTCTAGCTCAGCTTGCTTTTTGCTTGCGCGTCGGCGCTCTAATTCTTCATCACTAGCGGAGTCATCTTCCTCCTCGCGATTGATCCAAACGTCTCCACTCGCATTGCCATTGATACCACTCCCGTTGACGAATGAAACACCCTTCTGATAGTCTCTTGGTAATTGTGAACCTTGACCTTTTGGACCGGATGGCGCTTTGGGTACGCCCCGAGGGCCTAGTGGAATATTGTTCGTGCCCGCTGCTGGACCATTGGGAGTGGCAGGTGGAGATGCAAGACGGGATGGACGAGGTGCTCCATTACGTTGTCGTTCCAATGCTTCCATTTCTTCTTCCCTCTTAAGACGTTCCATATCTCTTCTATTGCTGCGGTCTCTGAAAGCAGCGATCTCTTGTGCGACTGTTTCTCGCATTTCCGCAGGGATATCAGCTAATTCGTCATCCACTGCTAGAGGGATATTGACAACCTCCACATTCTCTCCTCGGTCGGCATCTTGCATTGGTGTATCTTCGACTCCATCCTCTGTCTTAACAAACACAGGTGGGTGTAACAATTGGCCGAGAACACCCCTGAGCTTCGCCCGAGCCCCATCTAGTCTTGATTGATCCCCAGTAGCATCTTCTCCGCGGTTTGACTCGTAGCTTTCGAGGTAGTTTAAAGAGTTGTCGTCAACGAAAACGAGCAATTTGCTCATTTCGATCTTCTCATCATCGCTCTCCTCCTTTTTTGGACCTTCCCTTGGTTGCTGTCTCTTAGTTGGTACCTCAATTTCTTTAAGAATATCCACTGCTGTACTCAAGCTCTCTGCGTCTCCGTATTGTGCAAAACCAAACGAGCATTGCTTGCCGTCGGCATCTACAGCCCTGTCCCACCTCCGTAATCTCCCTGCTGTACTCAAGATTCGCTCGATACCATCGTCGCCACCCGCACCTTCTGTAATTCCTCCGACGAAGATTGTTCGCACAATCTCTTCCTTAGTAGGGGGCACTAAAGACATCATGCTATCTCTCAAAGCCTGCCTCTGAGCATCTATCCCCCTCTCAGCACCCAGACCTAGTCTTCCACCTGTAGACGATGGGTCCTGACCATCCCTCCTCCCCAGGCCTCCTGCAGACACAGGCGTAGAGGGTTTGGTAGGCCCGGTGCCTAATCGAATGACAGGCGCAGAGAAATTGATATTAGGCATGTTCGGAGGGCCTTGGAAGCTGGCTGGCAGTCCGCTCGGTCGACTACCCTGGGCAATGTTGGCTTGCTGCACACCAGGAGGAGGAGCCGTACCTGGCGCTGACATGCCTGGTGGAGGACCTGGGGAAAGATTAGCAGTTGACAACCCATGCGCAATGACACCTTTACCCATCCCTGGCGGAGGTCCCATGCCGGGAGGAGAACCACTTTGGCCTGGGAAGGAACCAAAGCCTGGAGGTCGCCCGTAGGGCGGGGCTGCTGCACGATGTCAGTACATGTATAATACATCAAATCCAGAAGCTTGAGAGCGCTCATTGACCCACCTCCATAGGGATTATACGACATGGCGCAAAGTTACTATCAGAGACCTAGTGGAACCTCGAGATTCGTCACGCCAATGCTGTCAAGGACCAGGACTAGAGGTTGGTTGAATAATGTCGGAACAGCCCATGTGAGTAGCACGCGAGGTTGAAGCTTCGCCAGCTCCAAATTTGTTTGTTCCGCGGGACCTTTGACGGAACAACATTTTTGCGGATACGGTATTTAGAGAGCCATCAGAAAATCACATTCAACGACGAGCGTGAGTGTCCGGACACAAACTATCTTAATGTCAGCTCCATCCTTACCATACACTTGGATATATTGCATTAATCATGTATAGGTCGCTGGAATTTCGGAAAACTGCGGACGCCCTCATTCGCTGCAATGCGTCTCTCTCAACCCGACTCGCCCCGTCGAGCCACATGAAATGGCCAGTTTCGTGGGACCCAATGTCCAGAGCAACTCGAGGAATTGCCCCGCGACGAACTCTTTGTTCGACTAACCGCTGCTATGCCATACGACCAACAGCAACAACAACCTCGACCCCGACACCTACATCGTCCGAATCATCAACAGACGAAGCCTTACAAAAAGACGAAGCTCAGGATAATGATAATCAATTGAGCGCCCTAGCAAACTCCCTCTGGTCAAAACGTACCTCTTGGTCTCCTCCTCTTGCGAACAGAAGTTCGTCACTTGAGATCTCGTCCAAGTCTTCTGCGGACATACTCAAAGGATTCTCCTCCCGTGTGGCCACCGAGCGCATGCTTCAACCAAAAGCAGGAGAACCTCAAACTCTCAATGCAGGAGAAGAGCTCATGAAGGAAATCGGCCTCGATTTTGATATCCCATCTGGCTCATCTAAAGTGCCCCTGCGCCTCAACCCCAGCTTGGGTAAACACAAGTTCGTCGCCAGCCATCTTGGTGTTGATTTAGCACGGGCATTCCAGCTGGTGGACATTGGATGTGCGAGAGATGGAGTTAGAAAGGATAATATGAAACAGCGGTTCCATGAGCGGCCGGGTTTGAAGAGGAAGAGGTTAGGGAGAGATAGGTGGAGAAGGAGGTTTTTCGAAGGGTTCAAGGCGACTGTTCATAGAGTCAAGAAGCTGAGGCATCAGGGATGGTAGGTGGTGAGGAATAGAATGTATCTGTAATGTAACTATCTATGGACAAGTTGAATGCATGGGATCACACGAGGGCTCTAGACCAAGCTCGTATAGTCTAGAACGAGTAGGTTTGTTAGAAGGGTTCATTTCATTGAGCCATTATGGGAGATCAGGAATTCTTGACAAGTGGACTTCTTGCATATGCTCTTCTCTTAGAAGGATGGTTCTTCGATCATGCCAGGCTCTCAGTGACAAGTTAGACGTTCGGTCTATTCATATAGAACTATGTGAGCAAATCGCGTTGACGATCATGGAAAAGCTTCGACTCTGAAATATTATAATTGCGTTACGTATCCGAGCAACAGCTACAACACCAGCGCATTTTAGACGGTCCATGGTTCTATTCTAACGACATGCAGTCGCTGACCCCATACGCCCGAACCCTACCCCGAACGCCATTTTGCAGCTTGATCTTTGTCTCTTATACAAATAAAGCTTACCGTGTCTTCGTCTCCCTAAGCCTTGCCAATCCACCCAGCATTAACAAAAAAGTCAAAGATTCGCCCTCCTTTCTGACCATCCAGCCTCGCGAGCTCCTTCAGCTGTTTCTTTTTCATCGTCCCATTGCCTTGAATCCCCTCTTTTAGTACCCTTTCCTTGATAACCAAATATGGCTTTGGCTGCATTCTACATATTTTACAAAGCTCGATCTCGTCGGAAGTTAAGAGCTGGATGTCTGGCGCATTTTCCTGGCTAAGCTGTAGAGGCGTTATACCGGAGATAGGCTGAGTAACATGTTTTTCTTTTGATTTAGGAGCGGAATGCCCATTAGTGAGCGTCCCGTTTTGTTTTTCGACAAGGGCAGGGCGGGAAGGAGCGGTATGGGGGGTGAGGCGGAGGGGAAGTTCTGGTGCCACCAGCGCAGCTGCTCCAGAGGGAGTTTCGATGACTTGAGCTTGTTTGGTGCGTTGAGAGCTAGCGAAGCGCTCGCGATCTAGAGAGCCCATGGGCTGCTTGTTTTGGGCACGTTGGGATTTTTCTTGCTCATATTTTTCACCGCCTTTCAGAGTTTCGATTTTCATATTCCGCCATTCTTGAAGCTGGGCTATGGCTTGACGGAGATTGTGCTCGCGGATGAGACCGTCGCAGAAGTCTTCAAAATCGTTTCCGTTCATCATGCGGGCAAAAGGTTTAGCCTTGTTGAGAATGTCGCGCTCTTCTTTCGTACGCTTCTTGTCAAGAGCAGCGTTTTTACGGTACTCGAGGAGGTTGTGCTCGAAAATGACTTTCTTTCTCTCAGCTCGTTGCGTCAAGCGGGAGTTATATATATCCATGACTGTCATCTTTAGGTCCATCTCCGGCTCCAATTCGCCTGTTCGAGAGTTCATGCCATCCCCAGGATCGAACTGCATGAGTTGTACAGCCTCCTCTGCCTCGTTCGCATATTCCGTTTCAAATTCCAGCCGACCGGGCATATATCCTTGCACTTCATGACATGCTGGCACGCTTGCAGTTGGTTTCTTCTTGGACTGGACTGGAGGCGCGTTCTTCTGCTTTTCCTTCTGCTCTTCGATCCTACGCTTCTTGTGCGCCTGGAACTGTTCGCGAGGAACCTCGGTCAGCAGATCGAGATCCTGAGGACTGGCACGGGCGGGCAAAGGAAAGTTAGGACTGTCGACATAGGTATCGATGTAGTGCTTCGCAACTTCCTCTTTGTCCCTGTACCCTCCAATATGGTCCGCAATGTCGGCCCATGATCCAAGACCGTATATCTCACATCCTTCCAATAAAAGTAACTCCTCGTCAGCGCCCCAGTCTTTGGTATATATCGGCACCGAATTTTGCTCAATGACGTTGAAAGGGTGAGTTGGGGGATGGTGATTGCCGTTGGACTCGCCATTCTTGAAACACTCCACGCAGAGATCGTATTCGTTGCAAGCACTATGCGCGCATCTGATACGGACCTTGGGGATTATTAGAAACTGGCGCGCAGTACGGCAGACAGAAGGACGACTTACGGTATTTGTAATGTCTGCAGAGCAGATCTCGCAGACATACTTAACGCCCCCTTCGCCTCCTCGTGTAGCAGTCTTCTTACGGATAACTCCCATGCTGGCCGCAACGTGCCAGCCTAGCACTCCTCAAAGAGGTGGTCCGGGTCCAGGCGCTTGATTTCCCTTCGACTTGTGTCCCGCGCAAAGCGCATATAAAAGCTGCTCGGCTGTATGCGCGCCTAACTGTTCTGCAGTCCTGGACTCAATAAAGAGTACCGGCAATAGGCAACGAGTACCTAAGTAATAATGCTGGTTGAGCGGGAATTTGGGTTGAGGCTCCTCGTACGCATTGGGTGATTATGGGTATCCTCAGGTTGGAGGCTGATGCGTCAGAGACGCTTTCCGGGATTTGAAACCTCAGCATGGAGACAATGGTACTAGCTGCCGATTGGTTGACCCTGCTGGAGTGGGTCGGTCAGCCAATAGATTCGGTTCTATATGTATATTCACATGCTCCCATCCGAGAACAGATGAGTAAAGGTGCATATGATTTATGATTTTCGTATAACTTTTGATCCCGAAAAGAGTAGCTATCCGTCTATGATAGAAGAATGAAACGGGAGACCTAGCGTTCTACAACCAATCAACATATTCTCATTTCGTGTACGAGCTCTACTGGGCATCCTCATGCAGCCCTTTCCAACAACGTACCAAGTATGGCAAGATGACTTCACCGGAGACGGTTCTATACAAAGATGGTTCAATCGGTTCTGCCATCAAACGGAACAAATCTGTCTATAGATGTTTGAAAGTAATTTTCGCTACCTAGTATTCGTTTCAGTCTGATTGTGAGATAGACTTCCGCCACTCCAAAAGACTGACAATTCTTTTCGTACCCCAAAGATATGAACAAGTGCTTACAGTATAAGGTAAAGGACTTATTAACACCTGTCTCAACCACACGTCTCTTTCCGTTCGATAATCAAGTTTCTGGTCACGTGCTGTTGGCCGAGCGAGCACGCCCCCTGCCCAATTGCCAAAGCTGGAGGCTGAGCCACAAATACGGAACCATTCAATCCCCTTTCGCCTTCGACTCGTCATTTCTAAAGCCGCAGCACTGGCCATAAAAAGAACCCCTTATCTTATTGTATCTTAACCTAGCTTCACGACCGATCACATATCAACATCGCCCTGCAAAGTCCTCTAGAATTGGGGTACGACCTTTGATTGATAATATAGCGGGGCAGGTCGCTTCACACCGCAAGGAACCACTTGAATCGACATCCTTACGTTCTGGACGTCTCTTTCACCCCGCCCCCCTTGACACGACACCTTCGATATGTCCTGGAGACTGACCAAGAGTAAGCATAACATCTGCCTCATGGACTAATGTCCTTTCAAGCTCACTAGCTACTATCTGTCCCGCGTCTATTGTAGCTGCGAGATCTGTTGAATTCGATATCCATCTGTTTTCTAAGGGACCATTGCTCACAATCTTCCTGCAGAATTGAAAGAGACCCATCTTGGTCCTCTTGCCAACACCTTCTCACGGTCCGCTTCTACCTCGACTATTACAGGAGACCCTGCGAAGGATGAAAACGCAAGCATAGCCAACAGTACCGGCGCTCCAACTCCTGCGAACGACAATGGGATAGGTATGTCTAAACTACTACGAGCATCTATGATATTTACTGATAATTACAGCTGCTTCCGAGATCATTGCAGCACAACCTCCAGCGCAACCTCGACCCGGTATCCTAGTCGTTACTCTTCACGAAGCCTCTAGCCTATCTCTTCCAGATCATTACAAAAATTCGTTCTCCTCTCACCAACAAAATTCCCTTTCTCAAAGCAATGGATTCGGAGTGGCTGGTTCTGTTCGGCCAGGTTCATCGCAGCAGGTGGGAAGTATAGCAGGTTCGTACGCCAATAGCTCGCGGCCACAAACGTCCGGAGGCGGATTCGGCGCTGTACCCACCAACCACGGCCGAATTTCTTCCAAATATCTCCCTTACGCGCTGTTAGATTTCGATAAGTTGCAAGTGTTTGTGAATTCTGTCGCAGGATCCCCCGAGAATCCGCTCTGGGCCGGAGATAACACCGCCTATAAGTTTGATGTTTCTCGGGTGACCGAGCTTGCGGTCCATCTCTATCTGCGAAATCCTGCCGCTCCTCCTGGCTCTGGCCGAAGTCAAGATATCTTCCTCGGTGTGACCCGTATCAATCCCCGGTTCGAGGAAGCTCATAAGTACGTCGAAGATCCAAAATTAAGCAAGAAGGACAAGGAAAAGGCGTATGCGGAATGGATGTCCAAAGAACATACTTTAGGAATGGCTGGCACAGACTGGGTCGATGTGCAATATGGTACGGGCAAGCTTCGAATTGGTGTTGAGTACATCGAGAACAGGACGAGGTCTTTAAAAATTGAGGATTTTGACCTCCTGAAAGTCGTTGGAAAAGGAAGTTTTGGAAAGGTCATGCAGGTCAAGAAGAAAGATACCCAACGAATCTACGCTCTCAAGACGATCCGGAAAGCTCATATTATCTCCCGGTCTGAAGTCGCCCATACGCTAGCGGAACGTTCGGTCCTTTCACAAATCAACAACCCATTCATCGTGCCCCTCAAGTTTACTTTTCAATCGCCTGAAAAGTTATATTTCGTCTTAGCATTTGTCAATGGCGGCGAATTATTCCACCATCTCCAGAAAGAACAGCGTTTCGACATCAACCGATCACGGTTCTATACAGCAGAGCTCCTCTGTGCACTCGAGTGTCTACACGGCTTTAATGTCATCTATCGAGACTTGAAGCCCGAAAACATTCTGCTGGACTACTCTGGACATATTGCACTTTGTGATTTTGGTCTTTGCAAATTGGACATGAAGGATGAAGATCGTACGAACACATTCTGTGGTACACCTGAATACCTCGCTCCTGAACTTCTGTTAGGCCAGGGATATACAAAGACTGTCGACTGGTGGACTCTGGGCGTTCTTCTCTATGAGATGTTGACTGGCTTGCCTCCTTTCTACGACGAAAACACCAATGAGATGTACCGGAAGATTTTGTCTGAGCCACTTCATTTCCCTGGCCTCGAGATTGTTCCTCCATCCGCAAAGGATCTTCTCACCAAGCTCTTGAATCGCAAGCCGGATCAACGTTTAGGCGCTAATGGCGCCTCTGAAATTAAGGCTCACCCCTTTTTCCACAGCATTGACTGGCGTAAGCTTTTGCAGCGAAAATATGAGCCAACCTTCAAGCCGAACGTGGTATTTATAAATCAATCAAATGACTTGATGGCTTATTACTGATGTACACTAGGTTGACGCTATGGACGTTACAAATTTCGACGACGAGTTCCTTAGAGAGGCACCAACTGATTCATATGTTGATGGACCCATGCTTTCACAGACTATGCAACAGCAATTTACGGGTTGGTCTTATAACCGACCCGTTGCTGGGCTTGGGGATGCAGGTGGTAGCATCAAGGATCCGTCGGCTATTGGTAGCGTTACAGATCGGTGAAGACATATGTAGACTAAAATACGAATTCATGATACAGCGAGGTCTAAGAAGGAAGGGATATATTGCTGCTCGTGGCATAAGCTCCGGGTGACTGGATCGTCGGACCTTCAAGGCAGCTCAGCTTCCCTTGTAGCAAGATTGTTTCGGAGAGCAGAGCGAGTCTATTTTCTTCATCCATGATTGAGGCGTTGCTTGGCGCTCGTTGTACCTTTGCGGCGGCGGGCGGAGTTATCTTTTTGCCTTCGCCATGACTTTTGTGGCCTGGTTGCTATACATGTGAGCAAAAGTTGAGACATAGAGAAAGACGTGAAAACATGCCACCAGACTGGCCGGCTCATTCTTTGGCTCTTTTGACAATGACGGAGTGCATGTGAAAATGAGATTTCATATAATCTATTTGATGTAATTTGTGAGAATAATCATTGTGCGCAGTACTGTACATGCACGTTGCTTGGTAATCTCTGAGCACCCTTCATCGAACGACGCTAGAAGTGGGATGGATGTCATTGTGGGGGACATACCGAAACATCAGAAGCGACTTGCTGGCTCAACCTCTTCTAAAAACATTTCCCATCACAACAACCCTCGAATCCTCCTTCAACCTCTTAGTCTTCCTTGGTGATCTTTGATAGATCTGGGATATCTTAATTGGCAGGTGAGCTTCTATTCAACTCAAAAATATCCTATAGAAGTGCCATCGAAGCACCTCGGTGGCGGGGTTGGTCTGTTGTGTTCCCCTCCGCGCTGATCCGAGTAAGGAAAGACTGGAATGATATTCACGGTGTTGGGTTTCGATCATACAATGTATGCTAACCCCGAATAGACTCTTCGAGAGAGAGAATCGATACCCCCCGCTATTTTGACAGATTGGAAGCGTGTTCAGAAACGCCGGGCACGCCCAACAAAAATATCGCCCTTACCAGCTTCCCAACCACACCTTGCAAACTCTACAAAACACACCATTTGACACGATGACTCAGGGAGATAAACTTCCGGCTTGGACTACCCTTCAGGCACACCATGACAGTGTAGGCCGCAATTTTGTCCTCAAAGAGGAATTCAAGAAAGACCCCCAGCGTTTCGAGAAGTTCTCCTTCAAGTTCCCAAATACCTCCGACGACTCAGAGATCCTCTTCGACTTCTCCAAGAATTTGATCAACGATGAGACCTTGAAGATTCTGGTGCAGCTCGCCAAAGAATCTGGATTAGAGGATCTTCGTGATCGCATGTTCAAGGGTGAGAAAATTAATTTTACGGAGGACCGTGCTGTGCTGCATGCAGCCCTGAGGAATGTCACAAACGAGGCGATCGAAGTCGACGGCCAGAATGTGGTGCCTGGTGTCAACAAAGAGTTAGAGCATATGAAGGAGTTCAGCGAGGCAATTAGAAGTGGCGAGTGGAAGGGATATACCGGCAAGCCTTTGACCACGATTATCAATGTTGGTATTGGTGGTTCCGACCTGTAATTGTCTGTTCTACCTCTCAATGAACTCTCTGACTTTTTCATAGTGGTCCGGTCATGGTTACGGAAGCTCTAAAATACTATAGCGACCGCAAACAGACTCTTCACTTCGTTTCCAACATTGACGGTACTCATATGGCTGAGGCTCTCCAGGAGTCTGACCCAGAGACCACTCTGTTCTTGATTGCTTCCAAGACCTTCACTACTGCCGAGACCACCACCAATGCTAATTCTGCCAAGGAATGGTTCTTGAAGGAGACTGATGGCAAGGGAGATATTGCTAAGCATTTCGTGGCGCTCTCCACAAACGAGAGCGAGGTCACTAAGTTTGGTATTGATGCAAAGAACATGTTCGGCTTCGAAAGCTGGGTAGGTGGTCGCTATAGTGTCTGGTCTGCTATTGGACTCAGCGTTGCTATCAATATCGGGTTCGATAACTTCCACCAATTTCTCAGCGGTGCCCACGCTATGGACACTCATTTTAGAAAGACACCACTTGAGAAGAACATTCCCGTCCTTGGTGGACTGTTGAGCGTCTGGTATTCCGACTTCTTCGGTGCTCAGACCCACTTGGTCTCCCCGTAAGCCAGCCTACATTTGAGAGACTTCAAAATATTAACATGACCAGATTCGACCAATACCTCCATCGCTTCCCAGCCTACCTTCAGCAACTTTCTATGGAGTCCAACGGCAAGGCAGTCGCTCGTGACAACAACTTCGTAAAGTACACCACAGGTCCAATCCTTTTCGGAGAACCAGCAACCAATGCCCAACACTCTTTTTACCAGCTCCTCCATCAAGGCACCAAGCTCATCCCCACCGATTTTATCTTAGCCGCTGAATCTCACAACCCAATTGACAACAACAAGCACCAGAAGATGCTTGCTTCCAACTTTTTTGCGCAAGCCGAAGCTCTCATGGTCGGAAAAGGTGATGAGCAGCTCAAAACAGAGAATACCCCAGAGCGGTTGATGAAGCACAAGACCTTCCTAGGCAACCGCCCTACTACGTCCATATTAGCACAGAAAATAACACCGGGGGCGCTTGGTGCCCTCATTGTCTACTATGAACATTTGACATTCACGGAAGGAGCGATTTGGAATATCAACAGTTTCGATCAGTGGGGTGTCGAGCTGGGCAAGAGTCTTGCAAAGAAGATCCAAGCTGAGCTTGATGAGCCAGGTAATCCGAGTGGCCATGATGCCTCTACTGGTGGCCTGATCGCAGCCTTCAAGCAGAAGGCGAAGCTGTCTTAAGCTAGCTGCAAGGTTTAAATGATAGGAACTGCTGGGATAAAAAAGGATAAGTAGAATTGATAGATTGTGAATGATTGATGTTCTATAAAGACATGAGCACATAACTCTACTCGCTAGTTCGCACTTCGTCACTGAAAACCCTTAATCTCGTCGCCAAGAACTAACGATCCACCGGATTTACGATGGGTAAGGAAAAGGGGGGAGGGCAGCCTCGCCTCCGCACCACTTAGCGCGTGATTTCAGCGTCGAGTCGCGACACTGCTATCTCCCAATCTAGTTCGGCTAAAAGTGTCCAAACCATTTCATTACTAGAGCTTCGTGTCTGCACCGCGCACATGATACCCTTAATCGAATTGGGAGTCTGAGAAGGGAATACAATGGCGCGTGGATGGCTCGGGGCAATTGTGCTGGTCCTTGGGCTGGTGAGGGCTGAGGAACACAGCAAGATTCCGCTGCCGAGCTACCATTATGGAGCGCACATACCTGTGAGTTGTTTGAATAGGAGCGTGTGAGTTTTTAGTTTCCCACGATTGGTGGTATATTGTAATACTGACGAAAGGGAAGTGAAACGGGGGAACACATATCCAACGAGAAAAATGAGCTTCAATATATCCCCTTCCTAACATGTAACGAAACCGGGAATCCTTTAGAATTACATTATGGTATTGAAGAAGGTATGTCCTCTGTTGCTTCGAAGTTTTGATTTCACTTTCTAATACTGTGACAGAACTCAACTGTACCATCCCCTTCATAACAGATCCTTTCTTTCACCTACTCGAGTTCTACATCCACAACGACGCCCCTCTCTCTTGCCGCATCCCATCTCGCCCTCCACCAGCCGTACACCACGCAGGCCACACTCCTCCACCCACCGAGTACGTTCCGCTTATCTTCGCTCTAGCCGGCACACTCCAGCTCTCTCACCTTCATATCTCCACACATCTCAATATCCTATTACACTCGACACCAAAACATCACGTCCATCCGCACGATTCGGGCGTCATTGATTCCGGCGCCGCGTATTCGACATCGCCTCTATCACATACCACGGGCCCGGCTGCTTTGACCAAGAAGCTGGTCATTGGAGACCCATTGCCTTTACAACTTAGCGTGAGATGGTTTCCAACTCCCCATCTACCCAGGGAGAATGGAAAGGTGCAGTGGGCAGGTATGGGCGGGCATTTCTATGTCAGCACAGCTTTTTATTGTCTTTTTAGTGCGGGCGCAGGAGCCAGTTTAGTGACGGTGTGGTTCTGGGGTGTGGTGTTGCCAAAGCGAATCAGGGAGCGTGCGAAGGGGATGGGTGGTGCAACGCCGCTGGGATATGGCGTCGGGAATGGGTGGGGAATGGGTAAGAGGGATTAAGTACATTGTATTTGAGAGGTGCAAAGAGATACGGGAGAAACCTAAGAGCGTGTATGGAATGCCATTATGACTTGTACTTTAAGAGACCTTTGGGGAATAAAGTACCAGTTTGGACTGGGCAAAATAATATAATAATGATTTTCCACTTAAGCTTCGATCTTCACTTCCTGAGCTACCTAGGTAGTTCAACTACTGAACAGAGCCAGTAAATTGCCAACGTTCTGATACGGGTTTTGGACATGCTATGCCCCAAAAATCTGTGTGGTGTTTCGTCCGAAGGTGCAATTTAGGGGCTTCGGTCAATTATAGCTTCGTCATCCTGCTTCGTATAGGATACCTCTCTCACTCCGCATTTTAGGCATGTATGGAAACAATTGGCCCCTCGATTACACCAACGCTCTTCATCGCTATGGGCCGTTATCACCAGTCAGCTCTGCAACACGAGCCTTGATTCGTGCGACCCTGGACTCAATTGCTATTGATATTAGTAGTGTCTTGACTTTCACAGAGTTGCAAATTCACTCACGCTCTTCGCCATCACTCTGATCAGCTTCAGGATTCAGCCTCCAAACTTCCTCTTCCCTTCTACGATCTTCCTCCGCCTTCTTTGCTCTTTCAGCAGCATTCTCTCGAATCCGTGCCCAGCGATCATCGGCAAGCGTCTTAGGCATGGGTGACCTATCAGGTAAAAATGACTGACGCATTTTACCCTCCGCTAATGAACGATGTTCAGATCCAAAGGCTTCTGGATAGTCGCTAGGAGGCTCAAGATTATATTCTCCATTGGTGAAAGTGTTTACTACTTGCTGAGCTTGTGCAAATCCAGCTACAGCGAACTCTGAAGTTACATTGGGAATTTTTGACACCCGAGCTTGTTTGGCGGTACAGTCACTGCAAAACCAAGTTTCTAACCCCAGTGTCGTTAGCAACCAATGTTTTCCTTGCTGAATGATGGGAAGCCAAAGCTTACCGTTAATCTCAGGTGCTTTCTTTAAGCCCGCACAGCTTAAATGAAACCATTCTTTACCGCAATTCTCCCCGTCGCAGGCCACCATCACGCCTCGAGCTTTTTCGTTGCAGCAACGAGATTTCGGTTCCTTCTGAGTATGACTATCTTTAACAGGAAGGTACATCTGTTCCTGGGTGATACTGCTCCTGGATTTACTGGCATGTATATGGAAGTTCTGCTTTTTGTAAGTTGGACCACCGATTTGAAAATGCTCGTCTTCATCGGACTCATCTTCGTCAGCCTCGTCGTGGTCCAAATAACTGCCCAAAGCTGAGTCGTGTAACAGATCTGGAGTCACGCCGCGTTTATGTTCGCTCTCGCCCTCTATCTCATCTACTTGTAGAACAGATTTATCCATCTTATCTTCGAGCGCATCAAAAGCTCGTATGCTATGAGATTCGTCTTTGACGGGTAGTATATCGTTCTGAAGCGTCATTGGCGTAGTTGAGTAGCCAGAGGTATCGCTCTCGGACATGTTGGGCTTTTGATGGGCACGTTTTATGTGATCATGAAGGTTCCATCTGCGTGGAAAGCCGCATCCTGATTTACTTCTATCGCAGCCATCATGGGTACAGAGGAAAGGCCTGCTGCCGAAGGCATACATGCCGTGAACTTCTCGCTCGTGGCGCAGGAGGGTAGTTGTAGAGGAAAAATATATGTTCTCACAAGTAGCGACCTTGCACCGGGGTGGCTTTAACTCGTAGTGCCATGAATTACTCCCGGTCTCAGCTTGGCTGGCCGCGTTGAGATTCTCTGGTATGTTCTCTTGTAACAGACCTCCAACTAAACAGTCGTCAAGGTGGTTGTAGAACTCTTGAGCATTATCGAAGACTTGCAAGCAACTTTTACAAGTAGCGGCAGCTTCGATGCGATTCCCGCGGGGCTGCTCCTGCTTTCTGAGAAAATGCTTGGGGGAAATCATTGAATACTGCTCAATGACATGGACTAAGGCTATATGTCTTTTGAAGACGTCTGGACGGTGAAAAGTCTTTTCTGATAGTTTCTTTGAGTCTGGGCAGAATCCACATATCAATGTACCCCTATAATGGGTCAAAGTATGGCGATTTTTGTCGAACAGGCGGGCGAAGCCTCTGACATGGTCAGGGCAGGTGGTGATTGGACATTTATGGAGACGTTCAGGTGCTACACTCTCTTCAACCTCATTAAGGTCAAATTGATTGTCAACATTGCGAGCTGCAGTGAAAGAGAGCGGTGGCAGATCTGGGCTCGAATAAACAGACAAATGATCGGAAGCAGATTCGGCTTCCGAATCCGATGTAGCTTCATTCGGGAGTGCAGCGAGAGCTATCGATTCCATATGCTTGCAAACATGAGTTGTAAAAGCTTTCTGAGTTGTACCGGGGTCTTCGAGACAGAGTGGACATTTCTGAAGCGCTACGTGTTGACTTGTACTTCTCTTGGCCCCAGCCAAAGCGTAGCGTGCTTCGACGTCGCTGAGAGCGTCCTGATGCCTCAAATTCACATGTTTCTTCCAATCGTCGGGACTTGGTAGCTCCAACTTGCACAGAGGACAAATCCAACTGGTGTTTACTCTATGTACCGAGAACTCGTGTTCTTGCCATAATTTACGAGTTGGAAACGTTAGAAGTGAATCTGCACATTCTGAGAAGGTACAGATGTATGGCTGAAGATCAGCAAACACGTGGATCCTTTGGAATGTCAGTCAATCTCATGAACTGTAATATACTGTATCGTTTTGTGTGTAGTTGTGAGGCCTTTTCAGTCTATAATCCAACCAGTATCTAAAGACTGCACAACTAGAGCAGCTATATGGTCTGATTTCAAGGTGGAGAACGGGCGTGTGAGTATTTGAGGGCAGCACTTTGTCATAGTCTTGATGAAAAAAGATCACTTACTTCCAGTCATATCGATTCCTAATATTCTTAAGCACGTGTCCACAGATGAAGCACGAGAATGGTACACCATCATAAGCACCGACTGGCGCTTCGGGCACTCGAAATGAACTCTTGCCGCCCGAATTGCCATCCGTCTTGAATGACGAATGTGAAGCAATTGTTGGAGCAAGATTCGACGCCGAGGGCATGCTTCCGAATCCGGAATCATTGAAAAGCGAAGTTGGTACAAACATGGATTTGGGCAATTGCTCTATCAGCTCAACTACAGATTGTTCCTCTGCAACGTTGTCTTCTCGACTCATTTTCTGTCGAATAGCAACATGTCGCTGGAAGTTTGCTTCACCAAGGCGGCTAACCAACTTCGTCTCCGCGTTCTTAAATTTATCGTGAACATGGTGAACGTAGGTGCGCGCAGCGTCCGATACTTCAAAATCGACTAGAGAGACGGTAGCGGGCTCTTCGTAACCGGTGAGAGTATGTTCCATTGATGGAAGCAGCCCCATCAGGCAAGAGACGTAAGAATTGATGTCTCTTGCTATGTCTCGTTCGAAGTTATCTGAACCAGAAGTCAAAGAGGTGGCGTCTGATTCAGACTCGCTCAAATCTTCCTCAGAATCGTCATCAACATCACTCATTATAGAGTCAACCTTTTCTACAAGGTATTCTAGCTCACTGCACACTTCTATGATACTCGGTGGTAGTGAAGATAGTGCCAGCTTCGGCAATAAAACTTAGATCCGTCAGTACTGGTCTCCTAAATAGCAACACGAAATTGCGTACTTTTTGTGAGAATGTTTGCAATAGCTGCAACAAATTGCAAAATAGTGGCTTTCAATACGTCAGACCTTTGGATGATGGTGTCGAGTTGCCCACCGCCGAAGGCTTCACCCCAAAGGAAAAAGCGGTTGAGACATTCTTTAAGTGGTTTCGTCTCAAGATTTATTTCATGGTCGTCAAGCTCGCATGTTTGTATGATGTCCTTGAGCAGCCTCAGACAGCTTTCATAGAGATGCCACGCAAACCCACTCGCAGTCACGTCGTAGCCTTGCTCGCATGAGACCGATTCTATGCTGGTCCCATCAATCCACTGTTCCAAAAGCTGGAGACCGACTTTGCGACTTTGAATGGTGGCCATGATACTTCCTCATTTGAAAATTGCAGCCATTCTTTGAGAAAGGTTCAAACATCGTCTTTGATGACATGGAATTGTAGGCTGCCCCGACCGCGTGAGGCTGCGTCACCGGGCGGCAACAATCTTACATAGCCACGACCACCTGCAGCCTGCACTAGTTTCCACAGGCAGCAAGGGTTCAGCTGCAGCTATACAGCGTTTACTGCATAGCACAGCCCCATCTGGTTCTCCAGCTTCGACAGCCTCTTTTTCCAGCACGGTTCAAGGATTTGTCCCTCACTTGTCGGAAATTTATATCAGGGCAAAAGCAGAAGAACTCGTGATGTGGTGATTGCCATACCATGTGTAGCTTATCGTGAGACATACTCACATCTTCATCAATATCTCCACTTCCAGGTCGTGCAACCTGATTTAGATCTTCGCGACTTCGAAGAGGCTGAGAATAATGGCTGAGGCAATGGGCCTGGTTTTGGGGGTGCTACCGCTTGCCATCGAGGTTGCAAAACGCTACAAGTCGATGTACAAAGCATTTTCACGATACAAGAACTGCGGTACCCAAGTTGCAGAGTTCCAGCGACGCTTACACGTCGAACAGACTTCGTTTCTGAACGAACTTCACATCCTGTTGGCATCGCTAACAAATTTTGACACTGCAAATAAGATGATTGCAGAAAATGATCACCCTTTGGCATTAGACATCAAAACCGACCAAAAATTTTCTCTTCTCTTGGGAGAGTCAGCAACTGCGTGTGCGGGTATCATCGAAAAGATCAAGTCCAAGCTATCTTCACTTGAACAGTTTCTTCAGAAGTCTACACCGGTAATGCTAATTTACTTTGTAACCACTAGCTGATGCAACTATGCTAACAGAACATGAACAAGGACGAGTCAAAACATGATTTCTTTGTTCGGACCAGGCGTAAGCTCAAATTTGCCTTGGCAGATTCTCAATTGGAATCGAATTCGAATGAGCTGTCCAGGCTCAATACGGACTTTCTCCGCATCTCGGGCCAGATTAACAGATTGAAACATATACAAATCAATAATGTAGCAGTTGTAGTCGCACAAAAGACTAAGTACAAAGCAGACCAGTACGAAGCTGTCAGACAGGCTGCGGACCAGCTTTTTGAGGCCTTAGGGAAAGCATGCAACATTCATGCAGAGCATTGGGCACAGGTGCAACTGGAACCTGAACATATCTTAGCCACAAACGGAGAGCCGCCACTTATTCGATTCATAATGGCATTTACTCAGAGTCTCATGGCCAACAAGACAGCTGAAGGAGCTCCAATCTGGGTCGTTATTGAGTCCATACTCAGCGACTCACTGAGTGACGAAACTCCGCAACATCGAGAAGAAGTCCAGACTGCTCTTTCGCACCTCAAAAAGACGCTGAAAAGAGTCAATGATTCTCCACCGCCGCTGCCATTGCCCACGAAGAAGCTCAAAGGAAGCAAAGGGGTAAGATTTGTTAGCCCAGAACCTGAGCTCGCGTTGCAGAACAATGCATGCACGGCGATGAAGCTGGCGGGGCAAGGCTTCGACACATCGCTCCCGGACTTTTCTAAAGACCACAACTTCTGTCTTCAGCTCCGGCGGTACCTTTCTCTCAAAAAAGAAACACGCCATGATTGCATAGGATACTTAAGAAGGGGTAATTCATGCAGACATCGTGTTTTGCCCAACACAGATGTTGTCGCCTCTCAGCCAACAGAATCAATATCTCTTGCTCGTCTCATCGAATTGATGTCACAGCGAAGCTACACCGGTTTGTGCTTCCACGCCTTTCGATCTCCTCTAGTTCTGTGTTCAAATCGTAAGATGATTTATTTACCCAGCACTGACACTTTAAGAATAGGTCGCTTACTGCAGTATGAGAGCTTACGACTCGCTCGCCAATTGGCTTCTGCAGTCCTCCACTTTCACGCCACACCTCTTCTCAAGAGTTCCTGGCGCAGTGACGATGTGATCTTCTTTGGCATCAACGAATGCCAACCGCAGCAACACATAGTTCTCATGTCCCCGCACCTGAATGTCCAAGTCAAAAACATACCAGAAGACCACGCCACCGCTAAAAACAATCTCTCCCGCAGCGGCATAGCCGGCAACCCATACCTCTTCGGCCTCGGCATCATTCTCATTGAGCTTGCGTATCAGGCGCCTTTCCGCAGCCTACGCGAGGACGAGGATCTCGTCGACGGCGTCGAGGATCAGTATACTGATTTCCGCACAGCTGATAGGCTGAGTGAGAGTATCGGGAACGGACTAGGCTCGACATACGGCAGAGTCGTACGCAGATGTCTATTTTGCAATTTTGGAGAGGACACGAAAGATTTGAGAGATCCAATGCTGCAGGCGGCATTTCATCGAGATGTGCTGTGCGAACTGGAGCAGTTGGAGTGCAAGGTGAGAAGTTTCCAGCTTGGAGACTGAGTACCAAAGGTAATCACAATTGAGGAGGTCAGCTCTTCTGTAGCAGCAAATGTGAAAGACAAACGTAAAACTGCCCACATTGTGCAAAATGATTGTGCTGTAGATTCTCGCTAGAAAACACAGCGTAGCTATAGAACAGGAGACCCTCCCGACCTAAGAAGATAAAACGCTTCTATAATTCATAACGAAAAGGATATAATACTATACAAGCGCTAATAAAGTTCAGAACTACCGATGTTTCTTTTAATCCCCCATATTCATTGTGTCCCGTGATCCATCCATAGCAAAGATCGATTGCTCAGCCATTCCTCGCGTAAGCAGCGTCGACCTCCTTTTGATACTTCTTCAAGATAAGCTTCCTGTTCAACTTTTGCGCCGATGTAACCATATTCTATAGTGGTGTAAGTAGCTTGTTCTCAACTTTCAAGAAGCAGGACTAAAGGGGGAAGACGGAGAACTCACATTCTGTGGCGTCCACTCCTCGTCCGCCAATACCGCACCCTCTAAGATCTCAATTCCGCTCAAGCCACCCTGCCGGCCAACTTGTTGTAGCTCCTTCAGCACAACATCCTGCAACTTCTTATTATGCGACAACTCCTCGATATCTGCTCCCTTGACTCCGATAGACTCTGCTAGCTTCTTAAGAGCAGGCTCGGCAGGGACAATGATGGCGATTGGTTTCGTCTTCTGCTCATCTGCATACACGCAGATGTTTGCTACGACAGTGGCAGCGCGATAAATCGACTCGAGCTTCTCAATAGCAATGTACTCTCCATTCAGCGTCTTCACCAGATTCTTCTTACGGTCAATGATCTTGATGTGCCCATTCTTGTCGAACTCGCCAATATCACCCGTCTTGAACCAGCCATCAGCAGAAATAGCCTCTTTGGTCTCTTGTTCGTTGTTGAAGTAACCTTCGAGGATGGTCGTGCCACGAATCCAGATCTCACCTTGTGGGTGGGGCTTGTTCGTCGCGTAGTAGCCGGCGTCTGGGTAATCGACGAGCTTGATTTCCACAGAGCCAGGAATGTCACCCAGTGCTTGGTCTGTCCATTCCATAGGATCCATAAGAGCACCCATGGCGGTGGTTTCGGTAAGGCCGTAGCCGTTGATCATGGGTGTTATGGCCAAAGAGATGAAGCGGTGGGTGTCTTTAGAGATAGGACCACCTCCGTTCAAACAGAGTCGGAGTCTTCCACCCGTGGCTTCTTTGACCTTCTTGAATACTACTGCATCAAGTATGCCAGCGCCGGGAAATCCGTATTGCATCATATTAGACTTTGCCCAGAGAGCAGCCCAGAATAAATTTCTGACGAGGGCGCTGCCACTGTTAACTTTTGCGACAATGCCCTTTTTAACCGTCTCCCACACTGCTGGCACTCCGATGAGCACTGTTGGGCACAATTCTCTGATGTCGCCCTTGCAATTCTTGACAGAGTTATCCGAAAGAGTTTTAGGATTACCATAGCCCATAGTTCCTCCCCAATATATCACAGCATTTTCGAAGACGAATTCGAAAATATGTGCAAGAGGTAGATACGTCAACAGACTATCACCGGGACCAAGATATGGCTCTACAATGACGCTTACTCCAGCAACTAGACCTGTCAATTGGGTCTACAAAAGATCAAGGATTTCTTACCTGCAGCTACAATCGCCTT
Source organism: Proliferodiscus dingleyae (assembly GCA_003988795.1). Classification (NCBI taxonomy): domain Eukaryota; kingdom Fungi; phylum Ascomycota; class Leotiomycetes; order Helotiales; family Lachnaceae; genus Proliferodiscus; species Proliferodiscus dingleyae. Next base: position 385,694 of record QYAK01000025.1, read on the forward strand.
GTGCTTGATTGGGACACCTTTTGGAGGGCCAGTGGATCCAGAAGTATACATGATACAAGCAAGGTCTTCGGGTGTAGGTGCTACAGGGTCGACAGGGTTCTGTTCCCCGAGCTTTCTGAGCTCCTCAAAGCTCATAATGGTCAGATGGTCGTGCGCCTTCTTGAGCTTGTCGATGTTCTCCTGATTTACATCGTTCTGGCTGTTCCAGATCACATATTTGATCTCTGTCGCTTCCTTCAATGGGTTGATAAGGGTAGGCAAGAGGTGGGGGTCGAGAAAGATGAGCTTGGCTTTGGTCTGGATCATGGAGTGCTTCAGGCCTTCCTCACCAAGAGTATCGTAAGCAGTGACAACAGGCATGGACTGTGAGGCGGCGGAATGACTGGTTGCCAACCAGTGCGCGCTCGTCGCCGCAAAGATGTGTATCCTGTCGCCCTTCTCCATGCCCAGTTTTCGATATCCCGCACCAAGCTGCAGTATTAGCTTCTCATATTCAGTGAAGCTGATATACTCGTATCCACTGAGCTCGAAGTATGTCCATTTCTTGTCCACCTCTCGCTCTTCGCCATCGATCATCTTCTTGATTTTCTTGACTTCCTGATGGGTCTTGAGGAGCTTGCGGCTCCCGAGCATTTTTGCGTTTCCATATTGTTGGGAGGCCCATTTTACGAGATCGAAGGACGTCGTGATCTCCTCTCGTGGGCGTTCTATAAGCTTGTTGACGGATAGAGGGTGTCTACGTGGTATTGTCTCGCCCTCGACGGGCTCATAGCCTGGAGCTTCGAGACTGAAGGGTGGCTTCTTGACGATCCGCGGCTGGAGAATGGCGTTCTTGAGAGACATGTTGACAGGTAGGAGGGAGATCTATAGAAAGATATAAAACACAGCTGCTGACGGCTCGGTGCGTAACAGACCGGGGCGGGGTATCGTCGCTACGAGTCGAGGAGGAGGAGGAGGAGGAGGAGGAGGAGGAGGAAGAGGAAGAGGGGAAAGGAAAGGGGAGGTTTTGTTGACCAAGCCCAGATTGGCGAGGTTGGGAAGCTGGGGTAAGGATGATGTAGCTGGCATATCGTCATGTTTCGCCGCCCGATTGCTGTGCCCAGGCATAAATCTACAGGCCAGGCCAGCCTGCGACCAGGGGGGACCGGCGCAGTACAGTACAGTACAGTAAGGTACGCGCTACCCCCCGCGACGGCCCAGTCCCAAGGCAGCTTTCTGTCAGCGACGAATCAGAATAAATCGTGATCGTGGATGGCGACACTGGTCTCGTCCGTGTTCAGCTTGCAGCTCAGGCCGTTGCTGGTGCTGACACGACTCCCAAGGTACGTGACAGCTTCCTCCGTGGTCTGGCAAGATGGTTGGTGACCTCTTTGCCAGCATCACAGTCGCAGTGCTCATGAGAGCGAGCATGCATTTCAAGTCGAGCAGGGCTGCGTGGGCAAGCTACACTCTCTAAAAAGCCATCGTCGTCCAAGTGGCCGAGTGTCAAACGCGACATGCTCTGATACCTCTCGTGCACAACGTCTCAGGGCCGAGCAATGCTTGTTGGGGATTGAAGATCTCAATCTTCTATATGCCTCTCCAGTCTTTTCTCTCCTCCCTGGGGGCCGAGATCGATGATCCGGAAGAAGGTAACTCCTACAGCTTCTTTTAACATGATTCACAATCTTAATCTTTCCATCAGAAGCATTCCTACTCTTCTCTCAGCAGATCCCGTCCCATAACCTCGGCTTCATAGACTCAAAGGCTACGCAGCTAGATGTTGCAGTCGGAAAACAAGATTTAACGATCTACCAATCGCCTACCATCTTGTCTTCCAATCGCAGTGGGGGCACGACTGGAGCTGGTAAGGACTGTTTCCTCAACTGTATTGCCAGTAGATCAGCAACACTGAATCAACGGTAGTTGTATGGAAAGTCACGCCTTTATTCGCAGAATGGGTATCTTCTCCCTCAAGTCCCTTTCTCGAGCACGGGATTCTTGACGAGAATTCAAGTGTGATTGAGTTGGGCTGTGGCATTTCTGGCATTATCGGCCTCGCGCTTGGTCCACTCGTCGACTCTTATCTTTTGACTGATCAAAATTATGTGACGAAGCTACTTCATCAGAACCTCACCGAGAATACCTCAGCAGCTAGTGTTAGAGGCCACAAGAAAGCTCGAAAACCGAATAGCATCACATTCAAGCCTCTCGATTGGGAGACCGATGAAGTCACACCTTTCCTCTCAACCTCGGGTAGCTTTGATGCTGTGATAGCTTGTGATTGCGTCTACAATGATGCTCTGATCCAGCCATTAGTTGACACTTGCGTCAGCGTTTGTAGTCTGCGAGGCTCAATTGAAACGGAGAAGGGGACAATTTGTGTTGTGGCACAGCAACTACGGTCTGCGGAAGTGTTCGAAGCTTGGCTGAAGGCTTTCAGTAGGGCGTTTAGAGTGTGGAAGGTACCGAAAGAGAACTTGATTGAGGGATTGAGGGAGACAGATGGGTTTGTGATCCATATCGGAATCTTGCGTGGGTGATGGCAGGCGTTAGTTGTCCGTCATAGTCATGAACCAGCCTGCCCATGTATGCAAGGTAGGAGACCACCCTCAAATAGTAGAAGAGTCTGTGATCAAAGCGGAAAGAGGTAGGTGCGATAATAAATGGGATGCAGGATTTGCCATAAGCCTTATACCAATATTGAACAATAACAGATCCTAATATTCATTGGACGTGAGTCTAAGCATTGAGACTCCCAAATAGTGTTTGGATTTGCTATTGGTTTGAAGGAATTCGGCTACATTATTAGGTGGATTCGAAAACTGTGAGTCGAGGAACACGATTGGACGCGTGTTGCGCCTTGTCTTCTACTAAACATTCGAGATTAAATTAATGCACGATTTGTCGAGGGACCTTAATTAATGAAAATTTTGATAGTAGGTTGATATACCTCACTGTGTGAGGTGTAAGGATAACTATTTGACAATGAAGGAAGATATACCTCAAACATCAACCGAAAGTTAAGGAACAGAACTTCTCCAACTTCTAGTTACTTGAAATTATAAACTAAAATATTGAAGTAATATGTAAGTTATATCAAAGATCCGTAATAATATAGATAAAGTTTTGTTGTTATAAGCGTGTAGACAAGGCTTGTTACGCAACAGTGAGACTGGCTATAGGCAAGTAGAAAAGATAACAAGTGATAAGTAATAAACCGAATTCCTACTAAGAACTCCCTGCTTAAGGTTTAAAGGTGAAATACGCGGACCGTAGGCTGGCGCCTTTGTTGTCACCCCGCACAGCTCTCCCCTTATTTCTACACAAAGATCTTGCTAAGCTGCCAAGTCAACGCCCTTTAGTAATCCTACTCTTTGAATGCGGCAGTTTAATTCCATCATAGACAAAACCAAAAAAATCTAGTATCAGAAGAAACCACCTCTAAGGCACTACGAGGCGTTCAAAATATCAAAGGGGAATGGCACGCGCACGTGATAGCGTGTTTGATATTGCAGCTTCCTCACGCATCACGAATTATTGTACTGTCTCCCAAACTCAGCAACATTGGGGCTAGCCTCAGCCTTCTTCCCCAACGTCGCACTGCTAGTCTTGCTGTCCGATTAAATCGTACAATCTGGATGTATCATTCCCAGCCTCTCTTGCTCTAGATCAGAAGAGTGTCCGACCAAGAGTTTGTCAACCAACGCGGTCCTCATGTTGACACTGCTTCAAAGTCGATTCCAGACAAGTAAAAGCTGCTTTCAATTGAATTATCTGGGCCTGTATTTAGTGCTTGGCGGAAGCAACGTCTTTTTGGAACGCCTTGGTATGAGATGGATCGTGTCTACACTAGTATATCATGCTCACCTTGACTACTGTAGCCTTTTCCTCCATCAGCGCGAGATTGACGCATGCTATGCACATGATAGTAGAAGATGGCAGCTCGATTTATTCAGAATCAAGATGCTAAGCGGAACAAAATAGCCACAGGAAGTACGAGTCAAGGCAGCATGCCTCCTCGATATGCTACACCACTCTCACCATCGACAGCACCTCGACCGGATCGACTACCTGCTCAAGATCTGAAGATTCCCATGAGCAGGCATCACATGAATTCGATCAGTTCTCCTAGTATGTACAGTCCACTAGCCTAGGACTACCAACTAAAATTTTCCAGGTCGGCAGTCGCAACAGCATCACCAGTATCAAGGGAAACAGCAACGGCATCAAATGCCCGCAACCGTTCGAGGTGGCCTATTCGACGATACCGTCTCTTCAGACTTTGATCAGACCATCAGCACCGTTAGTTATGACATTCCATTTAGCCAGCAGCCTCATCCTCCTCACGGTAAAGCAGACGGCTACCAACTAGAAAGTAATTTTGATGAGGAAGAGGGACCAGATGATACATTGCATGGTGACCCGAATGTATCTTCTCCAACACGGCATGTATCTCCACAACTATATCACAACCAGAGTATGCAGCAGGTAAAACAAGAGGAGTACGATATTGCAACGAATCAGGTCTCCCAAGCAATCAATGGTCGTTTTGCTGCAAGCCAACAACCTGGTCCACGACATGATTTGCAAATCAGATCCGTCAAGGTTGAAAAAATGAAATTGCCACGGACCAAGTCCTCCAAGAAACGTGGTCGTTCGACTGAACCTCTTCAAGATGCGGCAGGTCATATAATGTTTCAGCAACACCCACGTGTCACGGAGGGCGGATATGAAGATGACACTATCCACAAAGATCTACGGGTGGCTGACCTACCAGGCTTTGAAGATGGCGACGGCAGTCGAGATGTTAGCGCCGGACATATTCACGTCGAAGCGATCAATGGTATACACAGACGAGCGCAACTTGAAAGCCCAAGCATCGCACGCAGCCAAGCCCGAGCCGGCTCCTCCCAAGATGGGCGACCGCTGTTACCAGATCATTCTGATGAGAAGCTCAAGAACATGAAGTACACACAGCTCAAGTTCGAGAGTTGGGAGAACGACCCCAAAGCGGGACCTTTAGTGCTTCCTGAAGAGTTGCCTGAAGAGCTTCGCAAGACGCTTGTGGTGCCGGACACTACCATCGAACAAAAAATCGATTGTTTTGTCGAGCATCGAGGAGCCGATCCATTTGAAGTATTCGTGAATATGCCAATGAATGAATGGCATCAAGCGGGAGACTATATCCTATCGAAAATGACTGATCTCATGAAGAATCTGAAAGAGGCTCGTGAGAAGAAACGTGAGCTTGTCGCATCATTCGAGCGGGTCTACGAGGCGAGGGAGCAATTACTTAGAGACAAGTCTGAGGCTTACGAAAACAAACTCAAGGACATGAAGGCTTCTGGGGAGGATATGCTACGAGGCAAGGTCTGACATAGTTTGACCCTCGAGATCTCAGCTTCCATATTTCTATCAGCTCTTTGATTTGCAGAATCCGGAACTAATCGAGCGTATCTAAGAAAATATGGGGGCAGCATGGCGTCGGAGCTTCGAAAAGCATTTGCACATTAGTATGGGTAGATTTGATTATCAGTAGGTATCGGCATTTCACAAGGTGTATTGTGTTGTCAGATATCCATTTGCTAAAGCTTGGCTCAAAACGAAATCAAAGCCATGAAGGACCTGAAGACATTACGGACGTCTCTGTGTGCATTTTGCAATCATATAAGTGCTCCCTCACGTCTCTAGATTTGAAAGACCTTCTCTACTCGCCTATCCCTTCCGACGACCATCCTTAGTTGCCTTCCTTCTCCTGTGCTTTTAAGCACACCCTCTCTTACCCCGTCCACGTAAAGCTCATAAGCTGGATAATATCCATCCACAAAGCGCCTCACCTCATCTTTCGTCATCCCTCCACCACCTCTCTTCCTCAGCTCCGCCTCCTGCTCTTCTCTCCACTCATATACCCATCCCGTCTCCGCAGCATCAATGTGTATAAACGCGTCGAACTCATCTGTCAAAACGTCATAATCTTTGAGCTTACTATTTACGAAGAGGAGATGAGACAGGCCATGATGGTTCAGCGTCAGTGATTCACCAGCTTGCTTTACAGCAATGGCTGACTCGGGAAGCGAGCGAAATCCTACAAGCCACCCTTCGAGGATTATTACACTTATAGGTGCAGCGGAGGGAGCGTTGACGAGGCGGAAAAACGAGGCGGGAGCACGGTCGCCTTGTCCAGAGTAGAGAGCCTTGTTGTACGAGGGTATGGACGTCTCTTTACCAGCAAGGAGGGAAGAGAACAACGAGCGGACGAGGGGGATGTCGTGCGTGCCTGTATTTTACCCGTCAACATTTGGTCTCGTCTCGAGTACACTATGATCAATGACACTAACCAGGCTCCCCACGATGCTGCACAAGCTTATTTCCCTCCTGTTCCCTTGCCAACTCCACCTGGTCCTCGTGCCTTAAGTACAGATCGTCTATACTCAGTACCAGCGTCTCCAAGCCCTCTTTCTCCCTCAGCGTGTCTGCGAGCGCTGCAACCACGGTCGTCTTCCCAGCGCCTTGCACGCCATTGAGGCCGATGACGAACGGTCTGCGGCTGTTCTCGGGAAGCGTGGATTGGTAGGCGCGCAGGCGCGAGAGTATAAAGGGTACGCAGTGGGGAGACCTGTCGTCGATGAAATGAGGTGGGGCCGTGGGGTTCTTGATATCATGAAGGGCCTGCGGGGCTTCTGTCGAGGTTGCCATTGCGCGAGTCTGGTGAGCGATGAGCCATTGGGATGTCCAAGGTGATGAAAATAAGGATATGTTGTCAGGGCGTGGGCATGGGCATGGGCATGGGCATCTTGACGAGAAGTTGTGGTGTCGATGGTGGAGGTGGGATGGCCGCGCGGGTTTCCTCCGAGCGGGAACTCTCCATCACCTTAGGCGTGACTAAAGCAGATGTGGAGTGGAGTATTTCTGGAGCACCTTTTGAACGGATGTCGAGTCGGTAGATTGAGGCTGACTGTAGCTGTTCCTCAGACAAGAGTCGCTCACCTATGGTTCCCATTGGGAGGACGGTGACGGTACTGCGCACGTGAAGTGAAGCGTCAATCTCCAGATCAACATGTGAAAGCAGCAGCCAGGCCAGGCTTAGGCGGGCGTTTTCGGCCAGACCCAGTCCCCGGAAAACCTACGCCAACGCCAACCCCACAGTGTCAGCTTTTGCCGCCGTCACGAGCCGAGGCATGCGAGGTAAGGTCCGCCAGCTACAGCCGGGACTCGACATACTTACCTGCGCCTGCTCCGGCTCGTCGCAACCTTCATCCACCATTGAGACATTTGGACACAGCAATTCACGATGTCGGAACTACGATTTGACGGACAGGTTGTTGTGGTGACAGGAGCTGGTGGAGGTACGTCTGCATCCCGTCTCTTGAGAGATGCCTCTGTTTGCATTGCGTCACAGGACCGATCTCGTGCTGATGCTTCTGGACAGGTCTGGGAAAGGTCTATGCATTATTCTTCGCCTCGAGGGGCGCGAGTGTCGTTGTCAATGACTTGGGCGGTTCCTTCAAGGGCGACGGCAACTCAACAAAGGTACTTCTGCTTCCCCCTGCCGATCATCAGCGGTCCTGACATTCTGGAAAGGCAGCAGACGTCGTCGTCGATGAGATCAAAGCCGCTGGTGGTAAAGCAGTAGCCAACTATGACAGCGTCACCAATGGTGACAAGATCATCGAAACTGCCATCCAAAACTTTGGTCGCATCGATGTCCTCCTCAATAACGCCGGTATCCTGCGGGATATCAGCTTCAAGAACATGAAGGACCAAGACTGGGATTTGATCATGGATGTTCATGTCAAAGGTGCCTACAAATGCGCTAGAGCTGCCTGGCCGCATTTCAGAAAACAGAAGTATGGGCGGGTCATCAATACAGCTTCTGCTGCTGGTCTTTTCGGAAGCTTTGGCCAGTGCAACTATTCGGCTGCCAAGTTGGCTATGGTTGGATTCACTGAGACTCTGGCGAAGGAAGGTGCAAAGTATAACATTCATGCTAATGTCGTCGCTCCAATTGGTAAGTGCTGAGATAGGATTTGGAAGAGACATAATACTGATGATTCATAGCTGCCAGTAGAATGACGGCGACTGTCATGCCCCCTGAGGTTCTAGAAAATCTAAAGCCAGACTGGGTGGTTCCGTTAGTCGCTGTCCTTGTACACAAAGATTGCGACGAGACTGGAAATATCTTTGAAGCTGGAGGCGGACATGTTGCCAAGCTAAGATGGGAACGTTCCAGTGGTCTACTTCTCAAGGCCGATGACACATATACCCCGGGTGCTATCTTAAAGAAGTGGGATCAAGTCAATGACTTCTCAAGCCCTGAATATCCAAACGGTACGGCTGATTTCATGAGTCTCCTCGAGAAGTCAATGAGCATGGGTCCAAATGATAAAGGCGAGACGCTTGACTTTAAGGGCAAAGTTGCGTTGGTCACTGGTGGTGGTGCCGGGTAAGTACAAGCTAGTCAGTCACAATGAGAGTATTCTAATGCGTCGTAGCATCGGCCGTATCTATAGTTTAGCTTTCGCCAAGTATGGAGCTTCGGTAGTAGTCAACGACCTCGTTAACCCAGATGATGTGGTTCAAGAAATCCAGAAGGCTGGTGGAAAGGCTGTTGGTGTCAAGGCGTCTGCCGAGGATGGAGATGTCGTTGTCAAGGCAGCGATCGATGCTTATGGGCGGATTGATATAATCATCAACAATGCCGGTATTTTGCGTGACAAAGCTTTCACCAATATGGAAGACAAGCAGTGGGACCAAGTCATTGCAGTCCACCTGAGAGGAACATATAAGGTTACTAAGGCAGCGTGGCCATATTTCCTGAAACAGAAATACGGACGAGTCGTTAATACCACTTCCACTAGTGGTATTTATGGTAATTTTGGACAAGCCAATTATGCTGCAGCCGTAAGTGTTCAAGATCTGAATCTCTGCGAAGTAGCTAACAATTGTAGAAATGTGGTATTCTCGGTTTCTCTCGTGCCCTTGCGCGTGAAGGGGCAAAATATAATATCTATGTCAATACCATCGCACCAAACGCTGGTACTGCCATGACCAGGACTATCCTGCCCGAAGAACTAGTACAGGCATTCAAGCCTGACTACATAGCACCTCTTGTAGTCGCACTCTCCTCTGACAAAGTCCCCAAACCACCAACTGGAAATCTATATGAAGTCGGTAGCGGATGGTGCGCACGAACGAGATGGCAACGAAGCGGAGGTCACGGGTTCCCGATCGATGTGAAATTGACACCTGAAGAGGTATTGAAGAATTGGGAGAAGATCACCAACTTTGATGATGGGCGAGCAGACCATCCTGAAGATCCTCAAGAAGGAACGAAGAGTATCATGGCGAACATGCAGAATAAGAGCAAAGGGTCGAGCAAGGTATGATCTTCTCTTCCGCGGTCTACCCCTCAAAAATGTAACGTTAGTTCAAATGAAATAATATTAACGTTTTCGTTCGAACAGAAGGATGATGCTGGTAAAGTAGATGAAGAGATCTTGTCCAACATAGAGAAAGCCAAAAAGGCCGAGTCGAAAGGCACGGAATTCAAATACGAGGAGAGAGACATCATGCTCTACAATTTGGGTGTGGGCGCCAAGAAGACAGACCTACCTCTCGTTTTGTATGTCTTAATTCCCCAGAGTAAGTCACATACTGACAGTGATACAGCGAAGGAGACGAAAACTTCCAATCCCTCCCTACTTTTGGCGTAATACCCTTCTTCTCCGCTGAGTCGCCCTACAATATTGGGGACATTGTTCCCAACTTCTCCCCCATGATGCTTCTTCACGGGGAGCAGTACCTTGAGATCAAATCGTACCCGATCCCAACCTCCGGAACTCTCGTCTCGTATCTCAAGCTTCTCGAGGTGGTCGACAAGGGCAATGCTGCCATTGTGAAGACCGGTGTGAATACAATCAACAAGGAGACAGGAAAAGAACTGTTCTACAATGAAAGCACTGTGTTCATTAGAGGGAGCGGTGGCTTTGGGGGCCAGAGAAAACCAGCAGATAGAGGCGCCAGCACAGCCGCTAACAAGCCACCCAGCCGCAACCCCGACTTCGTCATCGAAGAAGCCACTACCCCCGAACAAGCCGTCCTATACCGCCTTTCAGGTGACTACAATCCTCTACATGTGGATCCTTCTTTCGCCAAGGTGGGCGGGTTTAAAGCGCCCATCCTACACGGTCTTGCCTTCTTTGGTATTGCTGTGAAGTCCATCTACCTAAAATTTGGACAGATAAAGAATGTGAAGGTCCGCTTTGCAGGCACGGTGTTGCCTGGTGAGACGCTGGTTACCGAAATGTGGAAGGAGGGTAATAAGGTCATCTTCCAGGTGAAGGTTAAGGAAACGGGGAAGCTGGCTATTAGTGGAGCGGCGGCGGAGCTGGTAGGAGGGGACAAGGGGAAGTTGTGAGTGTAGGGTATGAATGTAAATTTAGAATGTGTTGTTGGAATAGACATTTAGGTTACTCGTAAGAATCTCTTGCATAAAGCTCTTAAGCATTCATATAAAAGCACACTTATTTGCGTCTTCAGTTTCAGCACACATGGTAAATTTGAGGGCGGAGCGGCTTTTCAGTCATCAACCATTTTAGTCGGGCAAAAACATAGGGGTTGTCTCGCCTCGCTAACAGACACCCGCCAAATGTAAGATCCCCCCCACCAACATTGAAATTCAACTGAAGACGCAAACCTACCCTACTTCCACAACGGCAAAACAAAATGTCCAGGGGCTCAACCGGGATTTGAACCCGGGGCCTGTCACATTCTCACCAGATGAGAGGGATGCCAATTCCCGAAGCGACAATCATACCACTAGACCATTGAGCCAGACGAAATCCAATAGTTTCATGAATTTTACCGAGGTTTTAGCTTATCTTAATATATAAAAATGATAGTTAGATTTGTAGATTTAAATGTATGCGATTGGTCCATGCTCGCTAGTAAAGACTGTACGTACTGGCCGGTTTCCTTCTCAGCCAATTCAAGCATGCCATCTCAATTATATACAATTTTATAACAGTCCTAGCTTTTATAACAGCCCTTTGCTCAGGTGTGGAAGATGAATGCTTCCCATGCTAAAGCAATGGAACGTTAGAATATGAACCTCCAACGTATTGATCCGTTTCCATTTCAAACTTGCTCGTGTATTCATCGCGATCTCCACTGTCTCCCTCTTCCCTCTCGCCTTACTGGACCTAGGTTCAATCCACTGCACTTCTGGAATCAGAACACTCGAAGGCCTCCATGTCGCCCAGAAAGAGATGCATGATTAGACCGTGAACCTTGTCACCCCAACAACATGGTTTGATAGACAATTGAGTCGACAGTCATCTGGATGTCCGTGATGGCGGATTTAACTGTGCAGCTGACAGTAGCTCTTGTCTTTTCCATAGCTATAACTTTACTTATGACCGATAGCAAGTATAATGCCTGCAGGATCATGTTTGCCTTCAGGAAGTGCCATGATGTTGGTACTGAACTCGTACCTCTAACTTATCGTTGTGCGGTCGTAGATGAATGTTAGATGTCAAGAGCTGACATCCAGATCGCTGAATTAGACGGTGGCTTCAACCCATTCTTACTTTTTCATATCCATTCTTGGAACTTCACGTGGAAATAGCCCGTCTTCGGGTCTATGCCGGGTACTTCAGTAGAAGGCAGCCAAACATCAGAATGCTGGCGATGCCTTTTACCATCTATGGTTTCCCTCCACTTCAAATGATCATCGATACTCTCGAATCCGAAGACCCCAAAAGTCGCGACGGTAGGCGTATTGGAAACAAGTGTTTCTGGCCAGGCATCAAACACTAAAAAACGTCAGTCCAATGAAAGTGGTGAGCATATAGATAGTTCACCCCAGCCGATAGCAGCTCCTAGAGCTTTCCCTACCGTTACTACGCTTTTAGTGACACTTGCAGTGTCTAGATCCTGGGTCATCTCTTCATCCGGTGTCGGTCTGGATTTCTTCGACCAAAAGAAGACTTCTGTGACCGAGGACCTAAATGCTTTCAACTCGCTTTCGGTATCGCTAACCCGCGCAAAAACTGTCCAATCAGCTATCTCACGGCCGATGAAGCCTAAGTGAGGACATACGCATTGCTACTTTTGAAAGGTCGAACACATTTTTTGCCGCCAGAGGCTCCATGAAAGTAACGCGTGCCTCGGCGTCACGAAATGCAACGTAATGCTCAACGGATTCCCAGTCTACGCAGTGATCAGACGAAGTGCAGAATTTGCGATGCTGCAAAGAGACGTACCAAAGACCCAAACAAATATGTGTGGATTTTCTACTTGGTGACCCTGAATTTACATCAGCTCACTCATTGGTGAAAAGTAGAGGAATTAGTCACCCAAAATTGACGTATCAGGCCATCTTGACTCTGGATAAGTTTTGCCGACTCGATGAATGCTTGCGCTTCTGCGCTCAGATTGGTCGACGCAAGATCTTGCAGATTCACGCCTTCATTGAGATGAACCACGACGATCTCCGTTATCTGTTGAGGAAAGGCCATTATGGCATGCAGGTGCGGCTTCGGGTCCCGAAACACTGGATAGACGGTGTGGCCAAGGCCTAGGACCGGCACTTGGCCGGAGAGTCGACTGGGGATGAAGACTGAATACAGGATGCAATTATATGGTGGTCCGAGAGCAGTGAACGATAGTGCAATTGTCGAGAAAAGGGGGCCTACCGCGATAATGGCTATGATATCGCAGACTGCTAGTACTATTCAGAGACAAAGGCATATAAGACGCAGGAGCATACTAGGCACACAAAGAAAACTCTTCGATTATGAGCATAAAAACCGTGGTATAAACCCCTAGCGAAGACCCCGTGCCAGCGTCAGCTACCCATGCACGACCGTACGGCCCAGCGCGGATTATAATTACCACTGGACTAGGGTGCAAAGCGGAGACTTCGGACAGCTCAGTATGATAAGCATCCACATTGCATCCCATGAGAATCTAACCTGCCCAGTTCGCATTGATAACCGTCACTGAATCGACAATGTAGGAGTATCGCCTCCCAATCTTTGTCTGTGAGAGTTCTGACCTAGCAAAAGGAACAAAGAAGGAACGGCAAGGATGGAGCTAAACCAATCCCTGAACCTTGGACGTCCGCCACCTCAGCTTAGTAGCGGGGTACCCGCGACATCTCGAGCACTAGAGAGTGGCCTATGATGACATCGATTGAGCTTCTATAATAGAATAATGTTCTACTATCTATGAATTTGCAAAGTGTTAATGAGTGTAGGCTGACACTAAGTCTGAACGAATACCCCGAAATGAATGTCGCTCCGGCCAAAACAGTCATCCACTACCCCATCCACATTTGCTTCACACTACATGGAAATATAAATTCAGTCAATCTAGGACACACTGACACAGACCCAGTATCCTTCCCAAGCTACTGGGTTGGTCTTGTCGATGTACGCATTCCAGCTAAGGAAGTCATCCTTTGAGATGTTGTTTTGCGCTATGATGGAGTCAACAGTATATCCGCCACCAGCAAGCTCAAACTTCGTGCAGTTTGACGTGATAGAAGGCATAATTGGAACAGGGACCGCGGATGCGGGCTCAACTGTGCCGTCCGGAGCCTGGACTGGAGGAGTGAAAGTGTACCAGGGCGTGTTGATGCAGACTGGAACATAGGCTCTCAGACCAAAGCAGGTTTGTCCAACATCACTGGATTTTGTCAATTGAGATCCGCAAGTCTTCTCAAGAATACATACGGGTTCCAGTAATAGAATTGAGAGAGGGTAAAGTTGTTGTAGATGGCTGCAATGGATTGGCAGGTGTCACCAGACTGGACTAAGTAGGTAGCAGAACCTGCTCTGATTAATATATCTTCGTGTATTGCAATATGTTTCACAAACAATCTGAAGGAGTGTGATAGCAAACAGTTCCAGCAGCAGTACTTGAATATGTGGTGCAGTTGTCCCGGCGCTCAAATTGATGCTCGGCCGCCAAAGGAGATGCTACGGCAATGCCGGCAAAGACAGCGAGAGAAAGAAGGGAGAACTGCATTGTGATTTCAAAATAAAAGACGCCGCGAGGAGTTGACTGGTCTGCTAACGTTGCTGGAAGAAAAAGAGGATTGGAACTCCATCATATATATACATATGTGAACGACCGCCCAGCAGAAGGACATCCCTGCGGAGCGAATATGTGTATGTCATAGTCATCTCAGTCCTCACTCTGTTTGTGGCACAGCGCAGTGGTAGCTTTACAGATACCTGCGATACGACTGGCATAGTTGTCTTTAAAAGCTGTTCAGGGGTCGGCCAGCGGCGGTAATCCCTGAGGAAACCAACAGGCGGTGCTCCCGAGATAACCCCAAACATGGATCCCTGGCGGCGGGATTGGCGTTTGAGAGAAAATCTACCGCCGTGGAACCAAGTAGAGCTCACAGAGCCGCGGCCGCGAAACCCCTTAATCTGAGATGGCGCTAGAGGCCTGGGCAAGCGCAAAGGGAGCCTATTTTGACGGGTAACGCAGTCCTAATAATAGTTGCATTGCAATTTTGATGCTTGTAATTTTCTGGTCATAAGGTGGGTTAGTGAGTCATCTGGTTTCTGGTATGACCTTTGTGCAAGAAGACTTTCATATCGTGACAAAAGAAGGCCGATTGAGATCATAAACTCGTATTCGACAAACACCTACAGAAATTTGTGAGCGAGAGGGACAAGGCAACCGCTACCCACCTCCCTAAAGCTATCTAGTTTTCAGGCATGTCGCAGGGGCGAGAAGGCGGGGACTATTCTGAAAAATAGGTACCTGGTGTACGTTCTAACTTCCAAGTTTACCTCTGCTATTCTCACTACTCTTTAAATGTCCTTAATCACGTGGAGTAGCTCAAAGTTGAAGTCTGAATATGAAGTTTAGGAGGGTTGAGCCTGCTGTAAATTTTGACCAGACAATGATTTCTCGGTTCGCAGCCCTTCAAGAGGGAAGATCCTACTAATTCTATGAGCCATTGTTATCTCATGACCTTCAAAATACTATCAAGAGAATAAATACATCAAGTGAGAACAACAAAGATATTTGATACTCAGCTTTCAACCCGAAGCAACAAGTTCTTCCTGCTCCGTAGTAAACTTCCAAAGCACATCTTCCCAGCCTTTTCTCCTCACCAATTTCGCTCCCATCGTTGCACCTTCGCCAGTGGGCTTAGCTATCCCTTCAGCCATATTTCCTCGCCCGACTTTTGGGACTTTTAGTAACTTTCCGTCCGTGCCCATTATATCAAAGCCCAGTACTAATATAGCCACCGTCCCCAAAATTTCCGCAAATGCGAAGTTCCTTCCAGGACATAGATGCTTTCCTCCACCAAAGGGAAAAAAGGCTCTCTTCTGCAATTTCTCCCTCCCTCTTGATTCCTCGCTCTTCTGCATTTTCTCCTGAAGATGCAAGAACCTCCTTGCATCGAATTCAGCTACATTGGCACCCCAATTGGCGGATGACATGTGGCTGACTCCAGCAGGCATCGTAACGTCCGCTCCTTCTTTCAGAAGATAGCTGAGCTTGCCGTCGGAAATAGTAGTATCAGCCATGACGCGGCGCGTGCCGGCCTGCGAACTTGCGAGACGAGTGCTTTCCTGGTAGCAAGAGACGAACAAGGGGCAGTCGCTCGAAAATTTTGAAATATTGACACTGATTTCGCGTTTACCGGAGGCAGACAACTTTTGGATAGTGAGGATAGACACGAGTTCATCCCGAATCGAAGCTATCAAGCTTGGGGAAGAGGTAATGAAGACGAGGGTCCAGAAAAGGGTTGGAATTGCATTCGCGGTTGAAACATGCAGCAATGCAAGCTCGAACTTTCCGATGTCTGCATCTGATACCCCGCGTCTGCGCAAGACTGCTGCTCGTACTTTGGTCAGACGCGCAACGTCAGGTTCTAAATCATGCCTTGCAACATAGTATTTAGTAAGAGCAGACTGCAAGACAGCTCGAGCTTCGTAGCCTTTTGGGGCTAAGTATGATGGGAAAATGCCTAAGATGAAAGACATGATCTTGCTCTCAAATTCCCTTTAGATAATTGTTAGCTGGGACGAAATAGTACGTGATATAAACATACCAAAGCGCATCAACCAGAGTCTCATCCGATTTCAAAGGGTTGTGTGAGCCAAATAGCGAATTCGATGTCGCCAACGTCATCATAGTTCGTAGCCAAAGGTAGAGGCTTTCGATCTCAAAAGCCGTATCAATATTGTTAATCGAGCTGGCTACAGCCTTCAGAGCTTCTGCATTCATCTTGTGTAGATGCTCATTCATCATTGCGCCATGGATCTCTTTGGTAAATTCAGTAAGTAAAGCTGATTGATCTGCTGTGGCCGGAGCCAGCACGGGCTTCATGGTTTCGTCAGACAGACCCAGCATTCGCTGTGCAAACATCTTCACGAATGGATCAAAAGAGAGATCCTTGGATCGGAATGCGCTTTGAGCTAGTAACGGAGAAGTGATAACGTAAGTTTTGGCATTGATCATGGGCAATGTACAAATCGGCATAGGACTTTTAGCACTACCCGTCACACATCAGTGACTTGTTCGTTTCCACAATTTCGGACTGACTTACTAAAGTCTGTCGTAGTACCCTGATTGATACTTGATTAGTCCGAAGATGTGGCCGATATACGGCACCTTCGGCTTCAAAAGTGGTGGTTCCTGAGGTACCACACGAACCGACAATCGTTGCCAACATAACAGTAGTATGGCTCCAGCAGCAAGTATAGCAGAGGGTACGTAGCCGTCAAGCAAAGAAGTGAGCGGCATATTGCCTATTGACTTCTGAATATATAAGAAAAAAGAAGTAGTGTTGGTTGTTTTCACGTGTCAAGTGAATGGAAAGTGAGTAGGTCAGGAATTTGAAGCCGGTTTACTTATATACGAGCGCAGAAGGATGGTCGGAATGTCTTAAAGTCTGACAAACTGTGCCGCATTGCGCGTTGGTCCAACTTAGAAGCCAAATTACATAGCTTTACGCCTCTAGCTTCATCGTCCACCAATAGCGTACGCATTGGACAAGGTTCATTGATTTAATCAAAGAGAGTGCTATCTTGATACGCTTAGACTAACCATCAGTCCCAAATATTGATGAGGCTCTGTTAAAGGTATTCTCATTGATAATGACTTCATCCGTGTACTCTCTTTAGAAGACAAGCTTGCTGCGGAAGGGTTTCAGATGTTCGTGCAAGACGGAGTTCTCGGGAGTTTCCAATGTAGATTGAAGGTCGTTTTCAATCTAGCAATTGCGATATTTCAATCACCAAGTCGAACAACATAATACAAGCACAAAGTTGGATTAACAGCGATACCGTCCATTTGGGAGGTAGTATGGGATCACGTGTGAAGTCAATTTACGCGACACGCGTCTAGCATCGTCTCCCAAATTGCCTCAAGCTGCAAAACTAGAGATGTCTTACAAATAATAATAATTTGAGTCAAAGGCTGTTCCTTCTCTAGCTCCATAATGCCAGCTTCGACCTGGGCTTCCACACGGAAACGCACCAAAACAAGGTTTGCAGACGACGAAGCAAACGAAGCAGACGAACTATCCCCGCCAAAGATCCGTACAAATACTCCGTTATCAGCTGGTCAGAAGAGGAGGAAGTTGAATACTCAGGCTACCTCAAGACCCACAGGGGGTCCGCTTTCCTCGATCAAGCACAGAGCTCTTGGGCTTTTTGGAATTGCGGGTAAAAGTGGGAAAGAAAACTTAGAGGACGAAGGAGAAGACGAGCTGGCAAGTGAAAAGGACATTTTCAAAGTCAATGTCCTCGCATCTGAAGAACCGGAAGAATCACCACATACGAAGGCCAATAGAGGTAACCCGTCAAAGAGTCGTGGAACAAATGGTAGGCGGGAACAGGGTGTCTTATCAGAAAGTTTGGCCAGCAAGGCTGCTACAGATGAGGATGGAATTGACATATACGAGGTCACAATTTCTGATGAGGAATTTAACACGGCTTCTGGGAGCGTTGGGCGAACAGGAGTGGATAAGCTCGCGCGGAAGAAGTCTCTTTTAAAGAATGAGCGTTCGCCAGGTCGGCCAAGGAAATCTGACATTTTGAAGAAAGATAAGGCTATTTCAAGAGAAGCTACAAGAAGGAGAATCATCGCCGAGGATAACGATCTGGCCAAAGAAGATAGAAATGCGGAAACACCAAATACTAGAGCCGGTTCTACCACAAGAACTAGCCCAGATGTTGATGCCCAGTTGGAAGCTCCACCAAGCACGACGAAACGAGGGAGGCCGAGAAAGGATATCAGCTTACACGCAAGCTCGTCGAACACTATTCGCAAAGGGATCCTCACGCCTCAGAAAAGCAAGCTTGAGACCCCACAAAAGAGTGTGGTCTTTGCGGGAGACGCTACGGAGGGGGACCTGGGTTTTAAGGATCTCCCTAAGTCTGCCAGCAAAGCGAAAAGCAAGGTCAAAAATGTCATAATCCCAATTAAGTCTTTTGACGAGATTGACGAGGAGCAAGAGGAAGAGGAAGAAGACGCAGCGTGTTTAATCTGCTTGAAGCTCAACTCCCGAAAGGGGAACCAAATTTTGTTCTGCGATGGTTGCGATAAAGCATTTCATCAAAAGTGCTACGATGTCCCGGTAATTCCAGAAGGAGACTGGTTCTGTCGAGGCTGCAAACCACGTTTAGATGGGGAGTTGGAGTCGACAGTAGGCGACGAGTCCATCCACGTTGAGTCTCAAACCTGGTTTCCAGATATTGAAGGATTCGACCATTATTTGAAAGCCAGCCAGCAAATTATAATGGATAGAATCACCGGTCAGAAACACATCAAGTTACGAGGTCACGATGAGCAAATGCAAAAGGTTCATCAAGTGCTTGAACAGACGGTTCTGGCTGGAGAGGGTAATTCCATGTTAGTGATTGGGGGCAGGGGTTGCGGCAAGTCAACTGTAAGTCATACCACGCTAAGTCAGGCTGATGCTGAATGTTTGAGAAGCTTGTGGAAACGGCTGTATCAGATATTGCCACTGATCATCGAGACAAATTTCACGTCATAAGACTGAACGGATTTATTCATACCGATGATAAGATAGCTCTGAGAGAAATCTGGCGGCAACTAGGCCGTGAGATGGAAGTGGATGATGACGTGAACAATAAAGTAATGCGTCGATTTCGGATTGCAGATAGATACTAACAGTCTTCCTAGAGCAATTATGCAGATACACTAGCATCTTTGTTAGCTCTGTTGTCACATCCTACTGAGATTTCCGAGCAAGTAGACCAGTTGGAGCAGACTGCAAAGTCCGTGATATTCATTCTTGATGAATTCGATCTTTTCACCACTCATGCTCGTCAAACTCTGCTCTACAATCTTTTTGATATAGCACAGGCAAGAAAGGCGCCTATCGCCGTTCTAGGTCTGACAAGTCGCATCGATGTCGTGGAAAGTCTTGAGAAGAGGGTGAAAAGCCGTTTCAGCCATAGATATGTGTATCTATCCCAGCCACGAAGTCTCCCAGCATTTTGGGAAATCTGCAAAGAAGCTTTGCTTGTCAACATGGATGAACTAGAAGCGGAAGGGGCTCCTCCCAACACGGCTGGCCGGATCGAGTTCCTTGCATTCTGGCAAGCCATGATAAACGTAAGGTACTAAATCATGCATGTGGCCCGTTGCTGATGATGATCACAGGATCTTTACGACAAAGATGATTCTTTCAAGAGTCATATCCAGTCGCATTTCTATCGGACGAAGTCTGTTCCGGCATTCCTCACCTCATGCATATCACCTATTGCGAATTTCTCCGTCACATTTCCTCTCAGCGGCAAAGCCTTCGAGTCAAGTCCCATATCGCTGTCAGGGCCTGATTCCAAACTCCATATCCTGCAAGGACTTTCAGATCTTGAGCTTGCCCTACTGATATCTGCAGCACGGCTCGATATCATCCTTGATACTGATACCTGCAATTTTGCGATGGCCTATGACGAGTACAGCTCGTTGACTTCAAAGCACAAGATCCAGACATCGAGCACCGGAATTGCCGCCCTTGGCGCAAGTGCAAAGGTTTGGGGGCGAGATATTGCACTGGAAGCCTGGGAAAGGCTTGCCAACAACAATCTGTTGATTCCTGCGGGTATTGGTGGGGGTAGTGGGCGAGATATTGGAATCGGAGGGCGCATGTGGAAACTAGACGTGGGCCTCGAGGAAATAACAGGTAGTGTCGACGGATTAACTGGGATCATGACCAAATGGTGTAGAGAGATTTAAGACTTCAAGTCCAAACAATTCGGTATACCAAGTCGTCGGTCAGGCTCTGTACCATGGACTGACCACGCGACCAACCACACTACCCAAAATGACATACATAGTCGCAACTTGGCACCATTGACCAAATCGTTCCAAAGATCTTGAGGCTTACAAATCTGATCAGTTTCCCGCGACTAGTCAAGGTATGACTCGACGATCAAGGGGATTGGTTCCTCCTGCAGATGTTACCAAGATGAGAAGATCAGTTCTATGAGCGGGCCGGGTTTAGTGGCCTCGCATTGCTGCGGATAATGTTAGGCTTGTCGGTGATCCAATGCATGTTATATTGCTGCAAGTCGTGGGCTACCTGGTGTCTGAGCTGGCAAGACATAATGTGGTGGTATGCGGCTCGTTGAAATCTCTACAAGCTGACACAGCAGGTCCTCCTCCCCATGATTTGCTGGCTACGGAAACTATGCAAGCCTCTTTACGGAATCTGATAAGCTTACTGCTGGATAGCCCGAGCAATTTATGTAACTTATCGCCGTGGCTTTTGCACAGAGGCTACAATTGGCCGTAGACATGCGTACGCTCGCCTCATTTTCTCAAGCAATAGGTGCGGGGCCGTAAGGCAACCACGCCACATGATGTTTGCATCGAAGCTGGTTCAACCTCTGCTTCTCCCCTTTCTTCGTCCCCGAACCCACTCTTGCCTGTTTAATACACCGACCTCCTCTTAGGACGTCGCCTACCACGATCGGTAGCGAGCAAGACAATATGGACGCTTCCAAACCACCTGGTCTCGTTGTCGCCGTGAGAGATGTTGCTGCTTATGGAAGACAGCTTTCAGCCGTATTTCATCAATATGCACTCATTGCAGAGCGGATTCCTCGCGGCTTTGAGGGAGCTACCAATGTCCTAGATGCTACAGTCGCGACCCTCAATCAAGTCTCGAGTCTTTTAAAGGACGAGGCTGAGATACTTAAAAACGGTGCTAGCAACGGATTGTTTAGCCTTGAAGGCGCCTTATACGTTCAATGCCTTGTTACGGAGTGTGCCAAAGCCCTAGTGAAGGTTGTACCTATCATTGAGGATGCCTGCTTACCTCGTGATGAGTTCAGGGCGAAAGCCAAACGAGACAAGAAGCAATTAGCAAAACACGGCACACCTGAGATTACCATTTCGGGATTGGTGCTTGATAGCAAGGCCTTCTTGGAGAGTGTTGAGAAGACCAGATGGGGTCTTACAAAAGGCAGAATTGAAGATTGCATGGAACGACTCTATGATCTTCAATTGCATCTTCTCCTAGTTTGTCATGTCGTCACTGTCAGCGTTCTTTCCAGGGATTTGTAAGTCTTCGCAGACCAGAAGTTATTTTTACTTATATATAATAGGTCATCCGGCAAGGTTGACATCAAGAACATCATTACTTATCATGATCGCATCGTACGTACTGCTGATCTACTTGGCATAAAAGCACCCAAGGCCTCGAAAGCCTTTCCCAGGAGAAAGCGATATGACTCGCCAAGCAGTAGCGACAGCTTCAGCAGCGACAGTGATAGTTCCAGCGATAGTGATATTGATACTAGCGACATTAATCCAATTAAGCCAAGGACAAGAATTGGTAAAGGCCATATGCCCCCTCCGCCTCCACCTCCCATTAGCGAGAGGGTTGCCAAAAGCCTGCTTCCACCAATTGCTTGTCCTCCGGGTGCGGTTCAGCCAAAAAGCCAGAGGCCATCACTCGCAAGTGATAGTGGCACTACTATGAAGCCTTCCGAGTCCACATCAGAGGTAAGTCTGTATGTTTTCCCGAAAATACCAAATTGACATGAGAAAGGCCATGCCCCCCTCTTACTTGGAGAGTCATAGACCTGCAGTGGATTCATCTCCAGCTTCGGTAAATAGATCGCCCCCTTTGGGTATAATGTCTCAGGGCGCTAGCTCGCAAGACATTGATAAGAAAACTCAGACGTCCCTGAAAGCCGTCTACCCTAAGGAAAAGACGACTGTGGTGGAAGAGGGCAAAGACACTGAGACCGAGAAGTGAGTCACCAAGAGCATGATTCGACAATTGCTGACAGAGCAGATCCGGTGTTCATGCACCCCATCTGTTCAAGTCCAAATCATATACGTTCAGATTTAAGCTGAAGAGCATCTTCGGCAACAAGGAATCTCTCGCTGCGGAAATGAAGCAAGCGCTTTGCACCGTCGACTCTCACCTTCTCGCCTTCATGATTCACAGGCAAAACATCAGACAAGTTCCACACTCAGCTTTCCATTCGCTTGAGGCGACACACATGAAGACCATTCTCGGTCAATTGAATGATCACACATGGTATGAGAATTTTGCCACTCTTAGTCCAAATGAGCACTTGGCGCTTCAACGTATCCTGTATCCATGGGCGGACGGTAAATTACACGAAAGAGAGATTGTCGTTCTTAAATACCTCAAGTACGACAAAAAGCCCAGTCCCTGGATTGCATTGCTGAAGAAGCAGCCCCTCTCTACAACGTCTAGTGGCCGGACCGTCCTTGCAATCGTGCGCGAGAAAACCGTTAACGGGCATTCCCTGATTCCGGCGCATCTAGTCAATATGCCACCTCCGCCTCCAAGCCCTTTCCCACCTCCACCTATGATGCCACCTGTTCGTCCGCCGCCTTTGCCTTGCGGTTATGGTAGAACCCAAATCCAAGACTTGCGTGAACCTCCGAACCCACCCCAGACCTGGGGACTACGAGGAAATGGTGGCCCTCCACTACCAGTGGCTGGGGCTTCACCTGCCTTTTTGCGAGGAAACGGTACCCTGGGAGAGCAGCCTAATGCCAACCGTACGCCATTGACTGATCATGATGCGGCACTTTCATTGACAACATATAATGAGTACACCATCCGACCTACTGTTCAGATCGAGCACAATCTCCCTCGCCCTTGGGCCCGTGTCAAGGTAATCCAAGAGAGTGCTGAGCGACACTTGGTCCAGGAGCGCGTTCAGAAGTTCCAACGCAGCGGCGGCAACGTCATCGAGACTAAGCTCCGTCTCACAGACGATCAAAGCGGCCAGGTAGCCCGCCTAATGGACGAGCTCAAGTCTAACGAGCGAGACATCCGTTTCGAATGGTGCTGGGTCGAGCTCAGTGTGCACAATGCTGGAGGCGAAATCACGGATTTCGTCCCTAGGGGTCAGGGTAACATTGCTGCTTCGGCCACGCTCATGCACTTAGTTGCCAAGCGTTCTCCTAAACCTCATTGCAAGCCACTTGATGTATACAACGCGCTGATGCGACTTGCCAGTGGCCCTGGTGGTGGCAGCTCTGCAAGACCTGTTGTACCTGATCCCCCCGGTCCGCCACCATCGCCACCAGGTATAATCAACCTGGTGGAGATCCCGAAATCTCCAAAGAAGTGTGTCAGTGATAGCGACAGCAGTACGAGCTATTCTAGCAGTGATAGTAGCGTAGGTCAGGTGAGGAGACGACTGAGACGCTCAAAAATCAGGAGGAATCGATGGGTTGGGAGACGAAGGGTGTACTCCGACGATAGCGACTCGGATTCCGATTCTGACAGCGACGAGGACGATGTGATCAAGATTAGAATCGAGATGAAGAAGGGTGATGATGTTGTGGAGAAACTATTGAACCTGTGGACCCCCAGCGACGAGGGCAAAGGCAAAGATAAGCCTACCGAATGATGAACTTGATGGAAGCAGCAGCCTACTAAAGTTCTCTGCTGCTTGAAAGCGCTTCTGTGTGTCAATCTACCGATTTGGTGCCCGTGGCAAGACTACGGGTCGGTGCGCGAGGTCAGGCAAGGGCAGTTCATATTTTGTTCGACTGTCTTGGCATCTCATTCTCCTTTTCCTTCGAATCATGACCCTGAACACATATACAAGTAATGACTTAATGACTATTCTCAGTTACTCTTAGTTTTAATCAAAAAGCCACTTTCATTAAGTCCTGCTTGGCTGAACGACCTGCCTCTCCAGTATCAACTTACAAAGATAGAACTCAGAAATCAAAGTTGCCAATTGACCTATACAAATGGACAATGCCTAAGCTTTCAAAAGACCGGTCTGCAAGCCAAATTATACTTATAGCCCAATGGAGAGGGAAGGAAGGTGGTCAGTATTTCTCATCGGAAATACGGAAATAGCTTGAACTCTTTGCCTAGCCGCAAACAACAGTGAACCGAAAATGCAGAATGATGCTGGCTTCACAGTCTATCTTATGTATCGCAACAGAGCCGTCTTATCATTTCTTGTCTATGATTGACATAAGCATGATTGTTTTTGTTGGTGCCGCCCTATGTGTCAAGATCTTTGTTGAACCTATATCCATATCCGATCCGGTCAATTGCTGACTATCTCACGTACCTCTCAATTCCTCCGCCTCTAACAAACTTTCGATTAGCAATACTGATTGCGCGTCTCTAATTACAAATTATGGCATATATTAATGGATCCCGCCCGCTGCGTTCCCTTTCTTCTCTTGTCAATTACTTATGACCTGACACAGCAATATTAACCCGCACCACACCTCGCGCCCATCCATCTTCTCCCCCTCCCTCCCCCTCTCCCAAAAAGAAAAGAAAATGTCTTTCAAGGACACAATCCTCCCACCTATTCACCTCCTCCTATACTCCACCCTCCTAGGCACCCAGATCTACAGTTCCTTCATCGTCGTAAAGATCGCACACGGTGCCCTGCCGATCTCAGCCTTCACTTCCTTGCAGAAGAGGCTCTTCCCAGCTTACTTTCGATTCACTGCCTCGCTGGCTCTGGGAACTGTAGCCACATGGCCATATTGGAGTTCCAGCACAACATGGGGAAAGACCAGGGGGAGGTTGGAGCTTGGAATGCTAGGAACGATGCTGCTAATGGCGGGGATCAATTGGGCTTGGTTGGGGCCGAAGGTGAAGGATGTTATGATCGAGAGGATACATCAGGGTGAGTTGTGATTGATATCTTTATTTTGGTTTGGCTTTGTCCCTCCTTTTTCCCCTCTTTCTCGAGCATTGATCTACTCAGGGACTTGTGAAGTTGTCTGACTCTATTGGACAAATGTAGAAACTCGGGATGGGAGAAAGTTCAATGAAATCGAGGGTCAGACCTTAGAGATGAGGGATCTCAATAGAAGCTTTAGAAAATTGCATGCTGCGAGCATTCATATCAATATTATTGGGCTGGCTGCTGCTGTTGTCTATGGCGGGCTGCTCGGGCAGAAATGTGGGTCGAAATTTTGAGTAGGAAGACAACAGGGGAGAAACATTTAGGCATTGGATACGCGAATAGGGAAATGGCATCTTAACATCAGAAGACTGTAGTGACGAAGTAAAAGGTCATCTTGGAAACGGCTAAATAGGCGACGCTCAATAGCAAAGGCTTTGTTTTAAGGGGTTGTCCGTTTAAGAGTTAGTCATGCTTAGAGACTAAGATGTAAATTAGATCAGAGCCTCCCTGAAAGATAGCACAGACTCGGCAAATGAAAATTACAGGTGGAATAGTGGACGATGCGACGATCTCTTTCAATCAGACTGAAAAGCGTGTCAATTTGCAAGTCAAATGCTGGGTTCCTCGTCATAGCGATTCATCTCCGGTCTGGAAGTCAACCGATAGTGACTACTGGTCGGTGTTTTTCCTAGACAAGGAATGGATTCTGGTGACATCTTCTACACAAGGTAGGGCTGTATTATTTCATCAAAGCCCAAGTTCATCTTCACTATCACTAATCTCGGCTACAGCTTCGTTCTCGCCACCCCCTTCGTCTTCTTCTTCCTGCCCTTCATCTGCATCTTCACCTTCCAGTTCCCCTTGAGGAGGAATCAATATGTCCTCACTCCCCTGCCACTGTGGTGGCATGACTGGTACATCCTCCTCATCCTCTTCGGCCCATCCATAGTCTTCGTCGCCTTCGCCGTCACTGTCGGGGATCTCGAGATCCGTGGCGGAAATTTTGCGTTTCTGCGGGAGAGCTGAAGCTGTAGATAGAACTGGAGCATCTGCTTGACGGGAGTCGAAAGTTGGAGGAGAGGGGAGCTCCAATGGGAGTAATCCATCCTGGAATAGCGTTAACATAAGCGGTTTGGGCTTGTAAGGAATATATTCCGTTGCGACTTGATATCTTAAGTTCTGAGAGAAATGAGGGCACAGATACCTGACTGATAGAGAACCCCACTACATTTTTGCTCCCATCAGGTAGAGCGACGCCCTCAGCCTTGATGACCTGCGCTATTCTTACATCGATGACCGATTTTCTATTGTCGTTTGCCCAGCCCCAGTCCCTGAATAATGCGACTCGGCAGCCGAGGCCTTGCTCCCATGCGGTGGTGCTGACAGCGGGGATGAGAACCGCCCCCGAGCCAGGACGCATTTTTGTCACGCATTGCGAGAAGACTACCACTGCAATGTTACGGGTTGCGGCGAGCTTCTGAAGTGTATTGACCAGGTACTGTAAAATTGGAAACTTGCGTGCTGAAGGATTAGAGGCTGCTCTCGTCAGTGATGATGTCTGGAGTCAACATGGACGATGGGCACATGCAGCGTACCTTTTGGCCTTTTAGAGTTTGATCCGGAGTCTACGGTACGAGGAAAAGCTGTGGTGATTAGTGAGGAGAATGAGTCGATGATGATCAAGCCAGTGTCTGGTGCCGGGTGACTTTGTGTAGTCTGAGAGAACAAAGCTATCAGGTGGGCGAGCGTAGGCGTAGAAAAATGAGTCAAGTTGTCGAGGAGGTCAGAAGAGCTGCGAGGTCCTGCAGGGGACAGAGGGTTTGTCACTTGAAATGCGTCCAATACTTGCGAGAGCCTGGCTCCCGGGACAGGATGTGAAGCATCTGCAATAGCATCAGCTAGTGATTACTTTAATTGCTGCTTCCAAGCTCATTCTCTGTTGAGCAATGCTGAATGAAGACTTCATTACCAGAGACATGCCTTCGGCAGCAAGCTGGATGGACTTGGGAGGGAGTACCTGTGAAAGTCGCAGTACTTCCACGTGGGCGGCCTCCTCTCCAACGAAAGGAGGTGGCGCGCTGTGGCGGTGCGATAGGGGGTTAAGAACCGAGAGACTGTGATGAAACATACCTACCCAGATCACTCTGTCACCTGAATGCAGAGCACTTGCGGCTAATTGCATGCTGGACGGTCTATTAGTAGAGTGAAGAGTTCTAGGGCAGGCTCGCACTCACCCAAGGGCCGTCTTCCCAACGCCCGGAGGACCGTAGATTTCAGAGATCAGTCCTCGTGATACGCCGCCGTAGTCGGGCTGGGCGTCTTGAAGCGGGAGGTCCTTGTTCTGCAAAGCCTGGTCAAGGACGCTCAAGCCGGTGGAGATGCATCGGTTGGGGGACGACTCGAGGTCTTGCAGCGCCTGGGCTGCCGAGACAGTGGGCATGCGATCTGTGGATGGACACAATGGTCAGGAACCATTCGACAGTGGAGGACGGGGGGGGAGGCTGCTTGGATGTTCGTACGTGCGACGGGCGAAGAGAAATTAGAGATGCCTGGGCCATGGATGGATTCATAGTCGCTCTGCATGACTGCTGAGATCTGTTCCTGATCACCTTCATGTTGGTTTGCTTTTGATATATGCCGCAGCACCGACTCAAGAGAGCAGCACTTGACAGAGAGACAGGCCGTGGGTGTGGGTGTGGGTGTGGGTGTGGGGTGTGGAGCCAAAACACGTCGCGTAGTCAGATGACCTTGGTCAGGTGACCCAGAGTTCCGAAGCTGCGGTTCGTGCCTGCCAAGCTCCCGATCCTGATCCCGACCTGATAAGAGTCGATCCTGGAAGTGGTCATCCGGCAGTGGTCGTCCTCGTTCTCGTCTTCTTCCTCCCTGGTGCTTGATAGCTGTCGGCCGCAATTTGTCCCATTCCAGTATACAGTCATGACTTATGGGGAGGGATTGGGAGATGGGGAGATGGGGAGATGGGGAGATGGGGAGATGGGGAGATTGGGAGATTGGGAGATTGGATGATGCCCGAGAAGAACAGAAACAGAACAGAAGCCTTTTCCCCTTTTGGGCCTTTTGTTGCACCCTCTTCAATCTTATCCTGACCATGACCAGACCTTTTTCTTCTATACGACGACGAAAAGGGGTCGGGGTCATGGTTTGCAGATTGCAGATTGCAGATTGCAGATTGCAGATTGCATTCAAGCCGCACTCGTATTACCACCCCCATCCCCATCCCCAGCTGCTGAGTACCCAAGGACCAAGGACCAAGGACCAGGGGCTCTTGTTGTTCTTATTCTTCTCTGCTTGCTTACCTTCGTATATCCTGACTGTAACCGTGGAGTACTGTACTGTACCTTGGGTCTGCTTCTCCCAATTGATTGATTGATGCATGCGAGCCAGATCATCACCATGTTGGTTGGCTCCAACCCTGTCCTCGTCTCGTCTCCCCGTCTATCTTTAGGGCCCCGTTCCCGTTCCCCTGCCCCTTCGTGTCTTTTCTCGGCTGCAGCCACGCGAAGTCTGCCCTGCAGTGCACTGATTCTCCATCACAAAGCGCGTCCATTCCACTCATTCCCTCCATTCTTCTTCTTCTCCCAACTGGTGTTTTCACGCTTCTTTTTCTCTTTCTCTTTCTCAATTCCTCTCCATACGTGGCCAAATCCACGGCGCTGCTTCGAAACATCGGCCTAGCAACCAACTTACCTGGGTATTCGTTGGGCGGTACGAGCCTTCGCGTGTCTGACTCTAGGTCTCTAGGTCTGCCTAGGGCTTAGAGAGCCGCTGCAGCTAGCAGGCCCAGGTACAGTAGATACAGTAGATACAGTTCCCATCCAATGCATCACGTCCAGTCATGGCCAGAAAGGGGCGATCACAGTCCACAGACCACAGATCTTGGTCTTGGTCTTGGTTCTACCCCCAACCTCCCATGTCCATCCATGTCTTTCTTGCTCATGGTACAGTAATGGCTGGCTTGGTGGCTGACGACATGGACTTTTTAGGTTCCCATGATTTCAAGCCGCGTCCCCCCCTCGAAATGCACACAGCTCACTTCAGCTACTCATATATAAACTAGACTGCCACTGCCACTGCCACTTCCCCCCCCCCCCACAGATACTCCCCCACAACTTCTAGTCCACAATTATGACCGTTGCGCGGTAGCATCTCCGTCATGAGAAACATTGTTAGATACGCGTTGGTTGCTGCCGCGGCACCCTCTGCCAACGCGCTCAACCTCGATGTCACCAGCGCAGGTAGGCCATTCCTAACATGTTGGCCAACCTCCCAGATACTAAACAGCTTCGACAGACTCAATCAAAGCTGCGTCCAGCACAATCGCCCACGGCATGATGTCCTACTACAAGGGCAATGTTACAACTGAGCAAGTTGGAATTCTCCCTGGCCCTTACTACTGGTGGGAAGCTGGGGCGATGTGGGGAGCTCTTCTGGACTATTATCACTACACCGGCGATACGACGTACAATGGTGTTGTGACGCAAGCACTGCTCAGTCAGGTCGGACCCAATTCCGACTATGTGGTGCCAGCCCATGTGAAAGATGAGGGCAATGACGATCAAGCGTTTTGGGGCTTTGCTACAATGTCGGCGGCCGAGAAGGACTATCCGCAACCAACGGTAGGCAACTACTCCTGGGTCCAGCTCACCGAGAACCTGTGGAATACGATAGCCAGACGGTGGGATACGAATACGTGCAATGGCGGGTTGAAGTGGCAAATATATACTTTCAACAACGGATATGATTACAAGAATTCCGTCTCCAACGCAGCATTCTTCCAGCTGTCCGCCCGACTAGCTCGCTTCACGGGGAACCAAACGTATGTCGACTGGGCAACCAAAGCCTACGATTGGCTCCATGATGTTGGTTTGATGACCGACGACTACCATGTCTACGATGGCGCGGGCGACCTGGCGAATTGCTCGGACCCCAACAAGGTTATCTGGACCTACAACGGCGCCATCATGCTCTACGGCTCAGCAGTCCTCTACAACTACACGAACGCCTCTGCCCTGTGGCAAGAACGGACAGCGGGCTTCTTGAACGCAACAAGCAACTTCTTCACCCCCTTTGACAACTCCACCAACATCATGTTCGAGCCTGCCTGCGAGACGGTCAATACCTGTGACGTCGACCAGTACTCCTTCAAAGGCTACCTCTCGCGCTTCATGTGGGCCACGACCCTGCTCGCACCCTGGACCACCAAGGCCGTCACCACTCTCCTGACCGACACCTCGAAGGCCGCCGCGCAATCGTGCTCCGGCCCATCAGATGGCGTTACCTGTGGGCAGCATTGGTATGAAGGCGGGTACGACGGTAACTATGGCTTGGGGCAGCAGATGAGCGCTCTGGAGACCATCCAGGGCCTTCTCGTTGCGGGTAGCGTGCCTCCGCTGTACAGTAACCAAGTCCACCTGATGGCGACGCCCACTGCCTCAGCGGCTCCAGTGCCAACCAAGACGGCAACGCCCTCCCCCACGAAGCATGGGGCTGGAGAAAAAGTCACACCTGGTGCCTTGTTTTTATGCGTGATGGGTGCATCAATGGCAATGCTGGCATTTGGTTCTGGTTTTTAGAACGAGTAATATGGTACTTGATATATGGAGGACGGCTATAGATTTTGCGGGAATACTGTTTATACATAGATATTTTTACTGCCTTTGTTTGGCGTTCATTCTGGAAGGGGCTTTGCTGTTATATATGCATAGAGCACACACGAAAGATACCACTGTATTGGTCTTGGGAGTTTCGAGCAACCTGGGATAGATAGATTGTAGGGCAACAGATAGACAGGTCTTGGGAATTATCAGAGCATAGAATAATGTATTTATTAACTCTTTCTTGTGTTCTGTCTAATTGTGACCTCTCCTTCTACTATATTCTACATGTCCTCTCAGCTAGAAGATCATAGGAGAGATAGAGGTAATAGTCTATATGGGTGGGAGGGGGCAACATGGCAAACTACGCTTATACGTAGGTCTAGCTGATATTTCGTCCCATACGTTGGACAGGAAACCAAAGGTCCAGCCAGCTGTTGTCTCTCTCGTCCACTGTTTTCCCCCAAGCACATAATGATTTGATCGATGCCAGACTGAAGGCGCGAAGACTTCACATTATCTGGTCTGGGAACATTTCCTCTCCCCTTAATCTACATACCCCGTAATACGCTGCCAAGGTACAAAAGCTATCATCGTTCCAGACTTCGAGTTGTATACAAGTGATCATTCCTAAATGAGTGATGAAAAGTATTTGATAAGAATCTCCAATTTCTTAGGACGTTGAAAGTGTATGGCTCGGTTCACCCATTTAGCAAAATTTCAGCTCAGTCTCGAGGAACTCAAGGGGAAGTCCCTTCTGCGGGCCCCTTTCTGCCATTTTTATGGCAGATGGGCCTCCGTGCTTCTACCAACAATCTACTTGGGGATACAAATTGCACATTCTCCTCACCACATGAAGCTCGCTAACGGGCGTTCGATGCAGAAGCAAAAGTTTCTCAAATACATCATCACTTTTTATACTGCCTAGACCTAGCGAAACCTAGATCGCGCAGGTAGGTAGCTAGTTGTCTCCGACATCAAATTTGAATCTTGCTTTTTTACGCCTCGATCGAACGGATGAGGGAGATGAAGAGTGTAACTTGGATGAGGGGCTGAGAAAGGCTTGAGAATGTGTATGCCCGAGAGACAGACTCATTACGCACAACTGAGAAGAACAAAGACACATAGAGTCCCGGAGCAGGCTACGGGGCTAGAGCGTGTCCAGATGGTAATTGATGATTTTTGAGATCATGCTCGATCTTTAAAAGCTGCCGCGTGAGATGTCATAGTCGACAAACGCTGTTGTCCGAAACCACTTGAGAAATCCGAAAAGAAACAAAGTATTGAGAACTTTATTGGAGGGCGTTCATTGCTGTAAGCCGCAATCCTGAAGATGCCTATGATGTGTCCACGGACTGTTACTTGGGGCCTTTCCTTGAACAAATCTTGATGGTTGCTCCAGTACTATACATCTCGTTACTATATGAAAACAAAGCTCATGCATATATAGTATTTTGTAGGTATAAGCATTTCTAGCTGACGCTTTGATAGTGTCTATGATATATATTTCAATATCAGCAGGCACATATTGACTTGAAGCTAGCATCGATCTTGTACGAGTAGCCACAGGCCACTCACTGAAGCTATGTCCAGTTGCACTCCTTGGTGTACCAGGCTCAGCTATTTGCTTTGCTACGTAGATACGTCGACAATACTGAGACCCAGTCACCACTGAAACCCTGATATCCTGAAGCACAAGACCGTATAGATAGATGGGCTCGGGTAAGTCAATCTTGGAGGACGGGCAAACAAGAGAATAAGGCACTTTCTGTTTACGTTCTTTGACAGGAAATTGAGGTAGCTTGTTGTGGGTATCAAAATGAACAGCTCTGGTAGTTATTACAGTACAAGATAGTTCACCGCTCGAGATGCTCATTCGCCATCTGGTCCCCCTTCGCTGGCGTGGCTACTTTCTCGGAGCATTTTCTGACCATGGTGAGGCACCTCTAGAATCTACAGATGAATAAACAAGATTCAGCCGGAGCTAGCTTTGAATGAGACAGAAGGTTGTGCTGCGGACTGTAGGTTCAGACATTACGAGCCACGCCTCTCTAGAGGGATAGCTGTAACAGAACAAGGATCCATAAGAAATCCCAGTCGTTCCATAGACGCGCAAAATGACAATGAAGAAAATTTCATGAGCCTGGAAGAAAGGGACAGCAAGGAGGTTAAGTTCTTGCGATCAGCACTGAAAACCTGCCCCTCGCGTAGGGCTACTGACTGGCAACCATCATCACACTGATTGAAATGGCAATACAGAGCAAGTTGCAAGACTAATATCCTTAGTCTTTATTATTCGAGAAACTAAAGAGAAGATAGAGCTATTCAAAAAATGAATATTGAATTGCTTTATAGCTCACGCACAAGTCTGGGAAAGAGACCACTGGGAACCCCCTTTTTCACGAACCGAGCCTAGATCTACTACTGATACGGACTGGTCAAACCTAGCGACCACCACCTTGAATGAGCAATCGAGAACAACAAGTTGACTTACATCTAAGTTGTAATGGCAAGGAAGGACTTCCAAAGCCACATATCCTCAAAGCTGTGATTCCTGTCCAAGTATAGATCTTGCCTTACCTCTTCAAGATTAAAGGGATGAGCGCGGACTTTGTAGCTCAAGAAACAACCCCCCTAACATGGAAACACGTGCTCGTAACTTGAAAGATGAACGGCTATCGAAATGGTCGCAATTTGCTTCTGCTCCTGCTCCTGCTACCGCGACTTGCAACTTGCAACTTGCGATCTCGGACCCCTTGCGATAGACCCAAAACGTGAACGTGGTAGGGCCCCCTTTCGATAACCGAACACAACCGCCCAACTACCCGCTCCATCATCCCGAGGCCCGCTTCAGCAGCAAGGCCGCTTGGAACAATACAACGAAGAGGAGAGTGGAGTGGAGGTGAAAGAAAATAAAGGCCCTGGGCACAATGACCAGTCCGTCCCAGTCCGCAACCGGTTATTCTCGTGCGGCCACGGCTAGAACTACGGCACAGTCTCGGCTCAACGCCGGTATGCTATGCCATGCCATGCTATGCGACTAACCCCCCCTCCAATTCCTCCACTTTTTATTTCTTTGTGTATGGTCTCTTTGAATTTCAAGTGTAAAGCCTTTTCCTGGTGGGCAAAGGAAGAAAAAGTCTCTCCGCGAATTTGACCGTCGCTAGCGGGGTCGCAGAGATAAAGTAAGGGCAGGTAACAGGCGCCGGCTATCTGTAGTAGCAGAACTATAAACTGGTACGAGGAGCGACAAAGAATGAAGCGAGAGGATAATGGGAAAGGCAAAAGCTGGTGGAGGAAGAGGTGAGGCTATTCTTTCTGTTTGCGGATGAGAAGGTTTACTCTGTAGATCCATCCATCCATCCAATCTATCTGTCTTCTTCTGGTCTTGTAGATTTCGCCTTTGGATCTAGCATTAGCGCCTACCGGACTCACCTTAGTGATTCTGGGGATGGGAGATTCCGAATCCGGGAACAAAAGCGATAGTGAGTGGATGTTTTTTTTGTTACTGTAGAAAATGGGGCGCAACGCTTGAGATGAGATCCCCAGTAGTATACTTTCTCGTGCATATCGCTCTCTCAGGAGTGCAGACGATCTAGACCGGACGCGGGTGGACCTAAGGCTTGACATGAACTCTAAGCTGAACCTTATCTTGTATCGGAGTTATTGAACAGCTTTTGATGATGTCACTGCGAGACTTTGTGGGTAGAGAAAGCAGGAAGCAGGACGTAGGAAGTAGGGAGTGAAGAGGATGAGTCTGGTGTTGCCATAGATAGCTTTATCTCTCTTCCCTCCCTTCCTAGAGATAAGAGAGGGAAGTAAGGCCTGTCCGGGTTGGCCGAAAAGGATTGAAGAGAGGACAAATATAGAGCACGATGGGAAAGCAGATGAAGCTTACCTCCACATGCAGGACAGAGGAGCAATCTTGATATTACTCCGAATATCAAAGAAAAGGCCGAGTGGTGTTCAGTGAGAGCACATGTCTGGACTCTGACGAGGAGAGTAGGCGAGCCCACGTGCATGACCGCTTCCATTCACAGCGATACACGGCGCGGAGCTATTGCGGCTGCTTCAGCTCAGGGCCACTGTCGTCCGGCGCCAGTTACTCAATTGCTCAAATGCTCGAGCCGAGTTTGTTGCACGATACTTTCATGCGCGCGTCGAGAAACGGCGCCGCATAGACATGCTCCGGACTCCGGCGCAATATCATTCCTCCGTGAGAGAGGGAAGTTTGAAGTTCAGCTTGGCAGAGGTTGCTGGGGGGCTGAAAGGCTGAAAACGGTCCTTGAAGGCTAGTTCCAATTTCCAAAGTGAGGAATACTGTTGCGTGCCAAAAGCAATAGGGGCGTTTCTTATCTCGCTTTAATTTCATCCGGTATTAGTGTGCTAAAAGGGAGTATCTTGGAGGATTCGAAAGGCCCCTTGTAATACTCCACACCATGTTATGCCGCCAGGGTCTGATCGTCGTCGTCTCCGCATTTGAAGAGCGTGGGAGCGCGGGATCATGGGCCCAGGGCCGCCTGTATTGTATCTGGGCGTTTTGTGTGTGTTGTACCTCCGTTGTACAGCATCACGGTATGTACCTTCAGACGCGGCGATGCTCCCCCGGCGGCAGAAGCTGGAGCAGATGCCGTGTCGTGGATCCGATTGCCCGTCCTGGCCTTGCTCCAAGATGATGTGGTTCGCAAAGACTAAATGGGCTGTTGAACATGAAAGTCGTCTTTGCGTACGGGGTACGGGGTTCGGCTACAAGTACACAGTACCATGGGGTTGCGGAAAAATACATTCCTTCCCAACGACAGGACTGAGCGCTGCTACACAGGCTATTGTCCTGTCCTGCGTTTAGGCACTCTGTTCCGGATTCCGCCGCACGTGTATCCAAAATACAACTTGAGGCTGATCCTTTGTTTGATGCAGATTATCTTCTGTTGCTGTCCGAAACTCTGCGGCAGGAATGTGCAAGCCAGAGGCTTCTTCCCCGTTTGGCCCTTTTTCCCCCTTTTTGCCCTTCCCCTGGCGACGAGCTATCTTATCCTCATTGAGAGACCGAACGAGCGCGTACTGTACAGTAGTATTCCTAGCTTGGGCTGACGAGCCGTGCCAGCCAGTGTGTCTCAAACCCCAACCCCCGCAAAGACATAGGCATATTTCCCCAGGCTTTTTTCTTCTTCATCTCACCGCTCCCGCTGTGGTGCAACAGCTGGGCGCAGGACGAATTGGAAAGAATGAGGGGAACCCCCACGCTGTGCGATCCGCGATCCTTGTTCTCCTTGTGTGGGGAGCGGGACCGGATGCAACGAGGGGCCCTGGCTGCTGTTCCAGTCTGGCGGTCGCGTCAGCGTTTGATTCGAAAAGAGGACGAGCATCGTCGCGAAATGATACGTCTACGACGACAAAGGGGCGCGGGGGCCGTTCTTGGATGATGAGGCGTCTGCACAGCCCCAAGGTCTATGGAGAGGATGATCCTACTCCTCAATAAATCCTGTCTGACATCACGACATGCCATGCGCTGACACCGACTGGACAGGTTACAAGATGAGACTTGGCACACATAACCTTATTACTTCGTACCTGATTACCTGCTTACGGCACTGCGCTACTGTGTTGTTGCAGTATTGCGTTCTTGCCTGGCGAATTTTGCTCAAGAACAGCAAGCAGCACAATTCCAATCCTTAGATTACCTATTTTCGTAGCTCACTCTCTGTGCCTTCTTCCTCGATCCGGGATCGCCGTGGTCCTGTCCTGTCTTGCCTTTCCCCTACCTACAGAGGACGTCACGATAAAGCGAGAGATAACGCGAGTTTTATTTAGCACATTTACCAAAGACGGAAAGCCGACAAAGACCGGGCCTCGTCGTGTCCCTTTAGCGTGAGATCGCAATCAGACCTCTCGATCAGACGCATGGGCACACATGAGCAAAAACAAGGACGAGGACGAGTAAGCGCTCCAAACAGGTGCAGCATGTGCTGGTACCAGCGAATGTCGCATGGCACCACCAATGCGACTACGAAGGTCGCGAGCGCCCACCCCACGTCTTCTGGAAGCTCCAGAGAATGAGCCTTCTTGGGACCTCCCCCGGGGTGTCGCCCCAGCGTGGCGGAAGGCATGGCGGAGGAAGCGCTTCCTGATATGCGCAGGCTCATAGATTGACAGGCTATCGTGGTCTTTGAAGTTATGATATGATATGGCATTTATGATATTGTAAGTCTTAAGCAAGTACGTGTACTCCACGTGCGGCATTATGCTGTGCCGAAGGCAGCGCGCCTGTTGCGAAGTCGGGATTCGCCCGTACTATTCTTGTTTTGCTTCCACAATTGACTAGACGGCCTCCCGTCGCAATAAATCAACGTTAAGCTGCCAGAAACTCAAGGATGGGCAGTCTTACTCAGCGCAGATGGCATGTTAGACTGCTTTGTTGGCGCTGTGCGAACCACTGGATCCCACGGGATTCCCCTGTCATAATCTTAAGTCTTCAGCTCGTAGACGTAGACGACGTAGTCCTTGGGCGGGGAAGAGCATGATGAATGCAAGGACCGTCTGATATCGTGAAGCGTCACAAGCCAAAGACGAAAATGCTTCGGAGGCTGCCCCAGCCCTGCTCCGGAACGCTCCGACCGCCTTCAACACTTCTCCAGACAGCAAATCTCCACCTTGGTTGAGGCTCCACGCCCCCAGATACGGTCCGAAGAAGGCCCTCCTCTGTGAAAAATTCGCAGATCCGAGCCGGCTCTTCTGATAATATATGTAATGCGAGCGTAGCAGGAACAGAGTTTTCCTTTGCTATAGCTCCACACCTGCGAAATTAGAGACGAAGATTTTCACCTTTCGGTTTTTGACGCACGATAGGGTCACGGCAGCAGGATCAAGGAAAACAAACAGATCTCACTTCGTGCCTTTTGCGGGTCTTTGGGGAAATAGTATCTCCACAACAGGCTATGACGACACTAGCCTTCTGACCAGATCGAGTCAGAGCGTCAACTGTACGGGATAGGCTTGGTTGAAATGTCGCCAGCTAAGAATGAAGGGAAAGCAGCGCCGATCTGGAGCAGTGGGTCTGTACAGTATAGTTCGGCGGCTGTAAGGTTAGTCGTGGACGCCGGAGAAATTTCGCTGAGCTATGGCTGGGCTAGAGCCGGATCTCTCATTCGAAGGGAGAGAGGCTCGTGTGGTGTATTGAGATGTCTCGTCACTTGTTTCAGCGAGACTTCTGCTATGATGTTGCTTTGAAGGAAGGCTCTTCAAACGTGTGAGAAACGCCTCCCCAGCAGCAGCTCCCAATTCCAGCTCCTGGTTTGGGTGGGGAAGCCACCCCCTGGTATTTACTGGCATAAGAAAACGGGATATCAGCCTCACCAAGGCTACCAGCTCTCCACGTTGATGCTGTGCTTCCCCAAACAAGATTTGATTGAGGGTCTCTGCTAGATCTCGATCGCAGCTGGATAATTGTGGCTTGTACCTTCTCATCCTTATCATCTTGGGATCGGAAGCCAAGGGACCGCCACGTATCACATGGGCAGTCCAAGATGCTGATCTGGAAATACCCCAGATTTCCCGGAAGCTCTGCCGAAGCTTGAGTGGAAGCAATAATTGAAGACGCTAGGTGAAATTGCAATATACCACGCTAGGTCGTGTGCCTCTTGTGCTACCGGTAACTAATCGGAATATCGCACCTCATACCCAGTCGGTTTGATTTGGGCATGATGGGAGTTCTCTGCATGTTGACACATGTACA
Source organism: Proliferodiscus dingleyae (assembly GCA_003988795.1). NCBI lineage: Eukaryota > Fungi > Ascomycota > Leotiomycetes > Helotiales > Lachnaceae > Proliferodiscus > Proliferodiscus dingleyae. Next base: position 424,192 of record QYAK01000025.1, read on the forward strand.
AGGTATTGCAGGGTTCCGACTCGCGAGGTGTCGCGGGTGTTTGGAATGCACGAGAGCAGATCCCAAACATTCGAATAGGTTGGCAGAGTACTGACGAGTCAGGTTTGAAAATGCCCTACGAGGTGAAATTAGACCCTTTCATGGGGGCTTGAACTTGACAGATTTTGCCTTGCAAAAGGAAGAGCTGGCTCGCCAGTATCATTCCCAAGGCTGCCTCTCATCTTCCTTGGCTTTCTGGCGCATGTGGACAACTTTCTAGAATTCAGCCTTCCACCAGGGGTGAACTGTTGGCAAAGCGCTGGGCTTGGGAAGGAGAGAAATGCTGGGGAACGGACGCATTCCTTCCAGCCAACTAGCAAAGATCTGGGGAAGGTGATCCCCCCACGAGGTGACTGCGCCTCCTCGAGAGATTCCGTAAAAAGACATGCTGGGGTTTCATAGGCTTTGTTACTATTACTTGGTTGGTGAGCAATGAGTCGAGAAGGTGAGCGCTACTGAGTTCTACGCAATCTCCGGCTGGCTGGCTGGCTATGAAAGGCCAGTCTTGTCTTCAGCTGAAAGCTTGAATGTATCCGCCTTGTGGTGCTTGATGGCGCGAAATTGTTGCGAATGATAAGAGTCGTCGTACTGTATGGATGGCCCGGAAACCCCCCTTTTTCCTTTCCCCCCGGTTGCATTCAAATATATTTGGCCGCGTTATGACATTGACGGTCTATATTTAACTTCGGTGAGTGACAGCCAGCCAGCCAGCCAGCCAGCAGGCGTGTGCGAGCAGGAAACAAGGGACCCCGATTCCCCACGTTTCGCGCAGCTCCGGCTCTTCGCACCGCGACGTTCGTGTGGCCGACTGGGTCTTCACCGAGCTGGCGTTGCCTTTTCGAAAGGTTGATGTGCGGTCAGCGCCTGCTGGGCAACGCGCGTGTCTGCATTCATCTTATTCAGCCATGGTGAGAGGGGAGGATTGCAGGGAGTCTGACGAAGACGGACTCTTCCGCGAATCCGAAAGTGGTTAATTACTGTGCCCTTCTGGGTGTATTTACTACAGAGGATGTCAGACGAGAGACGAGAGTGATCGAAGAGACGATGCTTGGATGTGGGGGGTCTAAAGTGTTGGGGTGCATTAGGAGGAAGATTGATTGACGAGAAAAAGCAATGATGGATCTGATGCCTCTTTTCAGTTCTGCTCGAGCAACTTCACTGATCGTGTTGCTGGATGCAGCATGTATCAGGACGGCCGAGCCTGGTCCCTCCTCAGTCTCAGCATCTATATTGTACTTTACGCATCTAATACTCGCTTGTGCAGTCTGCAAGCTCGGGCTTTCTGGACACCCAGACACCCAGACACAATGCATCCTCACGATATTACCCTATCAGGCTTAGACAAAGTCCCGAACGTCTTTTGTGAGGGGACAACTTTGTATCTTCCTCTCCCCACTTAAGTGCGCCCACGAGAACGAGGATGGAGGAGGAAGTTGTGCTGTGCCATGTTATTTCCAGCTGGAATCCCTTCAGAGAATCGGATTTCTAGGGATTCCAGATTCCCCAACAAGAGATGAGACTGAAGAATCAGAGGTTGTAAGGAGAAGAGTACTATACCTGACTCGTGTCACTGACTTCATTCCTCCCGCATTTTCCCCATATTCCAACCTCCTTTTTTAGTTTTCTTTTCTTTTCTTTTTTTCTTCTTTTTTCCCCAACACGCAGCACCAGATTCGTCCACTCATCTCGCCGTCTCATCATCTCACGCATCTTACGGTCCCCCCTTCCTCTGCTCTGCCCTCCGCTCCACCGCTCCTCCACCGCAGAGAGCCCTGCAGGCCATTACCCACGCACGTAGAGTAGCTGGCCGGTGTGAGAGCAAATATCCTGGGACTAGTAGCCTTACTGTACTGTACCGACGAGTCCGTCTCCGTCCAGCCCCAAGACCAAGAAAAACGGTATATCTTCCAAGATTAATAAAGACTTCCACCCAGCACTGATTTTACCGGGAGAAGGTATACTTGGCTCGGCTTGGCTCTATCTTTTTTCATCTCTGTGTGTGTATCTATCTGTTTCTCACTCCTTTGGGCACGCGGCTTTCCAGATCGCCCCATCGCCCCCTTCCCCGTCTCCCCGTTCTCCAAACTCCGTCTCGGGGGCCTTGCCTTGTGTCGCCCTCCTTTCGTCAACGCCGCCCTGGGTAGGGTAGGGTAAGGTAGGGCAAGGTAGGCATACAGAGTAGACACTCACTCCCTACCTGCGTACCTCTCTGACTGTACAGTACCGTGCAGTGCAGTGCATTTTGCACAGTTTGCACATTTTCACATTTTCACATTTTCACATTATACATTACACATTACACATTACTCCCACCCTCCCTATCTTGACACTTGACACCCCCCCTTCCTTCCATCCCTCCCCGTTCGCTTCCCCTACACTTCCCCCCCCCTACTCCACTCCTCGCCCACGCCCTCGTCCACGCCCACGCGCACCCACCGATTCCACAATCCAGAATCCACAATCCACAATCCCGCTAGCACGCTACTGCTGGGGGGGGGGGATGGGGGCTTGCTTGCACGACAGGCAGGGGGTTGGGGGGGGGGGGGGGGGGGGGGGGGGGGGGGGGGG